>NW_024121305.1:47454-193580 GCF_016745375.1 Pimephales promelas | reverse complement strand
TAACAACAGCATGTCTTTTTCAGTTCAACTACAATTCAATTTGACCAATCATAGCTAAGCTTTTCAAGTGACGTCGAAGCAGACTCGAAGAGATGAAGATGCTGCCTAATAAAAGTTACTGGTAAGTTTTAGTTTTTTTGCTAAATAAACAGATCACTATTTAGATTTTTAATCTTAATAAATCTTTTTAAAATCTATGTGGATACATTTTGTTTGTCTTTACACAAATATACAAATATAAAAACATTGTCCAATGCATCTGCAAAAAACCTAATAGTCATTATAAACATGTACAACATTGCATTAACATTATTTTATTTGCAAAATGAAGCTGTGTATTTATTTCTGATTTTCTTGAAAAAATTGGTGTCATTATGTCAATGACCTTTCTTTGAAAAGTTTTTGGGAAAAATACATGTTATGAACAAAGTTACTTTGTCTTGAGCTGGCTAATAATGGTAGTGTGTGTTGATTGGTGTTTTATAGTAGTTCAAGCATGACAACCTTATGTATGCATTTTAACTCTCTCTCTTTTATATTAATATTTGTTGTTTTTCAGACAGCTGCTATAAGAAAAATTGAAATTTGGAAAGAAAACGCCAATTCTAAATGCGGATGTCTTGCCACTTTAAGTTAAATTCAACCAGAGGTTTGTGACTTCTTCTGTCCGTTATCTTGTAATACTGGAATGCTGTGACATTGAATTAAAACAATGTTCTGTCCTAAATATTTTTCATAATGAGTTAAGAGAAAGTGTACTTTCTTTTTCAAGTGTGTAAAGTTTTATTGTGAAAATTGTTTCAGCAATAATGTTAGTAGTATAGTAAACGTGCAATATATTCACAAAGTAAAATTCTGTGTAAGTATTACCAACGTACTATTGAAAATGTGAATATACTGTATTTATTGACCAATAAAGTACGTTTTTTCACCTGGAAAGTGTGTTGAGTAGTCCCTTATTTAATTCAGCCTTCAGTATACTGGTAGCCTAACATGCTAACCAAAAAGTAGCTAAGCAGAGTAATAACAGATATTGATAAGTAGCTAAAAAGTGTACCACAGAAAAATCAAGGTACAGGACTGTACCTAGGAGCGTACAAATGCTTTGTCGCCCCAGCTGTACCCTAGTAGAGTACAACAATGTACCTCTGAACATTGGTACTTTTTGTACCTTCTTGTTTGTACCTCTAAAAGAACATTTATGTACCCCTAATGTTAGAAATTACCATTTATGTCCTGGTATGGTTTAAAATTACATCCTAGTATGTATTAGCTATATTGTTTTAAATACAAAACAGAGGCAATGTGCATGTTTCACAATTTCTTTAATCACAACATTTCTTAATATAAAAGTACAAAACATTCTCAATTAATTTGTAACAATACAATTATAACACATACACTGTACTCAATATTAAGAACATGTAGAATGTTTAAATTCCTTTGTTTAAAGGATAACTCCGGCGCAAAATGAACCTTTGGTCTAATTACACATTGTTACCTAGTCAACCGTTATCTGAGATTTGTTTTCATGATTGCCGAATGTAAATAGTTTTATCTCTAAAAACAGTTTAGCCTATAACGCTAGTATATAGGGCATAGAGTAATGACAAATAAAAATCGCTTGTTATTACCACTAACAAGGCTCAAAATAGCCCCACACAAACACGGTAGCATAATAAGGGTCCCTACATTCAAACCGAAGCATTGAGAACTTTGTCAGTGTCCATACAGTTTAATAAGAAGATATTCCATACATAGAGTCAACTTCGCGAATACAGGAAGAAGCGGCAGTACTATATACTATAAGCACTATAAGGCGCACCTTCAATGACCTATTTTAGAACATTTTTCAAACGTTTGACTGGGTTTGCATTATGCATCCACTAGATGTGTGCTAAAGGGAATGCAGCGAGTGCGCGGCGTCGGAGGTGGGGGTTTATTTAGTAAGCGTGAGCGCGCTGGGGCGGGCACGTAACTTACATTCGCAGCCTGCTGACAGCAGTGTCTGTTCGTATGTGTGTTAGAGAGAGTGCTCGTGAGCGGGAGACACACATAACCTGATTTATACGAGGTTGAACTGGCCGTGTGACAAAGCGGGCATAAGATGGACACGAGCGCGAGCAATTGATCCATATATAATGCGCTCCGGATTATAAGGTTTGAGAAAAGGCCGGATTGAGAAAATTAAAGGCTTTTAAGTGCGCTTTATAGTGTGGAAAATACGAGTACTACTCTGGCTTTTAGACCAGCACGCGACGTGTTTAATATAGACGCATATTAGCCTACACCAGATTTTTTCTCAAATGTTTGCTTTCACTTTAGACATAGCCAATTCTGTTTATGTAAACATTGTGTGTATTTAACAGTATTAGTGTGACCGGTTAAGAGTTTCTGAGTTGTTTTAATGGGAAGACACGCCCAGCGGAATTGAGCCACGGCACGATATTGAATACACCTGTGTGGCTCAATTAGGGAGGTTTGTTGGGTCCCGGTGGCTCTATAAAAAGTTTGTCTAAAGGCATCATTGTCATTCTTCTCCGTACTGCGTGTAACAAAAGTCTAAATGGTGATATTTCCTGTAGCTATTCCCTGGTGAGTCCTTTGACTTATTGCTCTTCTCCAGTTATAGATCACCGTCTAAATATGTGTTGTCATTAGGGATGTGCGTGCAGTGGCGAGCGCAGGTTGCATAAAGCTTACTGTAGCCTAATTGATCTTTCACTTTGAGGTGTGGTCCAGAGCGCTAGCTGCTGTTTTCTTAGGGGTTCTATACTCGTGGTGTCGCTGTTTGTCGGCTGGCTGTAGTGATTGGACGTTTGCGGTTTCGAACCGCTGTAGTGACCGAGCTCTTCCACAATCTCTGCCCTGACTGGTCTGTATGAGGGTTGCTGAATTATTGGGCATGCGTGTTTTATATGGACTATTAAAGTGAACTAGAACAACGAGAAGTTTGGTCTGTAACAGCAGCCGGAACAATTTTAAAGATTAATTGTGTTGATGTATTTTTCTTTCTTTTTTTTCCTTTCTTTGATCTTGAACACTGTATTTGCCAGGTATGTCCACATGTGAATGATTTGACCTGTGATATGAGGCTTAGCTGAAGAGGAGAGTGTATTTGCTTTTTTTTGTTTGGTTTCTTTTGAATTGTTTATCACTTGCTTTGATTTTGTTCACTGATTGTTGTGTGGTTTGTCTCTTCAGCTATTGCGGATTAATTACGGTCTCTTATTTGCTGTGGGTATTTAATTGGTAATTGTGTATGAGACCTATTTTTAGATGTTTTAAAATTAATGTCCCTCGTACAAAATAAACTTTGTATACTTTTGAAGTCACGTCTCTGTCTTTGACGCCATCTGAACCAGCAGGGTCCTTCTTATTTTTGTAATTCCTTTGGGGTTTATTTTTTTTACTTTCCTGGGTGGAGAAGTAACCTAGGTGGCGTAGTCAGTTTTGTAATACATTTAGCCAAGGGTTACATTAGCATAATAAGACTTGAAAGATAACTTAGTCCAGTATTCAGGCGCTGTTTGACAGGCTTCTAATGCCTGTGAGCGTCGGGGATATGCCGAGCGCTCAGGAAAGCGCACGTTAGAACAGCGCGTGAATTAAATGTTTAACCGGCAAGGCTTATGCAAACAATGAACTTTTGTGAATTGCAGTGTCCCGTACCTATTCCTTAACGTGTGATGTGTAGGCTACGTTGCGTTGTACAGTTGAGACAGAGGCGCCAAAACTGATAGAATGCACTGTAACACGATACTACTACCATATTTCTTCAAAAGCAGATCGAGGAGACATTTACTATTCGTGATGTCGCACACCCCTAGAATAAACCATTTAACGACTAGTCGACTAGTCGTCGACTGATATGCAAAACTAGTCGACTAGCAAAAATCAGTAGTTGTGAAACCCCTATTACACGATATGAATGAAAATGTGTGTTAAAGGACAATGGAAGCAAGACTTTACTACAAAGCACCCACGTGTCATCAATGTTAAGAATGTACTTGATCTGCCCAAACACAGGAATTTTTTCTACATGTAAAAGATCTAATGTCAACACATAACAGCATACTTGATATTGTCTGCAGAAAGTTGAGAGACGCGTTGCATTATTTTACCATCAAATTCTACCTCCCTGAAGTTACCACTTTCTCTTAGAGCAGTCTGGAGATCAATGGGTAAAGACAACAAAGGTGTGCAGATACTTCTACCAGGTACCTTTTCAGAATCACCCAAGATATTGACTGATGAATGTTCCCAACATTGTTTGAACTGGTGACGATTGCTCAACGTCATTGTTATATTTGCAAAACTTCGACAATTAGAAGTCAGATTCTTAAAATACTGATGTTTTCCTTCGAATCTCATACACCAGTGAGAACGAAGAGGACCATACATTAACATTAATCTAGGATAATGTATAAGATAAGCCCCTTTCACACAGCGAGTTGATAATAATAATAAATAATAATAATTCGTTACATTTATATAGCGCTTTTCTGGACACTCAAAGTGCTTCACATAGAAGGGGGGGATCTCCTCAACCACCACCAATGTGCAGCATCCACCTGGATGATGCGACGGCAGCCATATTGCGCCAGAACGCTCACCACACACCAGCTTACTGGTGGAGAGGAGACAGTGATGAAGCCAATTGGTGTATATGGGGATGATTAGGAGGCCATGATGGACAGAGGCTACTGGGCAAATTTGGGATTTTTTATGACCACAGAGAGTCAGGACCTCGGTTTAACGTCTCATCCGAAGGACGGTGCTCTTTTTGACAGCATAGTGTCCCCATTACTATACTGGGGTGTTAGGACCCACACAGACCACAGGGTGAGCACCCCCTGCTGGCCACACTAACACCTCTACCAGCAGCAACCTGGCTTTCTCAGAAGGTCTCCCATCCAGGTACTAACCAGGCTCAGCCCTGCTTAGCTTTAATGGGCAACCAGTCTTGGGCTACAGGGTGATATGGCTGCTGGCAAAGGATCCCCAGGAAATGGCTGGGAAATTGCCAGAACGGCTTCTGTGTGAACGCAAACACGACCTGGGATTGATCCCGGGTTGGGGACCTAGTAACATTGCCGTAATCAGTCCCGGAACGCGCGCTCTGTGAACAAAAGCCAGGACCAATGCCGTAAAGGGCGTGTCATAGTGATGACGCTCGTGCCATCGCGCGACTCTGTTGTTCTTAAAAGAAAGTTTGTGTTCGTCATCAACAAAGAAAGGATGAACAAATACCTGCAAATGGAGCGAAGCAGAGACCACGTAGGTGTGTCCATGGTTAACCGGTTAACCGATTGACCGTTTAAAATTGCATAACCAAGTGAAACCTTTTTGCTTGGTTAAGTGGCGTCAATACATATTTGCACAACATTTTTTGCGTTTTTTTTTTTTCTTATAGTCGATAAAAAATATTGTGAAATGACAGCGTTTCTATTAACGGTGTTATGCGACTAACATTTTTTTTTTTTTTCCTTTTGCGATAAGCCATTCCAAAAATAATGGCAACGGACGTTGGTATATCACAGCCACCGCACTAGACATTATTAATATTTATGGAAGGAGACGTGGTGTGTCATCCAAGCATTAATGGCAGGGAAAGTCACAGAGTTTCTGTGTGTGTCTCCCTCATTTCTGCTCCGCGGTCTTGATTGTGGCTTTTCTTTGAGGTTTTGTCTAGTAGGCTATTCCTTATCTTTTATAAATTTTAAAAAAGAACTCTGCCTCGTATATGTCCAAACGGTCAGTGTACTTTTGTGTTCATTCGTTTCCCCTTATTTAATCCGTAAGCCTAATTGCAAAACGAAAAATGAACGGTTGTTGTATTTTGTAAAACGCAGAGTTGAACAGCAAAATGTTAATTTGAACTGTACGTCAAATGCTGCACAAAAATATATAGGCTTCTGTCATGATGTGGTTTTGTGTCTTTGTCTTTGTATTATTAGTGGTTCCCTGTCTATTGAGTTTTCCAGGTGTTTCCTATTGTCCACGCCCCCTTGTTACCTTGTTAAGTTTGCTTGTCTGATTATTTAAGCCCTGTGTTTCTGTCTTAGTTTGTGAGTTGTTGAACGTGTGAGGTCGATGTTAGTCGCTCCTGTGTCTGAGTCCTGTTTCTGAGTCTTTGTTAAATATGTAGTTTGTCTAAATAAAGCCTATACACTGCGTTAGAGTTGAGCCGGATACTCGGCTGAAACGAGTATCCGTACGGATAAAGCACTTTTGTCGAGTACAAATATTATACGAGTAATACGAGTCAATATCTGTGCTCGGATAAAAAAAAAAAGAAAGTAATGTTGAAATTAGGGCTGAGCGATATATCAATATAAAGAATATATATATTTTAAATGTGATATGTAATTAGAGTTTGCGCTGCACGCCTTGCTCCAAGCAAGCTGCTGAGTGCTGACCCAGAGCTCTCTGCAGTGTGCACTGCTCCCCGCGCCCCGGCCACTCCTTTTCCACTTTGCGTGCTTGATTAAAGCATGTTATGTTATAACATGAAATAAAGTCTTTCACCTCAGCAAAACGGACTTTGTCCTGTCAGCCGTTATACTGTAACGTTAGTCGTAGCGCACACTCAATTGCACGCGCAAATGCGGCGGCGCGCGCTGGATCGCCTCACTGTATATAAAGTGCAAAAGAAACTACGAGCATGCAACACCGTTATGTTGTAAATAACACGAAATAAAAACAAAGCAGGTATGATTTTAATTCTATTCACCAGGAGCAGTTTCAATGTTTCATTAACAGTATTGTGTATTCACCAAGGTAACTGTCATGTCTATATTAACCCCTTAATGCCCCTATTTTTCTTTGTGTTATTTTTTATATTTTTTAAATGAATGTAATGGCTCATACCAACGTTGTATTAACAAAATAAATAAACCAATTAATAAATCACAATTACAATTCCAAGGGAATAATCTGCAATTAAGATTTTTGTCATAATCATGCAGCCCTAAGGTGAAGAAACCTGTTTATTATTTATTCATTTGATTTAGCAAACGTTCAAGTTTCAATAAAACTACTTGTGACATGTCATATTTGGCTTTGACTGAACGTTTGCTCTCACTTTGCAGAAAAAATATTGGGATATATTTTGTATATTGAAATTCAGCCTAAATATATCGGGATATGACTATTGGTCCATATCACCCAGCCGTAGTTGAGATGAAAACTCTTGTTCGTTACATTTTACTTCATATTTGCAACCACATGTGTTGTATTCATTGTTGCAAAACTTCTTCTGTAGTTCGTTTGTTATCGTGATCAAAACCATTGATCTGAAGCTCAATGCTGATGCTGTCATGTAAATAGTTTTCTTATCAGCAATAAATATAACAATTTCTGATCAACCCATATCAATTGCATGCTTAAAATAACATACGGGTTAAAGCCCCGCCCATTTCAAGACTACCCGACCCACTTCCGGGTTTAGGCCCCGCCCAGTCCGAGTACAGATACAGATACAGATAATTCATATGGTTATACAGATACAGATACAGATACAGATAATGCTGTACTCGCTCATCCCTACACTGCGTTTGGATCCAGCCTCCTTCCTGTGTTTCTGCCACATCACGGTACCGGCATCACAGAACAACTCCCCTAAACATGGATCTAGCAGGTAGTAGCCAGAGCTCACTGAGCAAACTTTGCTCTATCTATCAGAATAATCGCTGCATCGAGGATTATGTGGAGGAATTCCTTTTGTATAGCCATCTCGTTCCGGATGTAGAAGATGCATTGAAGGACTGTTTCTGGAGTGGACTAGATCTAGACATTGGTTTAAATTTACCAGAGGAGGACCCCAGTTGGAGCCTGGAGCAGTTCATTGATTTTGTCCTGCAGTTTTGTGGATCTCCCTTCACTGTTGGAGAGGTAGAGAGGGATGTTATCACGACCATCATGCCCGCTGAGCCCGCACCGCTGTTCCACGTCTCAGCAGAGCTTCCAGAGCCTCGTCACGTCTCAGCAGAGCTTCCAGAGCCTCGTCACGTCTCAGCAGAGCTTCCAGAGCCTCGTCACGTCTCAGCAGAGCTTCCAGAGCCTCGTCACGTCTCAGCAGAGCTTCCAGAGCCTCGTCACGTCTCAGCAGAGCTTCCAGAGCCTCGTCACGTCTCAGCAGAGCTTCCAGAGCCTCGTCACGTCTCAGCAGAGCTTCCAGAGCCTCGTCACGTCTAAGCAGAGCTTCCAGAGCCTGCGCTGCACGTCAGCCACGTCCAGCTGGAGACTGTTTCTGAGCCGGTGCTTGCTCCAGCCTATGTCCCCGTAGCTACCCCCAAGAAAATTTTTTGGGGGGGGGCAGTAGGTCTCCGCCGTGGCCACCCGAGGGGTCTTCACCGCCGTGGCCGCCCGAGGGGTCTTCTCCGCCGTGGCCGCCCGAGGGGTCTTCTCCGCCGTGGCCGCCCGAGGGGTCTTCTCCGCCGTGGCCGCCCGAGGGGTCTTCTCCGCCGTGGCCGCCCGAGGGGTCTTCACCGCCGTGGCCGCCCGAGGGGTCTTCACCGCCGTGGCCGCCCGAGGGGTCTTCTCCGCCGTGGCCGCCCGAGGGGTCTTCTCCGCCGTGGCCGCCCGAGGGGTCTTCTCCGCCGTGGCCGCCCGAGGGGTCTTCAACACCGTGGCTGCCCGAAAGGTCTTCACCGCCGTGGCCGTCTGAGGGACCTTCACTGTTGTGGATGCCCGAGGGTTCCACAGTTCCGCCCTGGTCACGTCCACAGCCTGCTCCGCCCTGGCCTTCGCCTGGTCCTGCTCCGCCCTGGCCTTCGCCTGGTCCTGCTCCGCCCTGGCCTTCGCCTGGTCCTGCCCTGGAAGACCCTGGCCTTCGCCTGGTCCTGCTCCGCCCACGCTCCGCGGCCCAGGCTCGCCTTGGCTACCTCCTGGTCCCGTTCCCCTGCACGGGCCTGGCCCTCCGTCCCTCCCCCAGACCGCCTCCGCTTCACCGCCCACCGGAACTTTTTTGTTTTTATGGGCGTCAGGAGCCGCCCATAGGGGAGGGGCTCTGTCATGATGTGGTTTTGTGTCTTTGTATTATTAGTGGTTCCCTGTCTATTGAGTTTTCCAGGTGTTTCCTATTGTCCACGCCCCCTTGTTACCTTGTTAAGTTTGCTTGTCTGATTATTTAAGCCCTGTGTTTCTGTCTTAGTTTGTGAGTTGTTGAACGTGTGAGGTCGATGTTAGTCGCTCCTGTGTCTGAGTCCTGTTTCTGAGTCTTTGTTAAATATGTAGTTTGTCTAAATAAAGCCTATACACTGCGTTTGGATCCAGCCTCCTTCCTGTGTTTCTGCCACATCACGGTACCGGCATCACAGCTATATATATCGACGAATTTTCAGATATTTGTTTGATTTTTTGCCCCTTTAAACATTTAAAATATTTGACAAATGAATATGGAAAAAAAAAAGATTTTACTGGTTTTCTGAGGCCAAATTAGAACCTGGAAATGATATTTTCCCCGCAGTGCTGAATGAGAAGAGCCGTAACCACAGCCTACAGAAAGGGGATTTATAGATGATTTATAAGATATAATAAATGTGTCTGATAATAAAATAATATAAAATAACGAGGCATTAATTGTTTATTAATAAACTATTGTTTTCTAAATCAGTTTCTGCTAAAAACAAATCTCCATCCCCGGATGCACCTTTAGAGAGAAATACATAATTAGCTAGGCTACATAATTACATAGTCAGAAGATATTGGCTTTTGATTTGAATTTGTTCGTTTTAAATTGGACATTTAAAGCTTTAAAGCTTTAAATGTCAAATTTAAAATGAACAAATTCGAATGCGGTGGCTGTTTCAGTTCTCGCGCTTCAGTTCACGGAGATCATGAATCGCGCCTGTTTGTTAAAGCACAACATTTTCTTGTTATTGTGAGTTTACGCAAATAAATGTATTTGCGAATAATGTATTATTATTTTCTGTATGACCAGAAATGAAAGAGTATTTTAAGTTCTTTCCACTGAAAGAACTGCAATGAAACTGCAAGCACACACACTGGATATGCGTCAAAATATTGTGTTTATTTGTGCTTTGTTCCTTTTTTGGATAAAAGCGTCTTCTACATATGCAGCCTATAAAATGTTACTATAATGATGATTATTATTATTATTTGCGGACACAGAGTTTTTGCGAAATGGACGTGTTGCCAATGTGCGTATTTTCAATTGGCAATTTCAGTTTGAAGGGTGATGGAAACGCGCAACTGCTCTGAACTTACCACTGCGTTTTATTTCTATAAATTAATTTAGTTTTAAATGGAGTCCAACCAGTTATTAAAGGTGTTAAAAATTAAATCTGTATCTCGAGGTTGCGGCGCGCACAATATGGTTAACCGAGTATTAACCGATAAGTGCCTTGGTTAACGGTTAATGAAAAACTTGAAAACGTGCAGCCCTTCCGTACTGAAGCTGAGATCAGTGCGGAAGGGAAAAGAGCCATTTCCCTATTAAATAGCTGAATTAGCCCTATTCTGACTATTTTATTATTATTATTTATTATTATTATTTTTATTTATTAATTTATTTATTTTATTTTTTTTTTATTGATTGTTTTAGACATGTTTGTGTGTGAGTTTGTGTGTAACTGATGGCCATATCAAATTCCTGTGTATCTGCTGATGCATTTGGCGAATAAAGTGATTCTTGATTCTTGATCTTGAGATCGTTCACCAGCTTTGTGGAACGGTATGCGCGTGTACATGTTTTCGACGCGTCCGTTATAGCCTACGTCTCATCCTGACGTCATGTGTCTTCCCGGGATTTTTACGGGTTGTGTGTGAACGCACTCACAGATCCCGGCAAATCACTTGCAGTGTGAATGAACCGAAATCAAACATTCCCGGGACAAATGCTGGGTCACATTATCCGTGTATTTTCTGGAATCTCTGTGTGAAAGGGGCTATAGTGACATTTAGGTGTTAAAACATCTCCAAATACTTCAGTCATCTCTGAAAGGAATGCATGCACATGTACTTGTAGATATGCTAGTTCATCTTTCCTCAATTTAGCTGCCATGACAATATCTGCAATCTCTTTACATAATAAGAACACATGCCAATATCTGCTGCCAGGAGGAACACAATGGCCCATTATAAATGGCAACAATCTAAAAAGACACCATTTCTGAGTAGCTGTTCCTATGATCCCTGAAGTTTGAAGAAGTCGTTCAGATAACAGAACAGGCTTATTGGCCTTTCTGAAGCTCTTCATTTAGCTCAGTTATAGTTATATGCTTTTGTTTATGAGCTTCGCAAATAACATGTTTCATTGTCAGTGGAAAAACTCCCTCTAACAAATCATGCATGATGTCTGGGGGCAAAGACTTGGTCACATCAAAATAACCTAGCGCATCAAATGAACCACGTACACCATACAAAGCAACATTTTCTTGGTTATGCTGGACACACTGGAGATGACATTGGTGGACTTCAGTCGTTCTCAGAACAAAACTATCTTCCTGGAATTTTTGATTAATTTCTGAATGTGTTCCCATACGATAACGGCAAATTCGGCCGGAGTTAAAACACATGCGGAAGCCAGCAATCATATGCAATGACAGATTGTCAGCAGAAACCGTTGCTAAAGCAGCATAAACTTTGTGTTCTGTTCCACAGACAGTTACAGTGATGCCTTCAGTAGACAGCTGTTTGAGGTCATCTATCAATGGTTTTAATATGACGTCCATACCAAACTCTTTCAAATGTGAATAACGAACCAGCAGAGCCAAGTGAATATGCTTAAGGTGAGATCGATACTTTCCACCTACATTTCCAACCGTGTAGTAAAATGCACACAACTTATAATTCGCTCTCTTAGAACCTAAAGGGTTAACTATTTCCAATTCATCTTCATAGAAATGAAGTCTTAAGGCATCTGAATGTTCTCTAAAAAAACAAATGTTCCTTAAAATAAAGTCCATCCTTATAGTCCATCAAAAACAGTTCATCTTGGACCTTGTCATTTTCAGACTGTATTCCAGACATCTTCATGGGAACAGTATTTTTTTTAAACTTCAGAAATGGGAACATAGCAATAGGTTTCTATTTTGTGCCCTGAAGGGACTCTCAGTGTGTGGTGTACAGGCTCAGTGTAGTCCATCTTGGCTTTACAGTGTTCTTTAATCATATGCGGGGAACGAACCACCTCAAAGGCTTTATCAAATAAATCAGATGAGTGCAAAACCTGCTGAAGTTCAGGGCACTTTGAAATATCAAAACCACTTTTTTCAAGATGATAAGAAATAAAAGAATCATAGTTATCTTTGAAAAAACAAAAGAGAAATTTGACATCATCAGCAATGTCTTGTTGAACTGACAACCCAGATAGCAAACTGACATTGAATCAACGTGGAAATATGACATCGAAACAACGTTGATCTGACATAGTTTTGCTCATCGAATTAACGTTGAACCAACGTCAGACGCGTCATTCTTTCAAAACTAACGGAAAATCAACTTGAAATCAACGCGTTGTTTCAACGTTATGAAAGCGAACCAATTTTCGATTTTCATTTAGCTTTGAAGAATGCCGCGTCTGACGTTGGTTCAACGTTAATTCGATGAGCAAAATCAACGTTGTTTCAATGTCATAAGAGACGTTGTTTCCATGTTGATTCAATGTCAGTTTGCTGTCTGGGAAATGTAGAAGGTTTTTCTCTCTGCATTTTAGAATTAATCCAAATAGATTATCTCTGAAATCTTCTAATTGTTTATCTAAAAGTGGCATCACTATTTGAGGATCAGAAGAATTTGGATCAGACTCAGAATTTTGCTGATCTAGGTTCAAGCCGTGTTGCTGTACTGCTGACTCTTCACTGGGGCAGTCATTTATGTTAGTAGATTTTCCAAAAACGAAGCATCTGTGCTTCCTGTAAACATGTTTTCTAAAAGAATGGAATCGTGAAAAAGTTGATTGGCACTGATCTATACCACAGGTGATACTAAAATTTGGTTCATGTGCACGTGCAACTCCAACATGTTGGATTAAGTTCACAAGAGTGAATGTCCTTCGAGTGCACTTTGGGCAATGGTACAGTTGAGGCATGATGATAAACTTAATACAAAAGATTTATCATACGGAGTAAAGTCACTGGCAGTGGTTTGTCTCCCTCTTCCACAATGTTGACAATGCGCCTCTGAAGGAAAGTCAGGTTTTTCAGGTGTGGTAGATATGCAATGTTGAAAGTAAAGTACATACAGAAGGCTGTTATGAAGGCTTCATCAAGGCTGGTGCACTGGCACACATCTATTCCATCTACATTCACCACACTGAGCCCTCTTCCAATGATCGCCGTTTTCCAGTCTTTATCCATCAGTTGTATGGTTGGAAATGGTGAAGCAGGGTCTCCCTACATCAGGGGTCACCAAACTTTTTTCTCTGGGGGCCACATTATCGTTCCTGACTGTGATGGGGGGCCGGGGCTATATAAAATAGAATTGTGTGACCAAGACCAAACTGACCACCAGCAGGCCTCATAGTAGAGATTACTAGCCTGGCACAGCCATATTTGTTTATCATTAATAGTTGTTTGCAAAAGTAGTAATCGAGTCTTCACACTTTGTTTTAATTTGAAATACCACAGATTTTCCATTTATTTATTTTCGAATACAAATAACATCAAACCTGTCAAGGTAAGAAACATCTGCCTAGTTGAGGTGAGTGGCACTGGTAAGGATGAATGAAAAATTATAAATTATAGGTAGGCCTGTTACTATTTATAATAATTGTGTACAGCACTTAATAAAGGTCAAATAAATAGGCCTATAAAATAAATAAATAAACATTGAAATTATAACAACAACATGAGTAATAGAACTAGTCAGCTCTTATGCCTATCCAGGTGAGCATGCTCAATAAACAACAAAATACCAAATGCAGACATGTTATTATTTTCCAAAAAGCAATTTAAAAAAATAGGCCATGACGACTTTTGGGGATTGCCGGTTCAAGTAGTGGGGGGCAGAGGGGTTGGGGGGCCAGTCAAAGGGGTGTGGCGGGCCTGATTCGGCCCGCGGGCCTTAGTTTGGTGACCCATGCCCTACATAAAAGAAAACAGATTTTCAAATTCAAATAAACAAACGTAAATTTAGTTTTGGCATTTTTACTGCAAGCACTTGGCATAGTTTTGTTACAGCCTATTTCATGGCATAGACAGTAAAGCTACATACAGTGCAGAACTGCTATAGCAATTAGAAGGCTAATATGTAAAGTTCACGTTATGCGGGTTCTCTAAAACCAATATTTTAAGATTTGTAACAGATGGGCTAAAAATAGTACAGCACAATAAAATATTACATGAAGTTCTGAAACAAGATGATTTTACAATTAATCATAAGGTGGATTTAATTGGAAACCTTTTATTGGAAATTTCACTGTATATACTGTAGATGGCTGAAATTTAAAGCAGAAAGGGACTGAGCTTTCAGCATCTGTCACTGTACTAACAGCGTGTTCTCTCAAAGACAATGGATGTATTTTAACGGTTACTTTAGCCTATAGCAACCATCTTAATTGGCTTATTTCTCGTGGACCTGCATTAATGACAGTTAAAAAAAAAGTTCTGTCAAGTTATTTTTTAAGCTTCTTTTGATTTTCACAAATGACAGATTTGTGGCGTGTTTATGAACTAGACTCATTAGGGCTATTTAATTTTAGTGATATTAATATTTTGTAATTGTATTGTTTTTAGTGTTGTTAGTTAAGGGTGTAAATCGGACTGTTCATTACAACATGACATCGGTTCTCGCAGCCAGCGATACGATACTCGCCGATACCTCAAATTCTGCAACACAATTACGATTTGTTTCAGATAGCCATATATTAATTTAATAGAATAATAGGTATACAAGCCAATTATCATAATGATATCGTCAAGGGCGTGATCTCGGACTACCGTCGATTTACGATACTATTGTCACAACCCGAATTCAGAAGCTTACCTCTACAGTAACGTAGTGTTCAATCTTTTCTCTGAAGATGGATGGCAAGAGGATTAACCCAGCCCTCAAATCAATTCCTGAAATATTGGAAAAATCTTACATTCACAATCAAAAATATTTTGCAATGTGGTTAAGTAAATTACAGATAATATTGTGAGGTTCACTAGCAAGGGAACGGTCTGGTATATCTTCAGCCGGGGCATCTTGTCTTGCTTTGGTGTACTCTTTTGCTAGTGGGGTTTTGATCTTGGCAAGTTTCAGCACATTAGGCAGAACACTCGCAAAACCCTCTCTGAAGCGATGGCAGAAGCTGCTTGTTGAAGGATACATTCGGTCAACCTCATCAAAAAACTGTAAAATATACACAAAGACATGATTAACATACTTCATTCTTATCACTGAAAAGCATTAGGTTTCTATACTGTAGCTTTGAGAAGATATTTTCAGAAATGTGTATTTTCCTTGTTTTCAGTGACAATTTCATAATTTCCAAAATATTAATATATTGCTTCCCTGCAACATTAAGGTGTTTTTACAATACTCACTCCAGCAGGCATTCTTAAGAATGGGTATCTTTTGAGTACATCCTCCACAGACATTCCTGCCATGATTTCTCGACGCCTCCAGGAGAACGTTCGTGTCATGCGGTCTTTAACAGTCAACATATCTGGATGCGTCTTCCGATACTCATTTTGAAGCACATTCACATGGGCCTCAACAGATGTTGAATCCTCCCCAACACAAGTTTCCTTTGTCAGAACAACAGAAACAGATCATTTTTAGATTGACAGAAAATGACATTATGCAAATAGTTTGCACACTCATTGAACAACAAGGTTTTTTTTAGATTAATAAAAAATAAATTAACATTGCATGAACAATGAGACCTAATGTTCAGTCAGTGAAAGATTTAAATGTCAGTAATATCTGCCTTATACTACCTGCACTAAATAAAAAAGTAAAAGCGAATCTTGAAAAAAATAAATGATGTACATGGCAGTGGGCTTACATGGTACACTCGCTGACTTTCGACACAAACTTGTAGATGCACTGGTGTTTTGTATGGCCAAACTTCTCTTTCAGCTTTCTGACTTCACTGTCGCTGAAGAGTGGTGCACATTCTGCTTTAAACTTCCTCTTTAGGGACATGTGCCAGGTGTGCTAGTAAAAAACACAATATTTACTTTCTGGAACATGCCAAAAAGTCACAAGTCAAGTCAAGTCAAGTCACATTTATTTATATAGCGCTTTTCACAATACAGATTGTATCAAAGCAGCTTCACAGTGATAACATGAAAGTAGCACAACACAGATCAACAACATTGCTAAACACTAAATAACCCCAACTGAGCAAGCTCAAAGCAAGCCAAAAGCAAGGCGACAGTGGCAAGGAACCAAACTCCATCAGATTGGATGGAGAAAAAACCTTGGGAGAACCCAGGCTCAGTCGGGGGCCAGTTCTCTTCTGGCTTACATTCATGTTGTTTAAATATAAATATTAAATATAAATATTGTTTATGAATCAAACGGCGCCATAACATATCGCAGGCGTTGAGTCGTCTCATCACAGGCGTTGAGTCGTCTCATCACAGGCGTTGGGGCATCCGAAATCCCCGTGAGAGGCTGGACACAAAACTGGACCTGACGAACGTCATTTTTCTCGGGACAAGCGTCCCGAGATAACAGCAGAAAGGCAGATGGGAAATAATTAGCATAGCTGATGTTCATAATGATTTCCGTTATAACTCACAAACTCTCCGTAACCCGAACTCTCCGCAACCCAACCATACGCGCCGACCCGTTTGTCTAAAAGGCTGTCGAGCCCCACTGGTGCGTTAAGCAGTTTCAGTGGCAAACGGTTCCGTATGGCATAACAGAGGACTAGAAGGTAAGCATTATGTGAATGCTTGACTAAATAGATGCGTCTTTAATCTAGTTTTAAACTGTGTCAGCGAGTCAGAGGCTCGGACCGTATCGGGAAGGCCATTCCAGAGTTTTGGAGCTAAATGCGAGAACGCCCTCCCTCCTTTACTGGACTTCGATATCCTATGAATGACCAGAAGCCTTGAATTTAGTGATCTTAAGGAACGCGGTGGATTGTAGGGCGAAAGAAGGTCCGTTAAGTACATAGGTGCTAAACCATTTAGGGCTTTACAAGTATACAAGTATACAACCATACAACCATATACAAGTAACAATATATTGAGGATTTCGTAAACCGATAAATCAATGGCTTAAAAAACAATGCAACTTACATAGCCATTGCCCTCCTTATCTCTCAGGAAAGGGTATTTCACAACTAGTTGGCAACTTGAATATACTCTGTATTAGTTGGATACCTAGCACAAAAGCAGAAAAAAAAACAAAATTAATCTTTTGGTTGTCTAATGGTCTACATAAATTGTACATTGATTTCAAGTAGTACAGTTGAAGTAGCAGAGGTGGTAATAATTGTTATACTTACAGGGTGTATTCTGCCATCATTTCATACAACGTTCTAATTATTTTGTTGCGTATTTTTGGAATTGTGTGACACAGTTCCTTGGTGTCAAGCCTCGCCTGGACATCTTTGGGAAAGGTTGGAATGACAGTCACAAGGGGTAGTCTCCTGTGAGATGCTTCACCACTGCAACACAATATCAATACATCAGTTACCAATTGACCATTTGCAAAAGACCAGCCCCCTTTAGATACTGTTGCTATGTCCGACAAGCCACGCCTCTCATGCCACATCATGTTCTCACGCAGTGAAAAATACATTGGAGCAGAGAGGACACTGACAACACACTGACAGACAAGCTTACTTTCGGAAACAGTCTCAACTTTTAAATTTGGTTATTTAAAAAATAAAATATTCACCCATCCAACAAAAGCCCAGATGAGCAAATTTTTTTAAACACATTTACCAAAACGGGAGCCTCGTAATGCTGCTCTTACCTCTGAACAGTGAATGTATGAGGCTGGAGTTCTTCCGTAGACTGAGCAACTTCGACTGGTACCGGCTCTAATACAACAATGGTCTCATTCTCCTTGTATTGGCGAACAAATTGTTGAAATTTTAGCTGCTTTTTGAAGGAACCATCAAACAGGTAGCCAACCATGGCTTCAGTGAGTCCACAGTCCACCGTTTCTCCATCCACGTCATTTTCTGAACAAAAGCAAAATTACAACAGTTATATAGACATATAACTGTAAAACACTCACATAACATTATGCCCTAATGAGTGGAAATCGAGAAATCGACAGAAAATGACATTTTAGCTTAACTAAACTTTATGAACTGTTAAACCAAATAAGGTGCGCTTATATTACTTATAAATGAGAGAAAGTGTAAAATATGGCAAGTTAGTTAAATCAAAACATCTAAATAAATACAAATCCATGACTGATGAAGTTATCATTCACTGTCCACTTAAGCTCCAAGTGCTATGCTTCCCACAGGCAAAAAGAAATGAAGAGCTCTTTTCCAAAACGCTATAAATCCATTTCAATAGTTTTCAGGAAAACTACATTTTTTACCTAGACCCACACATTTTGTGAATATTCAAATTATCCTGTTTAAATGTTTTATTGGTTCAGTCTGAACATTTTGAACAATAACTATTAAATCAAACAACAATATTGTTAATGATAATTTAAAAGTTAATTTTATTTTTTTCCAAAACGCTATAAATCCATCCATTTTGTGTATCATTATTAGTAAAGTCATTTTTAGTAAAGAGTCAAACCTCAAACAAATAGTACCAATTTCAACATATGCATGAAAAAAACGAATTATTAATACCAATTTCAACATATGCATGAAAAAAACGAATTATTAAAAATGATCAATATATGATAACGATATTCAAAAAAGGGATGGGCACCCCTCCAGCACACGCACACACACACACAGGCTACATAACATGTGAGCAAAGCGGAGCAGCATGACGCTTAAATATAAGTTAAAAAAAAAACAAAAAAACAAAATAAACATTTCACATTTGTTTTTAATAATATTACATTACTTATTTTTATTATTTCATCTATGTTGAGTAGGCTATGAAAAGGGAACCGCATGAGATGAGTAAGATAGGATCAAAATTCAAAAGCTGCCCAATATCGGAAAATATTTGGAGTGCGTCAGACATGATTTTGACCACTTATTAAGTTTTGTTTTGTAGAAAGCTTGTAAATTTCGTTTCATATAAATTGTATCTTCATTTTAATAAATGTTTCATCGACAAATTGACTGGATTAATACATTAGAAGTAAATATCAGACAATATAATCAGGACACAGAGGCGCGCAGGTGAACCGGAGCGCGTCTCATAATATGAACCGAAACACCGCGATGCTTGCCTCACACAGGCCTGAGAACTAAGCTACAGAAAGCTTTAAATATCTACTTTTAAACAAAACAATTAAAAACTAAAATAAATTGGCAACTCTCTGCGTATGTAGGCTAATTCGAAGTATGCGTTTCTCTATGCGCGTTCACTGCGAAGATGGCGAGTAAGCATCATCAACTTTATCTTTGTTGCTGACACTGACAGAAAACACTAGTTTATTAATAAACAATTCAAATGTTTCATGCATAATCATTACTTTTGCCGGTTCTTCGTGGCAAGCTTTATGCATACGTTGAGATGCGGAATATGCAATTAAAAACGCTATGGTTTCTCTCCCATTTAATTAAATCAATATATGTGATTACTGATAATACAAATGGCTTAAATGATCTACTACTAGTCGACTAGAAAACTAGGACTCATTTTGAGGAATAAATGAACATAATAAACCTCTGTTCAGAGTGCCGCCGTGCTGGATTGTGTAGAGCGCTCATTGAATTTGAGGATTTATCGTGTTTAGGCTAAAAACAGGGCTGGCGCTTATCGCGGCTTGGAAAGAAACTGTATCTTGCAGTACATTTTAAACAAGGAAATATAGCGATTCGGCATGAAACGTTGATGGAGCAGTGAAAGGGTTCTGTCCACAGCAGAATGACACGACAAACTCATTTTTTTTAAAAATGGCGTTTATCGTGTTTTGGAAAAGAGCTATTCAAATATAACTCGCGTGCAAATTACTTAATGTAAAACGGGACCATTTTATGCACGAGGTAAGTAAGTAAGTAAGTAAAATTTATTTGTATAGCACTTTTCTCAGATGAAGATCACAAAGTGCTTCACAACAAATGAAAGCACACAACTCTCATAAATACATTGCATCACAAAACAAAATAAAATACATAAAATAAATAAAATAAACAATACGTACACATTAGACCAGCCTAACCACCCTACAATCTAGTTAAAAGCCTCTTTAAAAAGCAGAGTTTTCAGATGGTTTTTAAATTGTTCCACACAATTCAAGCCGCGTATGGAAGGAGGCAAAGCGTTCCACAACCTGGGTGCAACAACTTGGAATGAACGGTCCCCCCTAGTTTTAAAATATGAAAGGGGGACAACTAATAGTCTCTGGCCTGTTGATCTCAGACTACGTGAGGATGTACGCAGCTGTATCAGGTCAGCGATGTATGGGGGTGCCTGTCCTTGTAGGGCTCTAAAAGTTAGGACCAAAATTTTGAAGTTTATTCTTAGTCTCACTGGTAACCAATGAAGTGAAGCTAAAACTGGAGTAATATAGGGGGACGGGGGGGGGGGGGGTGATTGCACAGTACCAGAAAAAAAAAAAATCTGGACTTACAGTTCCCTTTCGAGGGAACTCTACACTGCGTCGAGAATCGACACTTTGGGGACGCTCCCTAAGCGTGCGCCTCTGAAGTATGAATGAAACTAATCCAATCCTGATTGGTGTTGCGTCGTGACGTAACATGTGACGGCATACCCGGAAGTATAAAAGTGACGTTGTCACAACACACACTAGCTTTCGCTCTTCAGCGAGCGCTTTATGTTGAAACTGTCTGTCTTATTTGGTGTTGTTTGTCACTCAGTTTGAACTGGAAATGGCCAGCGAGCAATTTAAAAAGATGTGTGCATCTCTGCCCTCGTTATGTCACAGGTGGGGACGCACATGCTTTGTGTGTAAATTGTTTGGGAGCGCAGCATGACTTGTGCAGACTGTAAAGCACTTCCTATTAGAGTGCTGCGCTCCCGGCTGGCGTGCTTTGATGAGCACGGTCAGGCTTGCGTTCCCTACGTTTCTGGTCCCGCGTCCGTTGAGGCGGCGCGGCGATTGAGATCGTGGGGTTCACAGCGGGATCTTGCAGACGAGAATGAGACTGCTGAGGCACTTTCTCATTCATCGTCTGATGATCCCGTAGCCCCTGTGAGTGGCGCAGAAGTCCGTGCCGCGGCTTCTTCTGACCACGATCAGGTTCCGATACTCAGGCTCTCTGCTTCCAAGGAAGTAGACGTGCTCAGTATCGATACGGATGACCGTGAGTTAGGCGCGCCAGTTCACGGCCAAGCATATGAGGAACTGGTGAGGTTGTGACTCGTGCCGTGGCCAGACTGAACTTCAGCTGGCCACAAAATGAGGAGGGAACGCAAGTTTAAATAAATTGGATGAGCGTTTCATGCGGCACGGGTCACGGCCTCAGCGCCGGAGTTTGCCGTTTTTCCCCGATCTCCACTAAAAGATCATGAGATCGGGGGATGAACCGCATTCATCCCATGTGTTTCCAAACCCAGTGTCCTAAATTCTTGCGTTTGCCGAGGCAGCGTGTAGATTACGAGTCTACTCTGCAATAAAGATTCTGTGACTGGGATCTCGCGTTTACCGAGGCAGCGCGTAGATTTAAGGTCTGCATTGCAATACGGAAACTTTGACTCGGATCTCTCGTTTGTCGAGGCAAATTTTCTCTCGTGAAAATTACGAGTCTACTTTCCAATAAGGGAAACTGGCCTGTTCTCCGGCGCTGTAACTTCAATCGTCGACAGGTTTAGGAATAAATAAATAATATATATATATGTATATATATATATATATATATATATATATATATATATAGTAAATAAATAAATATATATAAGATATATATATATAAAATATATATGTTGTCCCGCCGTTTTGAACGTTTCGGGCTACATCGATTTCCAGCGAACGCACACTGTGGCGTTCACCCCGACTGTGGTCACAAAATTTTTCTCAACTTTTTTCTGCCGGTCATCCGCTTCAGGGACTTGAAAGACACCCGAGGTCGGTCTCAAGGGGCTGGTTCCCTTAGTAGATTTTGCAGAATGGCTACACCTTCCAATATATCTATATGGGGCCTGAATATTTTTAAACAGGAAACGATGTATGTTGCCCGCCGTCAGCGACGCTTCGGGCCACATCGGTTTCCAGCGAAAATATTATAACGAAGCATCGTTTATGGTCAAAACATCCATATCGACTACAGCCTGCCGGTATTCCGCTTCAGGAAGTCGAGAAAGATGCTCTCGAAAAGACAAAAAAAAAAAAAAAAAAAAAACCAGAGGCCAGTCTCCAGAGGCTGGTACCCCTAGTATATTTTGTAGAGGCATGGTATCATCTTTCCAACATATCTGCATGGGTCCTACATATAATAGAATCAGGGTACAGACTGCAGTTTGCACACCGCCCCCCAAGTTCTCTGGGGTGGTACAGACTACAGTGGTCCCAGAGCAGGCTCAGGTGATGGAACAAGAAGTTCAAACTCTGCTGCTAAAGGAAGCCATAGAACGTGTTCTTCCTTCAGACAGGGGGTCCGTGTTTTACAGCCGGTACTTATAGTTCCAAAGAAGGATTGGGGGTTAAGGCCAATTCTAGATCTCGGGGTTTTGTACCGATCTCTGAATAGGGAGGTGCAGGTTCGAACGGTTAACTCCAGTAATCGTGAGTCAGATCAGAGGACTGATTTGTCACGATAGATCTAAAAGACGCCTATTTTCACTCCATCCTTCCATGTCACAGGAGATACCTGAGGTTCGCTTTCGAAGCTTACCAATATCGGGTTCTTCCGTTCGGCCTAGCACGCTCTCCCTGCACATTCACCAAATTTATGGATGTAGCCCTTGCTCCACTGAGACTTCAAGACATCCATATATTGATTTATCTCGACGACTGGCTCATTCTGGCTCAGTCTCGGGAAATGGCAGTTCGCATCGAAATGTCGTTCCTTGGCCACATTCTGAAATTGGGGTGAGACTCAATGCAAAGAGGAGTGTGCTAGAACCATCCCAGTGTACGACATTTTTGGGAGTCATATGGAACTCGATTACGATGTAGGCACGCATGTCTCCCGCACGTATCGAGTCAATTTTGACGATGGTATCCAGGGTAAAGCTAGGCCAGGCCATCACTGTGAAGCAATTTCAAAGAATGCTGGGCCTCATGGCAGTGACATCCAACATCATTCCTTGGGGCCTGCTACACATGAGGCCCCTTCAGTGGTGGTTAAAAACCAAGGGGTTTTCTCCCGAGGGGAATCCGCTTCGTATGATCAGAGTAACGCGCAGATGCCTTTGTTCTCTGAGAATATGGAAGAAACCTTGGGCCAGTGTTGGGAGTGTCATGTCGCCGGGAAACCGTTTCGACAGACGCCTCCCTCACTGGCTGGGGCGCGGTCATGGACGACCGTTTGCCAGGGGTCTATGGCAGGACCATCATCTTTCTTGGCATATAAACTGCCTAGAGATGATGGCTGTGTTCAGGGCTTTGAGGAGCTTCCTCCCAGACATCAAAGGTCACCACGTCCTAGTACGGTCAGTGGTAGCCTATCTGAACCGACAAGGGGGAATCAGATCGCGCCCTCTGTGCAGACTGACGCATCAGATTATCCTTTGGTCCCAAGGGAAAATACTCTCTATCAGAGCAATGTATATTCCGGGGGTTCAGAATCAGGGGGCAGACATCCTGTTGAGAAAACCATACTTAGCTCTTGGGCTCCATCCACCAGGAGATTATATGACCTCAAGTGGAATGTGTTTGTCACTTGGTGTAGAGAACTTGGGTTAAATCCAGTAAACTGCCCGGTGGCTTCAGTTCTGGGATTTCTCCAAGATCGTTTCTCTAAGGGTCTCTCCCCGTCCACGCTTAGGGTGTACGTGGCTGCCATTGCGGTTTTCCACGCACCGTTAAGTGATGGGCCTCTGGGGAGGCACCAGTTGGTCATTCGGTTTCTCCTTGGTACTTGGAGGATGAGGCCGGCAGCCAGGTCCAGGGTTCCTGCCTGGGACCTGGCAATAGTTCTGGAGGGGTTATCCCTGCCCCCTTCGAACCTTTAGAGTCGGCTTCGCCTAAGGACTTAACACTGAAAATGGCTTTTCTTAGCAATTACCTCACTTAAGAGGGTGGGAGATTTCCAAGCCCTGGCAGTAATGCCAGCTTGCTTGGAGTTTGCCCCTGGCAGAGTGAAGGCCTTTTTACACCCGAGTCCGGGCTACGTGCCTAAAGTTCCATCGAATACGGCTCATTCTATAGTCCCTCAGGCATTCCATCCTCCACCTCATGTGTCGGCGGAAGTGGAGAGGCTTCACTTGCTCTGCCCAGTCAGAGCTTGAGCTTGTACCTTGAGGGGTCCTCTTCTTGGAGAAGGTTGGAACAATTGGACTAGTATGTTCTGGGTCACCTAAGAGGGGGCTCCCGGCAACCAAACAAACTATTAGCAACTGGATCGTCCAGGCTATTACTGAGGCTTACAAGGTGCGCGGTTTGCCTTCACCTTTTACCTTGTGGGCACAGTCAACTAGAGGCATGGCTTCCTCTAGGGCCCTTCTTTCGGGAGTACCTCTTCAGGAGATCTGCGAGGCAGCCGGCTGGGCTACCCCCACATACTTTCATAAAATTTAACAGTCTCCACCTTCCCAGTACACCGGTGCACAGGTGGCTCAGTCCTTGCTGAGTGCCTAAACAGTTTCACTCCAGGACAGCCTATTCGGTGCGTGGCCTAGTAGGCACTCGTTCCCCAAAGTGTCGATTCTCGACGCAGTGTAGAGTTCCCTCGAAAGGGAACGTCTCGGGTTATGACTATAACCCTTGTTCCCTGAGAAGGGAACGAGACACTGCGTCGTTCTGCCACGCCCCCTTTAGGCCTTAGAGCGTCTTGCTTCATCGCGAGGCTAGTGTGTGTTGTGACAACGTCACTTTTATACTTCCGGGTATGCCGTCACATGTTACGTCACGACGCAACACCAATCAGGATTGGATTAGTTTCATTCATACTTCAGAGGCGCACACTTAGGGAGCGTCCCCAAAGTGTCGATTCTCGACGCAGTGTCTCGTTCCCTTCTCAGGGAACAAGGGTTATAGTCATAACCCGAGACGTTTTTTTTATTCGCTTTGGTACTATTTTCACAAGTAAGGTGTACATTTTCAAAACTCTTAGTGCTAATATCACAACAGATCATCAAAAGTGCACTTTTTTCAAACATTTCATCATGTTTTCAACTGTGTTAGTACAATTCACACAATCACAAAGTATCCTTTACACAACACAAAATAAGTGTTTCATCTACATTATTGTTTCATTCACAGTAACTGCCTTTCATAAAGCTCTTACTATCAAACTTTTGATTTGCATCTCTTTTTGTTCAGTTTAATATTGTCTATTATTTAATCCAACTGATCTTAATGTTTAATCAATTAATCATTTGGTAAACCTATAGATTTTCAATTCAGCAATATACAGTATATGGATTTTGAGAACTACAGAAATAAAATGTGTGTTTGTATGAATATTTACAAGTAAATTACATGTAACCACACATGATGAATACTCGTTATAGCTAATTGATTTCACATAGTGGTAACCACAATTGGCCACTATATACAGTAATGTGTGCACTAAATGTTATGTTTCGTTCTTATTTACGTAGTTACATTTCATTATAGAAAGTATACCTATGTTACAATTTTATCTGAAAAACTATAATTTGCCTAAATGATTGTAGAGGATGTCTTCATTGATCCTTCACTTGATTAGGCCTACATATATGATGGATATTTGGAAATTATAGATAATGTACGTAAATGTTGGGTACTGTAAGTGTATTGCCTAATGTTACAGTAAAACTGTGTAATCTGTCTTTTATAGTACTGTAGCATATTCATTTCAGCACTTCTAAGGCCGATTTGAAACATGTATCTTGCATTGTTTGCTGTTGGATGAACTGATTGTTAAAAGTACTAAACTGAAAGAAGATCATATTGTTGTGTTTCAGTGATTAAACCAAATGATCTCATTACATATTACAATAATCTTGTGTTTGAAATAATGATTATGTGGACTGAAAACATGTGCAACTGACTGAAAGCATTACATCAGGTTTTGAAAGAATGACTAGCTGCGTTACAAGTGTGATCAGTTTGGATTTTTGTACTAAGAGTTTTGAAAATGTACACCTTGTGAAAATAGTACCAAAGCGAATAAAATAAAAACTGTAATAAGATAAATACATAAAATTAATAGAAATACAAAAATAAACAAATAATCTGGCACCATAGGGTCATCATGTCCACCAAGCCATGTTTTATCAGCCTTCAAAAATCTGTATGGTTATTACATATACATATTCATATTTCATATAATATTCATATTCCCATTATATATATATATATATATATATATATATATATATATATTATATATATATTATATATATATATATATATTATTATTATTATTATTATTATTAACTGTTGGCAAACTAAAATTGTTTGTAGAATTTGTCAAATTCTTATTTTTACCTGGGTGCGCTTTCCCATACTGTTTCCTTGTGTAAGCAGTTGGAACATTTATTAAACATGTAGAATACTTTCCAGAGCATTACATATAGTATTATAAATTCAGACGTTTGTGATATATAAAAAAATAAAACATAAGATTATCTTTTTTAAATTAGATTGAACACGGAGCAGTTTTTTCCTGTGAGTGAGACTGGAAAACCCGTAGTGGATTAGAGCGGAGTGATAACAGAATGCTTAGAGTGCAGAGAGGAACGGGCTTTTGCTGCAGTCCTGGCTTTGCGTCCGTGCCGTTAGGAGCTAGGCTCTAGATTAGTGTATTTTTTAACTAATTTGCGGTAAAACTAATTGATCACGAGTGGCTCATCAGGTAGATCTATAGATAAACTCATCTTTCAGGGATTTGACCGGCCAGATTCACACTTCAGCGTGAGAAATCGGGGGTGTGGCGTGAGAGCGTGAGAATTGGCTCAATTTTGCGTGAAACTCACGCTCAATGCGTGAGAGTTGGCAACCCTGCAATCATGTGTTTGACTAGAGATCTACAGCATTAGACGCTATGCTGCTGCTGCATCTGAATAAAGATTCTAGAGCGTTTTTTTTTTTTTTTTTTGCCCGATTCAGATCAACTCCAAAAAGGAGGACAAATGAGCTTGAGGCTGCGCCGGACACGGAGCTTAAAATCCGGACGTATGGCCACCCTAGCTTCATCTAGCTATGTTCTGCCCACAGCAATGGCGCCAAATCGGCAATTTGCCCGTATGTTTTGACGTCATGTAGGAACTATATTGAAACAGTGTTTGTGATGCGCCGTTCACACAGACTTAAGTTATTTCTTTGCGTCAAAAAGACGCCATCTTTATAAACCTCGACCAAGTGCATAATTGCGGGTGTACTCACACTAGGCAGTAGGCATGGTTGCCATGAACCGGGCCCAATTTTTCTTATAGCAGCTGTCTGAAAAACAGCAAATATTAATATAAAAACAAATTTAGTTTAGCGATGTAGGGATGACACAATCTAAAACACATGGCAAAAGAGCATAGACCAGACTGAAACCGGAAGTTGACTACCGGCATCGTCGTCATGGCGGCGCCCATTGTTTAGAGCAGAAACAGGTGGATACCTTGTGTTCTCATTCTCTCACCGCGAAGTCTTGTTTTACTGTTGGTTGCAATTCTGAGCATTATCCTCCTGAGTTTGATTCCTGTGTTTGACCTGTGGATTGTTTATCGTTGCTGACCCTTCTCTGCCTGCCCTGACCCTGGACTGTTTCACTGGACTCTGATTCTCTGCCTGCCTCGACCCTTCGCTTGTATCTGGTTTGTCTCTGCCTTGCCTTCATTGCCGTGTTTGCTGTTGTTGACCCCTGCCTGTTTTGACTACTTTAATAAATGCTGCGAATGGATCCTCTTGTGTCTGCTGCATCATAACAGTAGCATGCAGTGGACAACATCCTTTTAAGAAGCCCTTTACAAGTAAAAGTGAACATCAGTAATTTTAGGTATGCTTATTGAAATGCTTAATATAGTTGACAAATGTTTCTAATACATTACAAGTTGGTACATTGTAATATATATATATATATATATATATATATATATATTAAAATGATAAATGCATACATGTTTTAAATATATTGCAGTAGGCATACGTGTTTATAAAGTTCATATATTTTAAACCCATTAAAAGCTTAATAATTTTGCTATGTTCTTACACAAAGTACTAAAAAAATATATTTTTAAGTAAGAGCAACATAAGTATGTTTTCTTTAAATGCACTAAAACTTCACTAAAATTATGCTTGTGTTCAGCATATTTCTTAAAAATATAATTAAGCATGTGTTTATTACCAATGTACTTCTAGTGCATTTGTGTGGGAAGTTCGATCATTTTACTGACTCGGATCTTTGAGTCTCGTTCAGTAAAATGAACGAATCTTTTATCGAGTCATTTCGTTCATTTCGGTCATTTCATAATTATATAATTAAAATGTCATGTTAAATATCCCAAAACATCTAGTACTTACGAAAATCTTGATTACATTTGTAAAAATAACATAAATAATAAGGTAATGCAGCCAAAGCCAAATTATAAGCAACTGAAATAACTGTATTCATTAGTTGCTGGGTCTCAGTTCAGGCTATTGCAGTCTGACCCTGTTATAGTTCACCTCACCTCCTGATCCGAGACGTTCTTTCCTTTGCAACTTCATATTTATCAGGTTTGTTCTCCTCCTCTCATGTCTCGAGACGTTAGCTGTTGACTCGTCAGTGTCTGACTCTGATCTGTGCTGTCTGCTGGGCTGTGCCGTGCGATATAGCAGGACCCGCGGAAAGAGTAAAGATTAGTTCATCTCTCGAGTTCGGGTTCGGCCGGGTCCGAGTCTTTTTTCGTTCTTCCTGTCAGTCCCATAGAGTCTATGCTGTCAGCACCGGAAAGAGAAATGATTAGTTCATCTCTCGAGTACGGCTTCGGCCGCGTCCGAGTCTTTCGTTCATCCTGTCATTCCCATTAAGTCTATGCTGTCAGTACCGGAAAGGGGAATGATTAGTTCATTTGAGTCTTCGGGTTTGAGTTTGTCGTTCTTTTCTCACGTGGCCACTGGTCTCGCATCAAATTCAACATTAGATTTGTATTATTGACTGCATGTGAATGTATATTGTGTTATATAGGGATTAAAATACAAAATATGTTCAATAAACATTAGAGACAAAGGCTCCATTATTCCTTATTCCTTATTATTGTCCCTGTCCGTCTCTTTTCTATATTATGCATCTGTGGTGTGTTTTTATTATATATTGTACATTATTTAACTACTATTATATTATACATCATCTACGTGCTTGTTTGTAAAAAGTTTGTGAATTAGTTTGTAAAAAGTTTGTGAATTAGTTTATTCAATACGGTGACAATGCACGTGACTAGAACGAAGGACTCAAACCCGAAGACTCAAATGAACTAATCATTCCTCTTTCCGGTGATCTGACAGCATAGGCTTAATGGGACTGACAGGAAGAACGAAAGACTCGGACCCGCCGAACCCGAACTCAAGAGATGAACAAATCATTTCTCTTTCCGGTACTGACAGCATAGGCTCTATCAGACTGACAGGAAGAACGAAAGACTCGGACTCGCCTCGAACCCGAACTCGAGAGACTCGAGAGATAAACTAATCATTTCTGTTTCCAGTACAGATTCAGAATCCATATGTTGCGCAATGCGCATGCGCAGGTAACACAAAATGAACGAATCGTATTAAAGTCATATTAAAGATTCGTTTAAAATGAACGAATCGTTCATGAACGACACATCACTAATATGTTAAAAGTATACTTGTGTTGAGCATATTTCTTAAAAGTGTAACAAAGCATATATTTGGAACCAATACTTATACTGCACTTTTTAGAAATATGTTAAAAGCATGCTTGTTTTCAATATACTTTTAGAAAATATACTAAAGTACAATTATTTTAAAGTGTGTTTAAAGTTGTATTGTGAAAATAGGTAAAAACCATGATGCTAATATACTTTTAATGTATTTAAATATAGTACATTTTTGTTAGTATATTTGCAATGTACTAGTGAAAAATGGAATATATTTCAAATACAATAAAGTATACTTTTTTTCACTAGGGAAGGCGTGAACTGTATTTTGCTTATCATAATAGTAACACCCCTAGCCTATGAGAAAAATTGGATTGATACACCTGGCCAGCCCATCCCCTGACCAGACGAGAACAATCACAAGAACGTATATGGGTCTCTTGTAAGAATGCGATATCTGCACTGAGTTGTTTTAGGTGTGAGAATACTTTTTTTTAAATATCACTGGATGATTTAGTGATTTAACATTCCAATTTATGAAGTTAGCAGGGAAACCATCATAACCTTTTGTATTATTTATATTGGCCATATTGTGTATACAGAGAGGAAAATAAGGATCAGTAGGTGTAAAGTAATAAAATTCTAGGTATAATGCACATTAAACTTAAATTCAAATTCTTGGGAGAGAATATTTTAATCATGCTAAGTGTCAAGACTACACAGCATTGACTTCCTTGAAGGTGCTGTATACGTTTTTTAGTGGCCTCTAGTGGTGATTTTTGAGAATGCAACAAGAGCGCTCATGCACGCAACGGAGCATCAAACCATGCTGGTAAACTAAGGAAACTAAGGTAAACTCCCACTGCAGTTACAATAATAGCTTACTTTTATCATCTTGATGTTGAACTAATGCTCTACCATGATAATGTTACAATAAACTGCATTTAGCTGACATGTTATATATAGCATAAGCCATTTCACTAACTATTCGTGTATCTTTCACAATCAGCAATGTCAACATAGGTGAATGAATAATATGATAACGAAAACGGTTAGTGAACTAGACTAGTGTACAATTTCAGTGTAACAGTAAGATCGTATAAAGTAACATTACTGTACTAAACGTTTCTGGAAATGTGTATAAACAATATGATAGTAGTGGGATGACGATGTTAGTCAGTAGATCTAGTAAATAAAATAAGTTACATCCTAAAGCACCGACTTTTTGTTATCCTGGAACATTCTTTTGTATTCATTTCATGTTTCATGTAGTTTACGTTGCTATTTCACTTGAGTTGACCAATATGTTGTAGTGTACTAATATGTTGCCAAAGTTGATCTGTGTTTTCGTCCGGAGTCGATCAGATTCACGTTTTGCCTGACAAGCTTCAGCAGATAAAACTTGTTTTTATATTTTAGTGGAGTTTGCGTTTGAGTCTGTGTTGTGCTGGAGGCAGGACGTTTTGGGGGGTTATCAGACTCCATGTCGTCAGCTGAAGTGCTGTTGCCGCATAGACTGTAATAAGGATAGAGAGGCTCGAGAGCGCGCTTGCACGTCACATCTGATGGATTTCGCAGGAAATCCTCGAAGACCTCACATATAAATATTAATATTGGCCTTCAGAGGTAATAACAAAACCTTAAAAGTGGATCGTTGCAATGTGAGATTACAACCCCTTCAAACACAGGGAATAAAAAAAGGATTCATTTTATAAAAAAGTTACATATAGGACCTTTAACATTGTATCAAGTGTAAAGACTCTTATAAATAGCCAACTATCGCTGACCCAATTAACCCATAATAATAATAATAATCAGGAACTGAAACGGCGTTACTTTCGTTTTAACTAGGGATGGAACTGAAATGGCGTTACTTCCGTTTTAAAGGGATAGTTTACTTTGAAATGAATATGATATGTTTTAGCTTACCTCAAGGGCATCCAAGATGTAGGTGTCTTTGTTTCCACAGCATTTTCAATTGTGACATTTTTTGGTCAAACCGTTGTTGTCTGTCAGTCATATAATGCAGGTTTAGGGGGTCCACCCCAAAGAGCATGCACAGAGAAGTCAAAATTAAACATGATTTAATGACTCAAAAATGTAAGTACACACTGATGGCCTAAGACACGAAATGAGCGGTTTATGTGAGAAAACGAACCAAGTGTGAGCCTGTTCTTCGTTGTCTATCTTGCCAGTGTTTGACCATTTCCCTGTTGACTACTCTTCTTTAATAAACGTTGCAAATGACTACCTGACTGCCTCCGGTGATTCCTCACATATACATTGCAGAACTCTACAAAATACCTCAAGACTGTGTGGTGTCATGTCCCCCTCCAGCGCTCCTATGCCATACTCAATTTCTCCTGGTCCATTCATCTGTTGTAGAAGAGCACAGTGTGATGTAATGTATTTCAATTGTACACAAGACTACTGTCACAGTCCTTCGTCTGCACCATCCTGTCTGCGTCTCCAGCACTACACTTCCCATGATCCTCTCGTCTGCACACCTGAACTCACTCCCTTATCAGCCTCCCGTTCAGCGTCCTGTTCATCTGTTTCACCTGTCTTCACCTCATTATGTCTGATTCCTGCCTGTATTTAGTTCCCTCTGTTTCATTCTGTCCTTGTCGGTCAATGTCTAATGTTAGCTTGTGTGCACCTGAGTTCCTGTCTTCCTGCCTGTTTTGAATATTAAATATTATCTTCACCGTTACTCCGGACTCCTCGTTCCTCTGCCTGCACCAAAACCGTGACAACTACAAAATGTTTAATTTAATAAAATGTATAATTTCATGCATATGCAATGCAGAACCAAACTAAGATTTGATTTACTTGGAATTTGCACGAGAGAATTCAGCTATTTGAATCAATCCATTTTACAAAAACAAACAAAAATAACAAAGGTCAATGTCCCTGCCCTAATACAGGATGTCCACCAGTTAAGACTTTTAAGCCCTTTTTAATACCACATTATAAAACTATAACATTACATTTAGCAAGAACATATATTTAAAGTAGTGCATGCCTGTAATGATCAGACTAGCTCTAGCCTCTAGACCATTTGGCTTGGAGCACATGTGTCACAGGGGTCTTTTAGGGTCTTTCGAGGATCAACCCTGCAACAATGGGACTTGGTGAGTGTTTTAAGAACCCAACTGATATCTGTGTCCCCTGAAAGTCTAAGTATAGAATATTGTCGACTGACAATAGGATAGATAAATAAATAAACAAAATACTTTGACAACAAAAGCTCACTTCACTGTCAGTGAGGCAAGATCCAACCACCATGTGCAATCCACCTTCCATGTCTGACAAAATACAAAAAGACAACAATGAGAACAAAGTTGTGCAGAATACTGAGTCCTGAGCAAGGACTGTCCCTAAAGTAGTTTACTAAGTCACTCTGGATAATAGTGTCTGCTAAATGACAAATAATAATAACTAAACCATAGAAACAAAATTCTCCATGAGGAGAATTAAGGCACCACTTCTTGTGTCATGAATGTCATGGTGAGAAAAAAGCAATACTTCCATGAAAACTATTAATAACAATATTATTAATATAACGTAGAAATAAGACTTACAGCAGTGAAATCAACGGGTTCATTCAATACGATGTGTAGGGCATACTGAAACATTCATTTTACAATATATTTTTGATATAACAGAGTGGAGACAGACTGATAAAAGTCCAGTAACTTACCATAATCATGAAGACCCGACAGGATGTCATATCGAGTTGATGGGAGATATGCTGAAATGGCAAATTGCATTTCGAAAAACAAAGGAATAAATCAGTACGTTAAAGTGTTCCGAAAGCAAGACAACAAAATACCCTTACTTTGTTTTTTTCATTTTGATCCAACGGCCTGGTGCTGCTGTTATAGCAAGTTTGCTGCAACATGAATATATGTTAAATAAAACAATGATTTGTCCAACAGCACTGCTGAACTGACTGCAGTGAAGACAATTTAATAACTTATTCAAAACGAGCGGATAAAACTGCTATAGTGAAACTGCGCATGCGCGGGGTAAAACTGCTGGGGTGAAACTGCGGCTCTGCGGCTCTGCAGTCAGACCCTTCTCAGCCAGGCCAGCTCGGGGCCCCTAGCAATTGTTTGGTTTGCTTGCCCTGTCGCAACCAGCCTGATCCTGTCAACAAGACAGTTCCCTGTGAAGGCCTCGTCGATACGACAGCCATCAGCACAGATCCACAGCAAAGACCACAAAAACCAGCCAATTCCTGATTTCCATATTGGCATGTTGAGCCCAATCTTCAACCAAAATGAACTGGATGAAATATTTGAATACTAATCTGATTCCTGACGTGATTATAGCCTGAATCATAATCACACCATGTTTTTTTTTTTTTTTTTTTTTGCGTAGCGGCCTGCGGAGAACTGGCACAATGACTGTTTTCTCATTTGGCCTCAGTTTTTGTTGCATTTCATTGTTCTGACCAGCAGGGTTCACCAGCGTTTGGCGTTTCGAATGCTTTGAAACAGTGTAATACTGGGCTAGTGATGAGATTGTGACACAGTGAGGTGTGATACAAATTTAAAAAAAAAAAACTCACCACATGATTACATAACTTTTTTCATTATGTGCTCATGATGAGTCTTACAAACACTATATAAACAAACTCATTGCTATCAGAAGAGTATGGAAGGTTTAGAATCTCTGTGATGTTTGTCTTTGGGTTATTGCTGCTCTGCAGCATTCAAACAAAGGGGGAAAAAGCTACCTGTAGTATTATCGGGCAACCAGAGTATCCCCTGCTGTCCAAAGATGGAGAAATTATCATCGGAGGAGCGTTTTCTATTCACAGCAAAATAAATTTGGAAATACCATCGTTTACAGAAATACCTCATCGTCTATTGTGCACCAGGTTTGCAACTTCTCTGGTTCTATTTTATTACTTTAACAGTGTAAATATTATATGTCCAACAGAATTTATTTTATTTAAAAAAAACAAAAAACATTAGTTAATATTTCCAATAAGACAATCTTCCAACTTTACTGCAAAAAAAAAAGTTAAATCTCTCTCTCTCTCTCTCTCTCTCTCAACAAATTAGCCTTAATTTGAGAGAATTCCGCTTTGCTCAGACCATGATCTTTGCCATTGAGGAAATTAACAGCAATCAGATGTTGCTTCCAAACATTTCGTTTGGATACCAAATATTTGACAGCTGTGGTTCCACATTAGCCTCTATGAGGTCATCAATGGCTCTGATAAATGGCCAGGAGTTAACAGCAGAACACACCTGCTCTGGCAAAACAGCAGTTAAAGCTATTATTGGAGAATCTGAGTCTTCCTCAACCATTGTACTTTCCAGAGCAACAGGGCCCTTCAAGATTCCTGTGGTGAAATAAATATACATAATTATGTCCTATTGTAAGTTATATGTGTATAAAAAAAATAAATATATTTTCCTATTCCTTTTATCCATTCTGTTTGACAGATTAGCCATTTTGCTACCTGTGCCTGCCTAAGCAACAGAAAGCAGTTTCCTTCTTTCTTCAGGACAATTCCCAGTGATTACTATCAGAGCAGAGCACTGGCTCAGCTAGTCAAACACTTCGGCTGGACATGGGTTGGAGCAGTGAGAAGTGATAATGACTATGGAAATAATGGCATGACAACCTTTGTAGAGATAGCTGAGAGAGAAGGAGTATGCATTGAGTATTCAGAGGCCATATCGAGGACAAATTCGAAAGAGAAGACCGCTAGGGTCGTTGAAGTAATAAAAAAGGGATCTGCAAAAGTTCTTGTGGCATTTCTGGCACAGGGTGAAATGGATGTGTTACTGGAGGAAATTATCAGGCAAAATGTTACTGGGTTACAGTGGGTAGGCAGTGAATCCTGGATAACAGCTCGATACTTGGCAACTGAAAGAATTTCAAAAGTTCTTGGTGGAGCAGTTGGCTTTACAATTAGCAAGTCAAAAATCCCAGGGCTGAAAGAATTTCTGCTTAAAGTTAATCCATCTCAGAACCCTTCAAATGCTCTTCTGAGGGAATTTTGGGAGATGACATTTGGATGCCGTCTCTCTTCGACAACCAGTTCTCAATTTGAGTATGAAAAGTTTTGTGATGGATCTGAAAATCTGAGTAATGTGAGTAATGCGTTCACAGATGTATCTGAGCTACGGATTTCAAATAATGTATATAAGGCAGTCTATGCTGTAGCTTATGCACTTCATAACACAATTGCTTGCAAAACCTCAAACAGTTCATACAGTGAAAAAATGACATGTGGAGATAAGGATTTAATGGTTTCTAGCCAAGTAAGTCAATCTTGAAAATATGTAATTTTTTATATTCATTTATTATTTATTGTTATTATTAACACATTTTGGTTTTAAAAAATATTTTCAGGTACTGCATTCCCTTCAAAATGTGAATTTCACAATGGCTTCTGGTCAGACAGTATACTTTGACAAAAATGGAGACCCTATGGCAAGATATGAGCTTATAAACTGGCAGAAAAACAGAGCAGGGGAAACAAATTTTATCACCGTAGGACACTATGATGCCTCACTACCCAGTGAACAGCAGTTTGTCATGAATTCTATCAATATAGTTTGGGAAGGAGACAGTTACACGGTATGTACAAAATAACAATAGTGTGATGAGTGCCTGATATTTGTCAGTTAAATAAGTAAAAATCTAAAAATAATGGCAACAAAGTAAGAATGTGTAAACATGGCAGAAACCGAGCTCAGTGTGCAGTGAGAGATGCCAGCCAGGTTTCAGACAAGCTGTGATTAAAAGGAGACCAGTATGCTGCTTTGAATGTTTGCGTTGCCCTTCTGGAGAAATCAGCAACACTAATGGTGAGATGACCATCACTTTGATATAAAGGGACTTAAACACATTTTAATGTGCAAATAAATTAAAGACACATAAATAAATGAATGTACATATTCCCACAATGTCATATATACAATAATATGCTGAGGGAAATGAGGAAAAACATAATAATGTTATGCTGTATTTGTCTTTTTAGATTCTTCTGAATGCATCAAATGTCCTTTAGAGTACTGGTCAAACGAAAACCACAGTATGTGTGTTCTTAAGAATGTGGAGTTCCTTTCATTCGAGGAAAACATGGGAGTACTGTTGACTGCATTCTCATTAACCGGGGTGTCTATAACAATTGCAGTAGCACTGGTGTTTTACAACTTCATAGATACACCTCTTGTGAAGGCCAGCAATGGAGAGCTGAGCTTCCTGCTTCTCTTCTCATTGTCTCTGTGTTTTCTTTGTTCACTTACTTTTATTGGTCGGCCTACTGAGTGGTCCTGTATGTTGCGTCACACAGCATTCGGGATCACTTTTGCCCTTTGTATGTCTTGTGTTCTGGCAAGGACCATAGCAGTGGTAATGGCTTTTAAGGCCACAGTGCCTGGATCAAGTGTCCCTCAGTGTTCACTGCCATTACAAAGAATTAGCGTTTTCTGTTGTACTCTTTTTCAGGTAATAATATGTATCATGTGGCTGGTATTAGCCCCTCCAATGCCGTTTAAAAATATTACTCATTCAGTAGATAAAATAATATTAGAATGTGATCTAGGCTCGGCTATCGGTTTCTGGGCTGTACTGGCATATATTGGGTTTCTCTCTGTCCTTTGTTTCATTTTGGCTTTTCTTGCTCGAAAGCTGCCAGATAACTTCAATGAAGCTAAATTCATCACATTCAGTATTCTTATTTTTTGTGCTGTTTGGATCACATTTATCCCAGCCTATATCAGTTCTCCTGGAAAATTCACTGTAGCTGTGGAGATATTTGCCATCTTAGCTTCTAGTTTTGGTTTGTTATTCTGTATATTTACACCAAAGTGCTACATTATCTTACTCAAGCCAGATCAAAACACAAGGAAACATATCATGGGCAAAACCCATAATAAATCACAATAAACTTATTATCCACTTTCGAAGCAATTTACTCTAGAACTATGAATAATGGTGTAATACTAGTGTAATAATGAATCACTTAATTTTGATAGTCCACTTTAGACATTCTACTAACTATAAGTAACTGCCAGTCATTAGTGTATTAGTAGACTGTTTAATATCTGCTAACCCTTTATTTTGATGGTTAACTAACATTCTACTGACTTTGCATGTACATTTCAACTTATTCCACTGACCCTAACAGCCTACTAATACCCTAATGAGGCGTTGACATTTAGTTGCAAATCAAAAAGAGTTAGTTGGCATGTGCTTGCAAAGTAAAAAAAAAAAGAAAAAAAGGATTTGCTCAAATTATGTAACTAAATTAATAAAATTTGAAGAATTCGCAAACACACACACACACACACACACACACACACTTCAAATAAAAAAATGAACAAATTATATAAATACATTTTAAATGCTGATTTCCTACTTTATAATAAATAACTTACAGTATAACAAACGTTTCCAAAATATAAATCTTAAAATACTGCACTTGGGGAACTATTTTTCTGATTTAAATATTTATAGTTCAAAACTGCAGCTTGTGCTTACATCTGCTACTTATATCCACAAGTTTCCGAGGGGCGCTCCTGTAAAAAATAAAGTGGGTGAAACTTCCGGTGACGCGGCGGAAGTAGCATTCCAATGGTATTTTGTGTGTTAGTTAGCGAAGAGGCTAGCTGTTTTTCGGAGAATTATTTTACTATTTAAAGACGCAAATCTTTATGAGAGATGTCGTTACGGAGCTCAGGGACAACATGTGCTGTTCGCGGTTGTACGTATAACCGGACTAAACTAATTCAGTGGCTTAAACGGGATTGTTTTGAACATAAGCTGAAAACGAAATCACAGTGATCCTACCAACGACTGTAGTTTCCATCACCTCCCAAAAGACGACGAATCTTCCTGTGTACATTTGTTTAAAATCTTAATATTCTATAAACTCTATCAGCATGTGTTTGGCTGTTCGCTACTGATGTTACAGCTAAACTCAGGATCAAAGCCTGTGTTGACAGAATACCAAATGTGCCAGTTAATGTATTCAAGCAGCACATTCATTTATAATTTTGAATAAACTCCAAAGCACAATGACTAAGTGTGTATTTTTTATTTTAATTGTTTGTCAGCTCGCACAACTGTCTGTCACCATGCCTTGATGAGTATTGATTATTAATAATGTTATTATAATACTCCCAACCAAGTAACTGCGGAGGGTAAAGGTACTGTTATTTCACCCTTTTGAATTTCGTTGAGGTTGTGTTCCCACATCGTTAGCTAGTTTGGATCGCTATAACTTGAATGACTGTCAACTGTTGAATGAACGAGTGTTAAGCATGTCAAATCGCGCTTTGTTTACTTCCAACCGGAAGTCGCGCCCACTTTTGACGCAAGGCCTCATGGGGCGTAGGAAACTTGTGGATATACTGCGATGATGACGACACTTTAGGGAACTCCCTTACCAGTCCCTCCAGAAAAACGCGATTATGCTATCGCTGAATTCAATGCAAAATCAGCCAAAGTCCGCATAATTTCATAATCCTCGCATTTTCGTTGCAAATAAGTCACATGTATCTTAGCAGAAAGTTGAAAATGTTGCGTTTGCTTCACACAAGAGCAGCCCTTTCCCCCTGTTTCCATGGGAACGTTATGAAGTGACACAATTACGCGACGGGATAGCTCACAGCTGAAGTTATTGCAGAGGCCAGACAGACTCACGGAGGCGATTGACATCTCACAAATCGAACTCGTATAACTGTCTGTCACACGTTCTACCATCACATCGTTACTTAATAAACAAAATAACACAAAAGAATTGGATCATTAAACAGAAATTATCCGCACACATGGGGTGTTCGAGGCGCACATATAATATCCCAGACAGCAAACTGACATTGAATCAACGTGGAAACGACGTCTCTCATGACATTGAAACAACGTTGATTTTGCTCATCGAATTAACGTTGAACCAACGTCAGACGCGGCATTCTTCAAAGCTAAATAAAAATCGAAAATTGGTTTGCTTTCATAACGTTGAAACAACGCGTTGATTTCAAGTTGATTTTCCGTTAGTTTTGAAAGAATGACGCGTCTGACGTTGGTTCAACGTTAATATCGATGAGCAAAACTATGTCAGATCAACGTTGTTTCGATGTCATATTTCCACGTTGATTCAATGTCAGTTTGCTATCTGGGATAACACCCCAGATAGCAAACTGACATTGAATCAACGTGGAAATATGACATCGAAACAACGTTGATTTTTAATCTTTTTTCTGCAAAGTAAGCGCCATTTTCGGGGCCGCAACATGCTCAAAAACTCACCAAATTTGGGACGCATGTCAGGACTGGTAAAAAATTTCGTATTTTGTGTGTTTCGCGGATGGGCGGGGCAAAATGGCTCGCTAGCGCCACCTAGAAAATTGGAAGAAATTAGCCCCTCGTCCACGTTCAACCTACATGCACGAAATTTGGTGGGGATGTGTATCATTTCAAGACGCACAAAAAAGCCTCAAGAACCCATACCCTAAACTCGACAGGAAGTCCGCCATTTTGAATTTGGCGACCGATTTGGGACGATTTACACACTCCGTACTTTACCGAACCCCTCCTAGGGATTTAGTCTTATCAACTTCAAATTTCTGCTGTACCTTCTAAAGGCATTGACGATGTAAAGTTGTGCTCTCTGCGGGTTTTCGTCGATGGACGTGTCCGTAGCGTCGATGATTCGCCATGAAACAGGAAGTTGTAGTAACTTGGCTGTAAATGCCCAGATCTGCACGAAATTTGACGTATTTCACAAGAGTCCCGCCCTGAACAAATCTAAATGCTGACATTCACCCACAGTCATAGCGCCACCTAGTAGCGAGAGGAAGTGACCTTTAAAGACGCAGCCCCTGCCACATGTTTGACCGACAGGTACGAAATTTCTGTGGTACATCTAACATGTCCAGACGCACAGAAAAGTCTCTTGGAGCAATGCCCAAAACTCAACAGGAAGTCAGCCATTTCTAATTTTACAGCCATTTTAGGATGATTTACTCATTACGTACTTTAACTAACTCCTACTAGGGATTTAGTCGGATCGACTTCAAATTTCGGCTGTGCCTTCTAATTGCATTGACAATGTAAAGTTGTGCTATCTGCGCGTTTTCGTCAATGGGCGTGTCCGTGGCGTCGATGATTCGCCATGAAACAGGAAGTTGTAGTAACTTGGCTGTAAATGCCCAGATCCACATGAAATTTTACACATTTGACAAGAGTCCCACCCTGAAAAATCTACATGCCGACATTCACTCACAGTCATAGCGCCACCGCTAGTGGCACCAGGAAGTGACCTTTAACGAAGCAGCCCCTGCCGCATGTTTGACCGACATGTACGAAATTTCTGTGGTACATCTACCATGTCCAGACGCACAGAAAAGTCTCCTGAAGCGATGCCCTAACCTCAACAGGAAGTCGGCCATTTCTAATTTTACCGCCATTTTACGATGATTTACTCATTACGTACTTTAACTAACTCCTCCTAGGGATTTAGTCGGATCGACTTCACATTTCTGCTGTGCCTTCTAAAGGCATTGACGATGTAAAGTTGTGCTATCTGCACGTTTTTGACGATGGGCGTGTCCGTGGCGTCAATGATTAGCCAAGAAACAGGAAGTTGTAGTAACTTGCCTGTAAATGCTCAGATCTGCACGAAATTTTACAGATTTGACAAGAGTCCCGCCATGAACAAATCTCCATGCCGACATTCACCCACAGTCATAGCGCCACCTAGTGGCAACAGGAAGTGACATTTAACGAAGCAGCCCCCGTCGCATGTTTGACCGACATGTACAAAATTTCTGTGGTACATCTACCATGTCCAGACGCACAGAAAAGTCTCTTGGAGCGATGCCCTAAACTCAACAGGAAGTGGGCCATCTCCAATTTTACCGCCATTTTTTGGATGATTTACTCATTACTACTTTAACAAACTCCTCCTAGGGCTTTAGTCGGATCGTCAATGCCTTTAAAAGGCACAGCAGAAATGTGAAGGCGATGTAAAGTTGTGCTATCTGTGGGTTTTCGTCGATGGATGTGTCCGTGGCGTCGATGATTCACCATAAAACAGGAAGTTGTAGAAACTTGGCTGTAAAAGCCCAGATATGCATGAAATTTTACACCTTTGACTAGAGTCCCGCCCTGAACAAATCTACATGCCGACATTCACCCACAGTTATAGCCCCAGCTGCTGGCAACAGGAAGTGACCTTTAACGAAGCAGCGTAGCAAATGCACAGCCACACTGGCTGAGCTGCAGAAAATGCAACGCGACCGCCTCAGACCCCGACGTGCTACAGGTGCGAGGGCCCGCCCATCGCTGCTTGCAGCTTTAATTTAAGTTTGATTCCTGAAAATAACACATCCTATGAGGAGCAATTAATGATTCCTCAATTAATTTCCACTGTGGAACCCGGGAAGGTTGAACATCTAACCAAGAGTTTAAAGACTTTAACTGAAAAGACCAATAGTACAAGTCCGGCAATGAAAGGCCACCCATAGACTTAGGACGTTTAAGAGTATCAAATTTGATGTGGGGTTTTTTGTTATTCCAGATGAATTTAGAAGTGATCCTCTGAAGGTCTATGAAATAATCTTTAGGGGGAGAGAGTGGCAACATAGAGAATAAAAAATTTAAATGCCCAAGTATATTCATCTTTACTAATGCAATCCTCCCAATGTTAATTTGAAAGATGACCACATTTGTAAATCTGCCTGTATTTTACTCTTGAGTGTGGCATAATTCTCAAAGCTGGCATTTGAAAAGCAGTGGAGTATGCATACAGCACTGGAGTCGATCTGTTGCAGAGAGGTCAACCTGGAATATTTATTGATCGGCGAAAAATGCATCACCTTGCACCGTACATTTCGGATGCTGTTCGGTGAGAGAAACGTGTTGGAGGAGGCTATGCTGTCTCTAATGGATGTCCGAGCTGAGACGCTGGAGCGCCTCATAAGTAGCAGGGTATTTTACGAATAGGCGACTAGGCTGGGCTAACTTGTTACACTTTTCTCAGACTGTTTAGGTTAACAGAGTCCTGGCAGTTCACTCTATGGGCGAGGGTGCATTTAGGAAGGAGAATCTCATACTTTACAGTGAACTATACATCAGGGATCTTTTCCCCTCAGCCTAATATCAAGAATTCAAGTAACGTTAACATGATGCGTTGAACTTACTTGTGTAAATAAAACATTTGATGGAGACATTGTCAGACGCTTCATGTATTCATTGACGAAAGTACATATCTCTAGATAGTGTGTCACAAAAAATTCTGTTTCCTCAGTCATGTCATTTAGCCTCAGACAATTTACAATCTACGGCTGCTCTGCTGGCGCAGGTAGGCAACGGAGTGGCTTACCATGCCAGTGACGTAGTCGAAGGTTGAAATCCAACATGGCGGCGCTCGTGTAACAAAAACAACACTTTCAATGTACCATTTTATCCCTTTTAACAAATTCTGCAATTTTAAAAATTGTACCAATGAGAATAAATAAAATACATCTGTTATATCACCTTTTCTCAAATTTCAGTTCAGTTCAACTTTAAGCGTAAAAGTAAAGTAAATTTTGGCGCCTGTCTTTCTGTGCTGTGTCACCAGGAATTTCAGACAGCGCGCTCTCTTTTGTCATGTCATGCTTGATTGGTTTAAAAGTATTTGCACGAAGAGGAAGGTGATCATATACTGTACGTAATGTAACCCTAGCCAAAGGATGACAGAAAAAACAGACGCTGCGTTAAATATTTGTAACGTGTAAAACTGAAAAACATTAATCGCATGGGTTACTGTTGACAGCACGGACCTAACCGAGATGTTTCTGTGAATACGTGGCAATACAGACTTTGTGACAATATTTTCATGCGTATTTGCCACGTAAGCACAACAAGATACAATCATAATCAATCAGAATTGGGCATCAAGACCTACAGTGTAAACAAAGCCTTATTTTCAGAATAATAACAATATAACTGCATTTAAATGAATTAATTTAAATGAATAATTGGGCTATAATTGTTACCACTCTCCGCGCCTCCCCTGGCATGCTCTGCGCCCCCTCTGGGCAGAGGTGGGTAGTAACAAAGTATATTTACTTCATTACATTTCCTTGAGTATTTTTTTGGAAAATTTTGCTTTTAAAGGAGTAGTTCACTTTAAAAAAAAAAAAAAAAATTCTGATAATTTACTCACCCCCTTGTCATCCAAGATGCCCACATCTTTCTTTCTTCAGCCAAAAAGAAATTAAGATTTTTGATGAAAATATTCCAGGATTTTCAGACGATGAATAAGGTTCTTATCTAGGACCCTTCGAATCATGACTCAAAACAAGATTTGTTCATTTTGATGAACGAGTTTCAACAGGAGAGTCACAAATGCTCATCACAGAACAGAGCAAGGCTAGCATTTGTGCTTAAAAAAACTTAAACTTTTTTATATGACAAATCGTTTCGCTAGATAAGACCCTTATTTTTCGTCTGGTGTCGTTTAAAGCCCTTTAAAGCTGTACTGAAACTCATTTGGACCTTGAACCGTTTGCTTCCCATTGAAGTTTGTTTATTTATTTTCTCCATTATATGGAGAAAATCCTGGAATGCTTTCATCAAAAACCTTGATTTCTTTTCGACTGGAGAAAGAAAGACGTGGACATCTTGAATGACATGGGGGTGAGTAAATTATCAGCAGAAGTTTTTTTAAAAGTGAACTACTCCTTTAAGAGTAGATTTACTCAAGTAAATTTCTTATGAAAAAACATCTCGGTTACGGATGTAACCCTCGTTCCCTGAGTAGGGAACGGAGACGTTACGTCGGAATGACGGAGAATGGGGGTTTCACATAGAAAGCCAATCCTCTTCGAGTATTTAATAACGAGCCAATGGCATGAAAATGCCTTGGGGCTGCGGAATTTGCATAGTGTATCTCCGCCCCACCTCGTGGGTATAAAAGGAGGAAGTGAACGCAACCGCAGTATGTCTTCGCTGAGGAGCCAAGACTGAACTCAGGCGTCTACCCAGCGGTACAGCAGAAGTGGCAAGGAGACGTAACTTCTCCGTTCCCTACTCAGGGAACGAGGGTTACATCCGTAACCGAGACATTCCCTTTCGTAGTCACTCCGAGTTATTTCGGAATGACGGAGAATGGGGGTCCGTGCCATCACGCCATCTTCACAGCTGTCTTCCAGTGCCCTGCGAAAGTCTGGACTCCTGAACTTAGCTTATAACCAGGAGTTACCTACTTTAACACAGTAATACCAAGGTACACTGGGAAGCATATGCCGGAAGGGACATGCCACCGTATGCCTACCGTAGGGAGGACTTACGAATATACATATGGCCTTATTAGGGACTTCATATGGAGATCACTGGAGCACCAACCTAAGGGTGGCAAGAAACTTGACTCCAGGAGTGGCAGATGGCTTGCCAAGGGAAGACACATGTTTAGAGAGGCTTACAGTGGATAATACACATGTGACAGTTACCAGAGGGAACCGTGCACACGGAGGCACCTAGCCGGCATCCAGAGCAAGAGCAGTGGTGCCCGCATCAGAAGTGATGGAGGACTCAGGGCTTCAACGGAAGACTCAACTGAGGAATATCGCACTTATCCAGTCGGAGGAGTGGAATGACGAGCAAGCGAAGACACCTGAGCAAGAGTACGCGAGAGGACACAGGCTCTACTCGTAAACCCTGTAAAACCCTGACCTCATCTCAGCTGGAGGGACCGTCTCGATTGCACCCTTCGCCAGCAGAGTTGCAATTTCCACTCTCATGACCGGGGCATTGCCACCGACCATAGTGAAGCAAACTCCCCTGAAATGGGGAGGAGACCGAGCGAACTGAATCGCGTAGCCGAGTCTGATCGTTCTGATGACCCAGCTGGATAGGCCGGGGAGCTCTAACCAAGCTCCCAGGAACTGATCCAGCGGGGTCATGCGAACCATAGACGTCCTCCCGGAGGGGCAGCGAGGTGGGGAGACCGGCATGCGCTTGGGAGTTACCCCGTGCGGATGCACAGTCGAGCCCCGTTCCCCGACAGAAGAGACCAGGGAAGGACCAGCGTTCCACGGGGGTCTGTACTGCCGGGGGTCTGGCGATAGAGGGGGAGGGGAGTGGTATAGTCGAGGGACGACACATGCTTCCTTCCGCACCCTCAGAGACAGAGAGGAATGAGTGGGGCGACGCACTGGGGCTTCGAGCACACTCATTCCAGTCTGTGTGCTCAGTGATAGTGTCAAGTCTTTCTTTAACCAACTCAGGGTGCTGCCCACCCGTGGGTGAGCAGCGGGGATCTGAGAACAAAAGATTCTCCCCCGGCCCTCCACCGGGGGAAGGAGGGGGCCTGCTACCACCTCCTGTGAAAGACTGGACTCCATCACTGAGCAGCCCGTCTCAGGGACCCCGCTTCGCCTGGCGTTTAGCGGGGCGCGCGGCCTGAGGAGGCTGTGATGCTCTCCTGCGGCCTCCTCCGTGACGCGACCCGGATGAAAGCTGCTGCTGGGAAGCTGAACCGACAGCTGGGTGGAGGCAGCAGCTGGCCGTCGGGGCAGGATGTGTTTAATCGCCTCCGTCTGCTTCTGGGCGGTCGAAAACTGCTGGGCGAAGTCCTCGACCGCACCGCCAAAGAGGCCAACCTGGGAGGGGGGGGCATCGAGCAGACGAGTCCGCTCGGCGTCCCGTGTGTCTGCCAGGTTCAGCCACAGATGACGCTCCTGGACCACACTGGTGGCCATCACCTGAACAAGGGAGCGAGCAGCCACTTTCGTCGCCCGGAGAGCGAGGTCGGTGGCAGCTCGCAGCTCGTTAAAGGCCCCTTGGTCGGTCCCCCCCTCGTGCATATCCCTGAGCAGCTTGGCTTGAAAAACCTGCAAGGTGCTCATAGCATGCAGGGCGGAGGCTGCCTGTCCCGCCGCTTTATAGGATCGCGCCGCCATAGAAAACGAGAACCTACAGGCTTTGGATGGGTGCTTGGGAGAACCGCGGGAGGATGCGCTCTGCGGACACAGTTGCATCGCAACAGAGCGCTCCACCGGGGGAATCCCAGCGTACCCACGGGCAACCTCACCGTCGAGGGGAGGAAAGGCGGGGGAAACTGAAGAACGCACTCGGGAGGTCAAAGGAGCCTTCCAAGTGCGTGTCAGTTCCGAATGCAGCTCGGGAAAAAAGTGAATTGGGGTCGGCTGTGGCCGTGAGGCGGCAGCCTTGCCCAAAAACCAATTATCCATCCGTGAGAGATCGGGACAGGGCGGAGGGTTCCACTCCAGGATGATACTCACGGTGGCCCGAGATAGCATGGCCGTCATCTCGGGATCAGACACGGGCAACGCTGGCGCTCCCGAGGGAGGCAACGCAGCCGCATACTCACTCCCCGAGGAGTCCAGCCCGCCTTGTGATGCTGCGATCGACATCGCATCATCCTCTGGAGCGCCGAACGAAACAGACGGTACCTGCGAAGAGGCAGACGCCTGATGCGATTCGGCGCTCGCTGGCTCTCACACAGGAGGTGGGTGTGGCCCGAGGAGCTAGCGTCGGGGGTTTATTCCACACAGTCACCGTCAAATCACCCTTTCGCGAGTCGAAGAGCTTCTAGAAGAAGAAGCAGAACGAGTAGCGGACACGGGGACTCTCACTTTTGTCAGATCATTGAGTCTAGATCTCAGTGTTGAGATGGTCATGTTCCCACAGAAGGAACATGAGTCATCCACGAACGCTGCTGCTGCATGCTGAATGCCCAGACACATCAGAAGATGACATGAATTGACCGCACCCAGAAGAACACTTCTAATAATCCAAATTGTATAAGTTACTATAATATTATACAAACCAAAGGACATGAAATGGTTTACGGGCTACAGATATAATATACAGATATACAGAAATAATGCTTGTCTCTTCTGTTTTTGTTGCAAAGATAGCTTATCTAATTATGATAATAATAGTCATTTAAATGAAAAACATCTAAATAATATCATGGGAATATGTGATCCAAAGTAACTAGTAACTAACTACTTGAGTAGTTTTTTCATTGGATACTTTTTTACTCTTACTCAAGTAACTTTTAAGATTATTACTTTTACTTTGAGTAAATATTTCAATAAGTACTTGTACTTTTACTTGAGTACAGTTTTTGGATACTCTACCCACCACTGCCTGGGGAGGCGCGCCCCACACTTTGAAAACCCCTGCCCTAAAATAACAGTGATGTGAATCTATTCAAGAGGTCCTCGCTGCAGTCTGTAGCACGATGACGTAGCTGGACGGTCCAATACGTGTTGGACCCTGTAACGCGCGCATGCGCACTAGTCAAGTCAAGTCATCTTGATTTATAAATCGCTTTTAACAATTTAGATTGTTTCAAAGCAGCTTTAATTTAATGTAACAGATTGTTTTTGCTTTATAGCGGTTCATGAATAATGTTATTTTACAGCTAATTAGTTTTGATTCTGTCGAAATGATAATTTGTTATTAAATTAGGGGATGACACCGTTCTCTCTAAACAGACTTTAAACGCGATCCTGTGATAAACGCTGATGGCATGCACATTAAGAATTCATAGGCCTAGTTAGAGAGTTGGTGAACAATCGTTGATCTTCCAAGAATACATTTAAATATGGTCACGAGCGAAGCTCTTATTTTCAGAGCTTTCAGAATAAAACTTTTTTTTTTTTTAAATAATAGCGACTTTTTCCTTACAATTGCGAGTATAGGCTACTTTTCGCAGACTTTATTTCTCAGAATTGTGAGATAAAGTCAGAATTGCGTGAAATAAAAGCCTCAATCGCATGTTATAAAGACATAATTGCTTGAAATAAAGCCTCAATCGCATGTCATAAAGACATAATTGCTTGAAATAAAGCCTCAATCGCATGTTATAAAGACAGAATTGGGTGAAATAAAGCCTCAATCGCATGTTATAAAAGACATCATTGCTTGAAATAAGCCTCAATCGCATGTTATAAAGACATAATTGCGTGAAATAAGCCTCAATCGCATGTTATAAAGACAGAATTAGGTGAAATAAAGCCTCAATCGCATGTTAGGTGAAAGAAAGCCTCAACCGCATAAGGACAGAATTAGGTGAAATAAAGCCTCAATCGCTTGTTATAAAGACAGAATTGCGTAAAATAAAGTCGCAATTGTGTGCTATAAAGTCAGAATTCTGACCTTTTTTCTCGCAATTCTGAATGTATAACATAAATGCGAGTTCATTAAGATTTATTTTCCCCATGCTGTTATTATTTTAGCATTTTCCTTACTTATTCATCAATAATTACTTATAATTATTTAACAGTATTATACTACACAGTTTGAACATCATCTCAGTACAATATTGAGCTTACATATCACTTAAAACCAATGCATTCGAATTATAATCAGAGATCGGCACTGTGCATGCGTAAATGACGTCACCAAAACACACATCCATCCACTACGTATTGGACCATCCAGCTACGTCATCGTGCTACAGGCTGCAGCGAGGGGTGTCTCAATCTATTGAGTACTCCTGCCCTGAGAGCAGCGCATAATACACTAAAATAAGAGCAATTTTAATCAATTGAGCACTCCTGTCCTGGGAGCAGCACGTAATACACTAAAATAACATTGATTTGAATCTATTGAGCATTCCTGCCCTGAGAGCAATGCGTAATACATTAAATACATTTTCACTATGGGGAGTAAATGTGTCAATTACCTAGATAACTCAGTATATTGGGTAGGTTAAAGAAAAACAACAACTCCCACAATTGGAATACAACTCTTGTACCTGACTTTCACAGGTGTTGGTAATCACCGTTGATTGTCCTGATGTGTTTGAACACAGTTAAATTGATTGTTGCTGCGTCCCAATTCACTTACTTATACTACGCCCTAAAAGTATGTACTCTTTTTGTGAGGAAAAAGTACATACTTTTGAGTGTGTAGCAAAAGAGTAGGCAAGCTTTGGGACGTACTATCGCTTCATCTTTAACGGACAGCTCTGTCGCGTGCTGCGTGCATCCTGTCACCGTAAACTGCCCTGTCAATCATCTTGTCACAGTTAAAATCCTCCATTCTAGATCTAATTTTATTTCCTACCGTTTCGGAGAGCACATCCATCTGCCAGTTGTGGGTCTTTCATGCTCTCCTCGTGTTTGCAATTTGAATATAATGATGCATTTAAAACGTAATAGTTAAACGTGTCTTTACAAAAGTTCACAATGCTGCTGCAAATGCAATATAATGTGGACAACATTTAATAAATTCATTTTCGTCAGGTTAGATACTGATAATTAATCACTCAAAGCTCTTTATCTAAACCTCTTTACACAACCGCGGGGACTCGCGCGTCCTCCGCATCGACTACGTGTCTGTAGTTTTTTAAACACCTTTTACTCGTGTTTGTAGTTCTAACCGAATGCTCATCCAACGCGCAATGGTTTGTGGGCAATATCAGCCGTTAGAGTGTGCATCGATCTACACTTCGGATTCTGACCGGAAAAAGTAGACCATCCGGGTATCTTTGAAACACTCATTTCAACGTACTACGATTTGGGACGTACTAATTCTATTTTCGAATACTATTTAGGACGATAGTATGCGAATTGGGACGCAGGGCATTACATTTTATTGTCTGTATACCCTGAGTATGGACTTTTGACTGAAAGATTGTTGATTAAATTTGCTTAAAGGAACACTCCGACTTTTTGGGACTTTAGCCTATTCACCTTACCCCCCAGAGTTAGATAAGTCCATACCTTTTTCATCTCCGTGCGTGCTATAAGTCTGTTTGACGCACCCACCGCTAGCCTAGCTTAGCACAAAGACTGGATGTGAATGGTTGCAGCTTTCATACTAATCCAAATGAGTGGCAAAATAACTCAAAAACGTTTTCCTATTTACATGTTGTGATTTGTATAGTCACAGAATGTACAAATAACAAAGTCAAATGAGACACAGACATCTTTTAACCGTATAAAACCTGAGAACTATTCTCTGAAGGCGAAGCACTACTTTGACAGAGTGATAACCGCATCACCTGAGACACGCCGTGGTGAGGAGCGGAGAGTTCGCTCAGTGTTTGGGTAACAGAGTCAACAATTTATAAATAGTAAAAGCGTAGTTTACAGTCATGGGTTTTCGCTCTATTGTAAATAGCTGCGACAGTAAACAGGGGAGGTAATACCATGTTTCACAGAATTCCAACTAAAAACGCTGACTGGATGAAGAAATGGCTAACTTACTCTGGATATTTATCCAAACACACCTAAATAGATTATCAAGGGACATTATGTTTGCTCGGTACATTTCAATGGACGACTATTTTGAAAAAATGGAATTTGCCACACGGACCATAATGTGCTGAAGGATACGGCCATCCCATCTATAGCACAGACAGGACAAGTGGATCACCTGCGGCTGAGGTAAGTGTTCCGTTATGTTTTTAGATGACCTACTGTAACAGTGCCATTAGCCAGAGCTAATGTAACGTTAGTGACACTATTATATGATTAGGGTATGAATATGTTCTTATCTTGATGCGGTGCGGACACGCTTGGAAAAAAAACGAGCGCGTTCACCACGTTGAACTTGCACCCTGCGCGCGGCGCGCCTAGTAGCCTAAATTTGACATAACCATGGAAATAACAAACTTGAGCGTGCAAAAGGGTACGATAGGCTGTGAGTTCATTATGCAAAAACAATTTGTGCTATTACTTTCCCCGTATTCTATCCTATAGTAATGCAATTATACTGTATATTATATACTGTTAAATACATTTGGTTCAGCTAATAAATTGCATTTAAAACATATTGATTTCTGTAATAATAATTATTTATTCATGTGATATTTATAAATCTGGGTGCGTTTTTGGTTGGAAATCAATGAAACATGGTACCTGGTCTCCCCTGTTTATTGTCACAGCTCATACAATAAAGCAAACACCCATGATAAACTATGCTTTTCTATCTAACGCTAGTAATTGCTGACTCTGTTACCCAAACACTGAGCGAACTCTCTGCTCCTCGTCACGGTGCGTCTCAGGTGATGGTTATCACTCTGCCCAAGTAGCAGTGCTTCACCTTCAGAATTATTTATACGGTTAAAAGATGTCTGTGTCTCATATGGCCTTGATATTTGCACACTCTGTGACTATACAAACCACAACATGTAAATAGGAAAACGTTTGCGTTATTTTGTCAATCATTTGGATTAGTATGAAAGCTGCAACCATTCACATCCAGTCTTTGTGTTTGCGTTATTGTTTGCTAGGCTAGCGGTGGGTGCGTCAAACAGACTTATAGCACGCACGGAGATGAAAAAGGTATGTATGGACTTATCTAACTCTGGGGGGTAAGGTGAATAGGCTAAAGTCCCAAAAAGTCAGAGTGTTCCTTTAAAGGATTTAAGTGTGCAACCAAAATATATAGTAAAATCACTTACCTTGCAATAAATACGTTCTCCCACGAACATCTGTCTTGTATTCCGAGTCTAGCTAATATCCCTCTGCACGTTCAAACGTCCTGACCCAGCCTTTCCTTCAGTATCATTGGTTGAAGCTGTAAACCAATTATTTTCCTTTCTACCCTCTGAACATGTTTGATTAAGTAAAACTCCCATCTGTGTCAAGCAGAGGCATGCTATTTCCCAACAGATTATAGGATCTCTATAAAAAACCTCAAAGTCCTTCTATTAGCTGAAATGTCAGCGCTGACACATTTTACATATGATAATATATATTCAATGAGTAAATGGAGTCACTGGTTGCACTGCTGCAAATGGTAATAGCCATCATGACTTTCTCTAAAGCTAATGAAACTGTCTGTACTCTGCAAGGAGAGCCTGTATACCCTGAGCTATGGAAAGATGGGGACATCATAGTTGGAGGGGTTTTCTCTTTCCATAGCAGCTGGGAGGTTATGAAACTGGCTTATTCTGGTACACCACCTCCACTAAAATGCATCAGGTAATTAAAAACCCAAGAAACAGTATGTTATAAGATATGAATGCTATGCTACATGATTGATTCATAGTTTTGGCATTTTTATTTCCTTTGTTTTTTTGTTTTGTTTTTTTAACAAGTCTTAATTTGAGAGACTTCCAGTATGCTCAGTCCATGCTCTTCGCAATAGAGGAAATTAATAACAGTTCCAATTTGCTACCTGGGGTCTCATTAGGCTACAAGATCTATGACACATGTGGCTCAGTGGCAGTTGGGGTTCGAGCATCTATGGCCCTTGCAAATGGGCATGAGAAAACATCTATTGAAGGGCAATGCACAAAGAAGGCTGAAGTGCAAGCCATTATAGGAGACACAACGTCTTCAGCATGCATGGCAATATCAAAGGGTATCGGACCATTCAAGCTTCCATTGGTATGTTTTTATACTTCACATTTAGCAGTTTATCAAAATATATCACATTTTATCAAAATATAGTGTTTTAAAATGTTATAAAAATAAATTGCAATCTATGTTTTAACCAAATAATAGATCACAGTGAACGTAAATATACTTGATGTGTTATGACAAAATGTATTGTTTCTCTTAGATCAGTCACTATGCAACCTGTGAGTGTCTCAGTGATAAAAAAAAATATCCCTCATTTCTTCGAACTATTGCCAGTGACCACTACCAGAGCAGGGCACTTGCAGAACTGGTTAAACACTTTGGATGGACCTGGGTGGGAGCCATAAGAACAGATGATGATTATGGTAATAATGGGATGGCCACTTTTACAAAGGTGGCGGAACAGATGGGTATCTGTTTGGAATATTCTCTCCCTTTTTTCAGAACCTATCCTGAAGATAAAGTAATGAGGATAATTGAGCAGATTAAAAGCTCTACTTCACGAGTTCTTGTGGGGTTTCTTGCTCACTGGGACCTGGAAGTTCTGCTGCATAAATTTGTTGAATACAATATTACTGGTTACCAGTGGGTAGGCACTGAAGCCTGGATCTCTGATTCAGTCATTGCCAGTATGGATAAGCATCATGTTCTACAAGGAGCAATTGGTCTGGCTATACCCAAAACACAAGTGACAGGTCTGCAAGAATTCATTCTAGATATAAAACCACTGAAGTCATCAGGAGGTGCTATTTTTACTGAGTTCTGGGAAGCCCTGTTTCAGTGTAAATACTCAACTAAGAACAAATCAGTGTCCACAACTGTATGTACAGGCAAGGAGGAACTATCACAAGTGCAAAACTTATTCACAGACATGTCACTTATGCCCATCTTCAGCAATGTGTACAAAGGAGTATATGCTGTGGCTCATACACTTCATGACCTTCTGGGCTGCAAGGAAAATAAATGTGCCTCAAAAAAACAGCCTGATCCTTCAACAGTGGGTTAACTATTTTACTACTACAACGATAAAGTGTATTATTACACACATGTACAGAGTATATTCAACATTTCATAATATGCGCTTTATGTTCAAAACAAATATTGTTCTGTTTAAACATATTTATTGTTTGTGGTGTCAAACACTTTAGTCAAGGACTACTTTAAATATGGAATATTTTGTCTATTAATATTATTCAGTTTCTGGAGCACCTGAGAGGGGTGCATTTCAAAACTAAAGATGACGAAGAGGTTTACTTCGATGAAAACGGTGATCCAGTGGCAAAATATGAGATAATAAATTGGCAACCAAGCAGAAAACAACACTATGAATTTGTTACTGTTGGACTATATGATGCTTCTTTTCTGGGGATAAATCATTTAGCTGTCAATATGGCAACAATTATATGGGCAAATAATTCCACAAAGGTGAGGAAAAAGTGGTAGACCTACAGAAAATTAAGAAAAAGTAAAGTTTGAATTTTAATTTCTATAAGTAACTGGAAATGGCAAAACAAATAAATAAACAGACAAACACACTCTCTCACAGGTACCAGTGTCTGTGTGCAGTGAGAGCTGCCCCCCTGGCACTAGGAAGGCTGTGAAGAAAGGAAAACCTATATGTTGTTATGACTGCATACCATGCACAGAGGGAGAGATCAGTAACACCACAGGTAAAATTAAATAACTATTTCCATAAAGAAAGAAAATAAAAGAAAATTCTATTATTAATAATAATCGCATCCAATAACAGATTCTGTAACATGTCTGCGGTGCCATCAAGACTTCTGGTCAAATCTACAAAACAATGGATGTGTTAAAAAGGAAACAGAATTTTTGTCATATGAGGAGATCATGGGAATTTTACTCACAACTATTTCTGTTGTTGGTGTATTTATAACAATGATAATTGCAGTCATATTTTTCAGACATAAAAATACCCCAATAGTGAAAGCCAACAACTCAGAATTGAGCTTCTTGCTACTCATTTCATTGATGTTATGTTTTCTCTGTTCACTTACTTTCATTGGTCGGCCCACTGAGTGGTCCTGTATGTTGCGTCACACAGCATTTGGCATCACTTTTGTCCTATGTATCGCCTGTGTTCTGGGGAAAACAATTGTGGTATTAATGGCCTTCAGGGCTACACTTCCAGGAAATAATGTCATGAAATGGTTTGGCCCTCTTCAACAGAGACTCAGTGTTTTTGCCTTTACTCTAATACAAGTGCTTATTTGTGTCCTTTGGTTAACAATATCACCCCCTTTTCCTTTTAAAAATCTTAAGTACTTCAAAGAAAAGATTATTCTAGAGTGTGACGTAGGATCAATTGTAGGTTTTTGGGCAGCGCTGGGTTATATTGGACTTCTTGCTATTCTTTGTTTCTTTTTGGCTTTTCTGGCTCGGAAACTCCCTGATAACTTTAATGAAGCCAAATTCATTACATTTAGTATGCTTATATTCTGTGCTGTTTGGATTGCTTTTATACCAGCTTATGTTAGTTCTCCTGGAAAATTCACTGTAGCAGTGGAGATATTTGCCATTTTAGCCTCCACGTATGGAATGTTATTTTGCATATTCATTCCTAAATGCTATATAATTTTATTGAAACCAGACAAGAACTCTAAAAAACATTTGATGAGTAAAGTACCCTCAAGAGCTCTGTGAGTAATATATTTAAAGAAAATATATTTGAGAATTATGCGAATGAAATTACACACTCTTACTTTTACCAACCTATATTAAGTTATGCTTATTATTATCATGATGGTATGTTTTTACTGCTTTATAGTTTATGTTGCTACATAATAAAACTAATAACATCTCTGTTTTGGTAACTGTTCTATTTAAAACCTTTATACACACATGAAAATTCAGCCGTTTTGTGAAGGTCCTAGCATGTTATTTTGGCATTATCATAGCGCAACGAACAGAGCAGATGAACCCACGTGCAGACGGTAGACAATCTCACAATTTTTATTATAACAGAAACGGGAAAACAAAACCTACACTGTAAAAAATTTCTTGTCAAATTAACAGTAACTTACTGGCAACAATTATCCAGTACTTGCTGTGTTTCATTTAACAGTAAAATTACCGTAACACTTACTACAGTACTGTTAAGCATACTGCAAATTAAATAACATTATTTTACTGTAATTTCTTACCATATTAAAGTACAGAATTACACTGTTAATTTTTAATAATACTGTATAGTATGAAATGTTATTGTATTTATTTTATAGTGCTACTGTGTAACCTGTAGAAAATCCGTAGAAATATTATTTTAACTGTTAATGGGAAATAGAAAAAAGAACAATTGAAGCTTTAACTGCACAAGGTTTATTGTGTATTTTCAAACACATTAGTACATTTACATAATATACATTTAAATAGATTAATAAATACATTATAATAAAAATGTAATATAATACAATAAAAATCATGCATGACAATCATGAACAATTATGCATAAATACATGCAAAACTGATCATGAACAGGTAAAATAGAAAAGATTAAAGGGGTGCTATCTAAACAAATTAGAAAGATAGTTCATAACAACTCATCCACCCACTCCCTGCTGGGGTAAAACAGCTTAAACTAGTCTAAGATTGTCTATTGGTTTGAGATAGACTGTCTAACTGGTCAGTTGCTGATTTTAAAGGGTTTTTGGCTGCTTTCTATCTAAGGGACCAGATTTGCAGGGCTGGGAGACACATATAAACTTATAAACTATAAAAGCTTTGACAAGTAAACCACCAATCCAGATGAGTATTACAAAATGACAAGGCAGTGTCCTTTAAAAAAAAAAAACTAAACACAAAACAACCTCATCATGCACATGTGCCATGAAAAACTTGCATTACGGTATTAATAATCATTTATATGCAGACTTATGATCTAACTTTTGCAATAGGAAGTTTTCTATCCAAGCTTTTATGCAATTAAACCTAAACTGTACAGCAACGTTTATTTTCACACAACAATTCTAAACAACTTGCAGATAGACAAAATTCACAGATGGATAATAATCCGTTTAAAATGTTCTCAGTGGGTCAGTACTGGACCAGGGTATAGTAGTCAGGGCCTGAAGTTAATTTTTTCGGCCACCGGCCACTGTGGCAGGTGGATTTAAAAATTCACCTGCCACAGAGACTTTTTACCAGCCTTTTTTTTTTTTGCCTCATAAACGTAAAAAAAAAAAAAAAAACCCGGGAATTTCACAATATTGTTCTTTAACTTGTAAGAACACACATTTAAGTGCTGTCAAGTAATAATAACTCTAATAACATACATTTAAAAAAAAATCTTTTTATTCATTGATTTTGACAGACACACGCACACAACATAAATAGTATAGGCTATAATATACTCAACAGATAGACCTACCGCAGCTCGTAAACAAATCACACGCGGCTGTGTTGATGGCGGATTTAGTCACGTACAGGTCTTACTCTTAACAGCTTTTAGTTACACCGTTCAGGAGCGGTTAAATATGAACTAAATTAATACTGTTATTACTGATAAAATTACCGGGTACCGGACATTTTCTCACCGGTTCCCAACTCCCAACATGCACAGTTGCACACGCACACACATCTGTGCAACTGTCATTGTACTTTAACCTACAACAGCGACGCATTACATTATCTCATCCCATCTCATCAACAGTTTAATACTCGCACACGTAGTCAGAAAAAGAGCCTCATCTTCTTTCTGATCGCATGAACGTTACGAAACAACAGTCGCTGTCATAAATCAGCCGCTCACGAACCTTGCCATTGACGCCGATTGTTTTTCTCATCCTCATCTTTTTGTTGGCTGTTTGTTTTGTTTCAGCTGGCCTCTTTACCCCAGTAATGTGCCGCCACATTTTAGCTAAAGTCCAACGCAATAGCGGACTTCGTTGAAATGTAAAAATCCTAATGAATCACTCAATTCTCATTGGCTACCTGCCAATGTGGCAGGTAGATTGACAGTGTTACCCGCCAATAGCAAAATTCACCCGCATTTGGCAGGTGGTCGGGTGTTAATTTCAGGCCCTGATAGTAGTAGTAGTTAGATAAATAGAATAATTAAATTAGATTAGATTTACAATTCATCGGTCGTCAAGATGGATAGGGGTCTTCTTAACATGCACAGCTCACACCTGTGGAAAAGGAGAACAGACAAGACAGTTAAAATATAGTACGTTTTTGTTGTTGTTTTGGCTAAACAGCAAAAACAGACAAAATGATGTCTAAAGTGTAATTCACTTAATACTAAAATCTTGTTTGTTGGACTGTTGTTTAAAATCAATTCATTTACGATCACGTGAAAACGTAGGCTAAATCTTGCTTGTGTGATACTAAGTTACGACTTAAAAAAAGCTTGACAAGGCATCGTTCCCTTCAAATGAGTACATGTCAGTTTACACATAGTAAAACAAAAAAAAACAATGACATTATAGCCGACAATACTGTAAATGTCACACATAGCTTTGTATTTTGGACAAAAATACACCTTGGGCGCTTTCCGCGGTCCAACTTTATCACTGAGGTAACGTTATAATGGCAGAACGCCAGGTCAGGATTTACACGAAAATAAGCGTGAAAAAATCAATAAGAGGAATCGACACTTTAATTTTATAACAATAAATCCGAATCCTAACCTTGGATGTCCGATTTCAGGATACATTTATCGATTATCAATTCCTAACCCCTGTAAGTCATAAAATAATGAACGTGCAAGCGCTTCCACCGACTTAACGTGGTAAATAACAAAATGATTAGACCATTTTGACCTTATAAGAGGTTACATATGAAATATATGTTAATAAAATCACATTTAATCAAGTAAGGCTATCAACATAAAAGAAATCCGCGTCTGACTTATACAGTCGTTATAGAACATTCCGCGGCCAGTTCTTTCTAACGTTAATCTGTTAACGTAACTCATATGGTTTGCATAATAATATGAATTACTAACCAGATATGTATGGCGAAAACGTTGCCGACAGCGACGCGATGCACGACCTGCGTGTTCTTACAGAGGGAAGGGAACTGAAGAGTTCTTCATAAAATGGCAGCTTGTTAGGGCCCGAGCACTAACAGTGCGAGGACCCTCTTGAAACTGTTAGGGTTATTTTTAGGGCCCGAGCACTAACAGTGCGAGGACCCTATTGAAACTGTTAGGGTTATTTTTAGGGCCCGAGCACTAACAGTGCAAGGACCCTATTGAAACTGTTAGGATTATTTTTTTTTTCTTTTTTCTTTTTTCTTTTTAGGGCCCGAGCACTAACAGTGCGAGGACCCTATTGAAACTGTTAGGATTATTTATTAGGGCCCGAGCACTAACAGTGAGAGGACCCTATTGAAACTGTTAGGATTATTAGGGCCCGAGCACTAACAGTGCGAGGACCCTATTGAAACTGTTGGGATTATTAGGGCCCGAGCACTAACAGTGCGAGGACCCTATTGAAACTGTTAGGGTTATTTTTTTTTTTTCTTTTTTTTTTTTTTTTCTTTTTTCTGCAAAGTAAGTGCCATTTTCGGGGCCGCAACATGCTCAAAAACTCACCAAATTTGGCACGCATGTCAGGACTGGTGAAAAATTTCGTATTTTGTGGGTTTCGCGGATGGGCGGGGCAAAATGGCTCGCTAGCGCCACCTAGAAAATTGGAAAAAATTAGCCCCTCGTCCACGTTCAAACTACATGCACGAAATTTGGTGGGGACGTGTATCATATCAAGACGCACAAAAAAGCCTCAAGAACCCATACCCTAAACTCGACAGAAGGTCCGCCATTTTGAATTTGGCGGCCATTTTTGGACGATTTACAGACTCCGTACTTTAACGAACTCCTCCTAGGGATTTAGTCGGATCGACTTAAAATTTCTGCTGTGCCTTCTAAAGGCATTAGCCGCGTTTCCACTGCCGGGCTAGGGCTGGGCCAGAGCTAACAGCGAGCCGGGCCGAGCTAGTGGCCTCGGGCCTCAAGCACCGGGCTTGCGTTTCCACTGCCGGGCCAGTAGCCCCACAGCGCTGCCCCAGACCCCACCCCTAACACGCCTTTCTGGATCAAACGTCATAAAACCCAACCCATTTCAGCGGGTATTATGAATTAATTTATTTTGTAAATTAGGAAGATAGCATGTATATTAACTCAACTGCCATAGTGGCTGCAATAGTGTCCCGAGACCAGTACAGGCGATTCTCCATTTCAAGCAGCGATTTTTTGCGCGATATAACAAGTAGGGCTGCGGGCACGTTTTCAAGTTATTCATTAATCGTTAACCGAGGCCCATCGGTTAATACTCGGTGCATAGTGTGCGCGCCGCAACCTCGAGATACAGATTTTTTAACACCTTTAATAACTGATTGGACCCCATTTGAAACGAAATTAATTTATAGAAATAAAACGCAACAAGTACGGAGCAGATAAAGCCGCATTTCCATCACCCTTCAAACTGAAATTGCCAATTGAAAATAAGCAAAACGTCCATTTCACAAAAACTCCGTGTCTGCAAATAATAATAATAATAATAACCATCATCATCATTATTGTAACATTTTATTAGGCTGCATATGTAGAAGACGCCTTTATCCAAAAAAGGAACAGAGCACAAATAAACACAATATTTTGACAAATATCAGCGCATATCCAGTGTGTGTGGAGCACGCACTGATGGCTGCGAGACGATGTGAACAGTTTCATTGCATTTCTTTCAGTGGAAACAACTTAAAATACTCTTTAATTTCTGGTCATACAGAAAATAATAATACATTATTCGCAAATAAATTTATTTATAACAAGAAAACGTTGTGCTTTAACAATTAATCAAGACGCGCTTCATGATCTCCGTGAACTGAAGCGCGAGACCTGAAACAGCCACCGCATTCGAATTTGTTCGTTTTAAATTGGACATTTAAAGCTTTAGTCTACAGGGGTTATATCCTTTGTAGATTAAAGCTTTAAATGTCCAATTTAAAACGAACAAATTCGAATCGAAAGCCAATATCTTCTATGTTTATGTAGCTTAATTTCTCTCTAAATGTGCATCGGAGATGGAGATATGTTTTTAGCCGAAAAATCATTTAGAAAACAATAGTTTATTAATAAACAATTAATGCCTCGTTATTTTATATTATTTTATTATCAGACACATTTATTATAGCCTATAAATCACCCATAAATCCCCTTTCTGTACGGCTCTTCTCATTCAGCACTGCGGGGAAAATATCATTTCCAGGTTCTAATTTGGCCTCAGAAAACCAGTAAAATATATATTTTTTTCATATTAATTTGTCAAACATTTTAAATGTTTAAGGGGCAAAAAAATCAAACAAATATCTGAAAATTCGTCGATATGTAGCTATATATAGCCTATATATTGTTGCGCAGCATTTGGCATAGGCCTACAGTTCAAATTAAAATGTTATGCAATTTTAAACGGTTAATCGGTTAAACATGGACATCCCTATGTGCATCTTGCTTCAGATCATAACGTTCCATAACACCGATAAACTCCGCCTTTTACCTTGAGCACGCCTCTAGCCCGAGCTGGCCCCCTCTGGCCCAAGGTATTCGACGGGCCAGAAATCCTGGCCGTTGGCCCTGAGGAAGCCCCGATCAAGCCCCGGAAGTGACAGTGGAAACGACTGGCCCTGGCACGCACTAGCACGGCCCGGCCCTGGCCCGGCAGTGGAAACGCGGCTATTGACGATGTAAAGTTGTGCTATCTGCGCATTTTCGTCGATGGGCGTGTCCGTGGCGTCGAAGATTCGCCATGAAACAGGAAGTTGTAGTAACTTGGCTGTAAATGCCCAGATCTGCACGAAATTTTACACATTTGACAAGAGTCCCGCCCTGAACAAATCTACATGCCGACATTCACCCACAGTCATAGCGCCACCTGCTGGCAACAGGAAGTGTCCTTTAACGAAGCAGCCCCCGCCGCTTGTTGGACCGACATGTACGAAATTTCTGTGGTACTTCTACCATGACCAGACGCACAAAAAAGCCTCAAGAACCTATACCCTAAACTCGACAGGAAGTCCGCCATTTTGAATTTGGCGACCGATTTGGGACGATTTACACACTCCGTACTTTAACGAACTCCTCCTAGGGATTTAGTCGGATCAACTTAAAATTTCTGCTGTACCTTCTAAAGGCATTGACGATGTAAAGTTGTGCTATCTGCGCATTTTCGTCGATGGGCGTGTCCGTGGCGTCGATGATTCGCCATGAAAAAGGAAGTTGTAGTAACTTGGCTGTAAATGCCCAGATCTGCACAAGATTTTACACATTTGACAAGAGTCCCGCCCTGAACAAATCCACATGTCTACATTCACCAACAGTCATAGCGCCACCTAGTGACAGCAGGAAGTGACCTTTAACGAAGCATCCCCCGCCGCATGTTTGACCGACATGTACGAAATTTCTGTCGTACATCTACCATGTCCAGACGCACAGAAAAGTCTCTTGGAGCGATGCCCTAAACTCAACAGGACGTCGGCCATTTCTAATTTTTACTGCGAATTTTGGATGATTTACTCATTACGTACTTTAACGAACTCCAAGTAGGGATTTAGTCGGACCAACTTCACATTTCTGCTGTGCCTTCTAAAGGCATTGACGATGTAAAGTTGTGCTATCTGCGCATTTTCGTCGATGGGCGTGGCCCTGGCGTCGAAGATTCGCCATGAAACAGGAAGTTGTAGTAACTTGGCTGTAAATGCCCAGATCTGCACAAAATTTAACACATTTGACAAGAGTCCCGCCCTGAACAAATCTACATGCCGACATTCACCCACAGTCATAGCGCCACCTGCTGGCAATAGGAAGTGACCTTTAATGAAGCAGCGTAGCAAATTCACAGCCGCACCGGCTGAGCTGCAAAATATGCAACGCGGCCGCCTCACACCCCGACGCGCTACAGGTGCGAGGGCCCGCCCATCGCTGCTTGCAGCTTTAATTTTTTTTTTTTTTTTTTTTTTTATTTTTTTTTCTTTTTTCTGCAAAGTAAGTGCCATTTTCGGGGCCGCAACATGCTCAAAAACTCACCAAATTTGGCACGCATGTCAGGACTGGTGAAAAATTTCGTATTTTGTGGGTTTCGCGGATGGGCGGGGCAAAATGGCTCGCTAGCGCCACCTAGAAAATTGGAAAAAATTAGCCCCTCGTCCACGTTCAACCTACATGCACGAAATTTGGTGGGGACGTGTATCATATCAAGACGCACAAAAAAGCCTCAAGAACCCATACCCTAAACTCGACAGAAGGTCCGCCATTTTGAATTTGGCGGCCATTTTTGGACGATTTACAGACTCCGTACTTTAACGAACTCCTCCTAGGGATTTAGTCGGATCGACTTAAAATTTCTGCTGTGCCTTCTAAAGGCATTGACGATGTAAAGTTGTGCTATCTGCGCATTTTCGTCGATGGGCGTGTCCGTGGCGTCGAAGATTCGCCATGAAACAGGAAGTTGTAGTAACTTGGCTGTAAATGCCCAGATCTGCACGAAATTTTACACATTTGACAAGAGTCCCGCCCTGAACAAATCTACATGCCGACATTCACCCACAGTCATAGCGCCACCTGCTGGCAACAGGAAGTGTCCTTTAACGAAGCAGCCCCCGCCGCTTGTTGGACCGACATGTACGAAATTTCTGTGGTACTTCTACCATGACCAGACGCACAAAAAAGCCTCAAGAACCTATACCCTAAACTCGACAGGAAGTCCGCCATTTTGAATTTGGCGACCGATTTGGGACGATTTACACACTCCGTACTTTAACGAACTCCTCCTAGGGATTTAGTCGGATCAACTTAAAATTTCTGCTGTACCTTCTAAAGGCATTGACGATGTAAAGTTGTGCTATCTGCGCATTTTCGTCGATGGGCGTGTCCGTGGCGTCGATGATTCGCCATGAAAAAGGAAGTTGTAGTAACTTGGCTGTAAATGCCCAGATCTGCACAAGATTTTACACATTTGACAAGAGTCCCGCCCTGAACAAATCCACATGTCTACATTCACCAACAGTCATAGCGCCACCTAGTGACAGCAGGAAGTGACCTTTAACGAAGCATCCCCCGCCGCATGTTTGACCGACATGTACGAAATTTCTGTCGTACATCTACCATGTCCAGACGCACAGAAAAGTCTCTTGGAGCGATGCCCTAAACTCAACAGGACGTCGGCCATTTCTAATTTTACTGCGAATTTTGGATGATTTACTCATTACGTACTTTAACGAACTCCAAGTAGGGATTTAGTCGGACCAACTTCACATTTCTGCTGTGCCTTCTAAAGGCATTGACGATGTAAAGTTGTGCTATCTGTGCATTTTCGTCGATGGGCGTGGCCCTGGCGTCGAAGATTCGCCATGAAACAGGAAGTTGTAGTAACTTGGCTGTAAATGCCCAGATCTGCACAAAATTTTACACATTTGACAAGAGTCCCGCCCTGAACAAATCTACATGCCGACATTCACCCACAGTCATAGCGCCACCTGCTGGCAACAGGAAGTGACCTTTAACGAAGCAGCCCCCGCAGCTTGTTTGACCGACATGTACGAAATTTCTGTGGTACATCTACCATGACCAGACGCACAAAAAAGCCTCAAGAACCCATACCCTAAACTCGACAGGAGGTCCGCCATTTTGAATTTGGCGGCCATTTTTGGACGATTTACAGACTCCGTACTTTAACGAACTCCTCCTAGGGATTTAGTCGGATCGACTTAAAATTTCTGCTGTGCCTTCTAAAGGCATTGACGATGTAAAGTTGTGCTATCTGCGCGTTTTCGTTGATGGGCGTGTCCGTGGCGTCGAAGATTCGCCATGAAACAGGAAGTTGTAGTAACTTGGCTGTAAATGCCCAGATCTGCACGAAATTTGACACATTTGACAAGAGTCCCGCCCTGAACAAATCTACATGCCGACATTCACCCACAGTCATAGCGCCACCTGCTGGCAACAGGAAGTGACCTTTAACGAAGCAGCCCCCGCCGCTTGTTTGACCGACATGTACGAAATTTCTGTGGTACATCTACCATGACCAGACGCACAAAAAAGCCTCAAGAACCCATACCCTAAACTCGACAGGAAGTCCGCCATTTTGAATTCGGCGACCGATTTGGGACGATTTACACACTCCGTACTTTAACGAACTCCTCCTAGGGATTTAGTCGGATCAACTTCAAATTTCTGTTGTACCTTCTAAAGGCATTGATGATGTAAAGTTGTGCTATCTGCGCGTTTTCGTCGATGGGCGTGTCCGTGGCGTCGATGATTCGCCATGAAACAGGAAGTTGTAGTAACTTGGCTGTAAATGCCCAGATCTACACGAAATTTTACACATTTGACAAGAGTCCCGCCCTGAACAAATCTACATGCCGACATTCACCCACATTCATAGCGCCACCTAGTGGCAAGAGGAAGTGACATTTAACGAAGCAGCCCCCGTCGCATGTTTGACCGACATGTACGAAATTTCTGTGGTACATCTACCATGTCCAGACGCACAGAAAAGTCTCTTGGAGCGATGCCCTAAACTCAACAGGAAGTCAGCCATTTCTAATTTTACCGCCATTTTTGGATGATTTACTCATTACGTACTTTAACTAACTCCTCCTAGGGCTTTAGTCGGATCGACATCACATTTCTGATGTGCCTTCTAAAAGCATTGACGATGTAAAGTTGTGCTATCTGTGCGTTTTCGTCGATGGGCGTGTCCGTGGCGTCGAAGATTCGCCATGAAACAGGAAGTTGTAGTAACTTGGCTGTAAATGCCCAGATCTGCACAAAATTTTACACATTTGACAAGAGTCCCGCCCTGAACAAATCTACATGCCGACATTCACCCACAGTCATAGCGCCACCTGCTGGCAACAGGAAGTGACCTTTAACGAAGCAGCCCCCGCAGCTTGTTTGACCGACATGTACGAAATTTCTGTGGTACATCTACCATGACCAGACGCACAAAAAAGCCTCAAGAACCCATACCCTAAACTCGACAGGAGGTCCGCCATTTTGAATTTGGCGGCCATTTTTGGACGATTTACAGACTCCGTACTTTAACGAACTCCTCCTAGGGATTTAGTCGGATCGACTTAAAATTTCTGCTGTGCCTTCTAAAGGCATTGACGATGTAAAGTTGTGCTATCTGCGCGTTTTCGTTGATGGGCGTGTCCGTGGCGTCGAAGATTCGCCATGAAACAGGAAGTTGTAGTAACTTGGCTGTAAATGCCCAGATCTGCACGAAATTTGACACATTTGACAAGAGTCCCGCCCTGAACAAATCTACATGCCGACATTCACCCACAGTCATAGCGCCACCTGCTGGCAACAGGAAGTGACCTTTAACGAAGCAGCCCCCGCAGCTTGTTTGACCGACATGTACGAAATTTCTGTGGTACATCTACCATGACCAGACGCACAAAAAAGCCTCAAGAACCCATACCCTAAACTCGACAGGAAGTCCGCCATTTTGAATTCGGCGACCGATTTGGGACGATTTACACCCAGAGGTCTCAAACTCGCGGCCCGCGGGCCATTTGCGGCCCGCAGGATGATATTTTGTGGCCCCCTACTTGATATTAAAGTTTAATGTTAGTGCGGCCAGCCGTTGCGTTTGCCGCGTTTTTTTTATTATTATTATTTTTATCCCTTATGGGCTACCATATGTAGTCTCGTGACAGCTTACCGTAGGTTTGTTGTCAATAGTTGTCATAGACAACCACGAAGTACTGCGCCTGGAAAAAAATGAGCGCGTCGCTTCAATTATGAGCGCGCTCGGCGCTTGATGCGCGCCTATTTGAAACCTACTTGAGCGTGCAAAATATGTGAGCGTGATATGTGAACAGGCATAAGGCGAGCTACCACCACCAAATCAGGCCACAGCTACTGATAGCTCGCGAGCGACGTGTTGGATACCCTGCTCTAAAACAATGAATGTGAGAATAATCATTTTGAGCTTGTAATATGTGTTGTGTCTGAACGCGTTCAATGACGATAGTTCATAAACTCGTTCATATTTTGGGCGAACGTGAACTGAACGTAACCTACTGTATTACTGCCTGATGAACGTTACAGTGAACTCGTTCATTCAAGTGTTTGTGAACCGAGGAGCGAGGAGGCGTCGAAAGATCATTTAAAAAAGGGTTTTATGAGGTCTGCGAGGATGGGAAAATCTTACATGTCTGTGCAAACTCTGCCCGTCGACAAAATGATTGTTATCTGTGGTTGTATATGGGCTGTGGCAATAATAATTGCTTAATAATAAAAAAGAAGCTCGCAGCAACATATGGAAAAAAAGAACTAGTTCATTTTAAAATTTGTGAATTGAACTTTGAACTAGTTCATGTAATGAACTTGGTCCAACAGGTTGATAAGAAGGTTTGCTTTGATATGTGCAAAGTCAGTAATTTGCCTGAGACACTATACATGTGTAGAAAGAATTATTTGTATTTCAAAAGCAGTAATTGTTTTTCTAAGTATAATAAAAGGAAATGTGCCTTTTGGGGGAAAAAATTCAATATAATAGTGTTGTATAAAGAAAATAAAAAGCAAATATGACTATCATCACAACAAAGATGTTGTGTATAAGAAAAAGACAAAGAAAGTTTGTAAAATTAACTCCAACTGTCCGAAGGACAGCTCATGAAGAACCAATCATGTACAGAAAGGAATGTTCAAATTCAGAGGAACAGTTCAGAGGAAACATTAAAAATAAAGATTGAGAAGATTGGATCAGTTGTGCTCCATTTTTGGAATACTTAAATACTAGGGCTGTGCAAAAGTTAATTGCGATTAATCGCATCCAAAATAAAAGTCTGTTTTACATAATATATTTGAGTGTGCTGTATATAATTATTTTGTATATATAAATACCTATGCATGCATGTATATATTTAAGAATTATTTGCGCTTAAATTCTGTATATATATATAAATACATAATCTATATTATATAAATATAAATATTTTATATAGGAATAACACATTTTCTTAAACATATACATGCATGTGTGTGTATTTATATATACAAAATAATTATATACAGCACATACAAATATACTATGTAAACACAGACTTTTATTTTGGATGCGATTAATCGCAATTAACTTTTGCACAGCCCTATTAAATACATTTTTTTTTGGGGGGGGGGGGGATACTTGATGCGGCCCGGCCTGACCCAGACTCTATCTCCAGCGGCCCCCAGTTAATTTGAGTTTGAGACCCCTGATTTACACACTCCGTACTTTAACGAACTCCTCCTAGGGATTTAGTCGGATCAACTTCAAATTTCTGTTGTACCTTCTAAAGGCATTGATGATGTAAAGTTGTGCTATCTGCGCGTTTTCGTCGATGGGCGTGTCCGTGGCGTCGATGATTCGCCATGAAACAGGAAGTTGTAGTAACTTGGCTGTAAATGCCCAGATCTATACGAAATTTTACACATTTGACAAGAGTCCCGCCCTGAACAAATCTACATGCCGACATTCACCCACATTCATAGCGCCACCTAGTGGCAAGAGGAAGTGACATTTAACGAAGCAGCCCCCGTCGCATGTTTGACCGACATGTACGAAATTTCTGTGGTACATCTACCATGTCCAGACGCACAGAAAAGTCTCTTGGAGCGATGCCCTAAACTCAACAGGAAGTCAGCCATTTCTAATTTTACCGCCATTTTTGGATGATTTACTCATTACGTACTTTAACTAACTCCTCCTAGGGCTTTAGTCGGATCGACATCACATTTCTGATGTGCCTTCTAAAGGCATTGACGATGTAAAGTTGTGCTATCTGTGCGTTTTCGTCGATGGGCGTGTCCGTGGCGTCGAAGATTCGCCATGAAACAGGAAGTTGTAGTAACTTGGCTGTAAATGCCCAGATCTGCACGAAATTTTACACATTTGACAAGAGTCCCGCGTTGAACAAATCTACATGCCGACATTCACCCACAGTCATAGTGCCACCTGCTGGCAACAGGAAGTGACCTTTAACGAAGCAGCGTAGCAAATGCACAGCCGCACTGGCTGAGCTGCAGAATATGCAACGCAGCCGCCTCACACCCCGACGCGCTACAGGTGCGAGGGCCCGCCCATCGCTGCTTGCAGCTTTAATTTTTTTTTTTTTTCTTTTTTTTTTTCTTTTTTCTGCAAAGTAAGTGCCATTTTCGGGGCCGCAACCTGCTCAAAAACTCACCAAATTTGGCACGCATGTCAGGACTGGTGAAAAATTTCGTATTTTGTGGGTTTCGCGGATGGGCGGGGCAAAATGGCACACTAGCGCCACCTAGAAAATTGGAAAAAATTAGCCCCTCGTCCACGTTCAACCTACATGCACGAAATTTGGTGGGGACGTGTATCATATCAAGACGCACAAAAAAGCCTCAAGAACCCATACCCTAAACTCGACAGGAAGTCCGCCATTTTGAATTTGGCGGCCATTTTTGGACGATTTACAGACTCCGTACTTTAACGAACTCCTCCTAGGGATTTAGTCGGATCGACTTAAAATTTCTGCTGTGCCTTCTAAAGGCATTGACGATGTAAAGTTGTGCTATCTGCGCGTTTTCGTCGATGGGCGTGTCCGTGGCGTCGAAGATTCGCCATGAAACAGGAAGTTGTAGTAACTTGGCTGTAAATGCCCAGATCTGCACGAAATTTTACACATTTGACAAGAGTCCCGCCCTGAACAAATCTACATGCCGACATTCATCCACAGTCATGGCGCCACCTGCTGGCAACAGGAAGTGACCTTTAACGAAGCAGCCCCCGCCGCATGTTTGACCGACATGTACGAAATTTCTTTGGTACATCTACCATGACCAGACGCACAAAAAATCCTCAAGAACCCATACCCTAAACTCGACAGGAAGTCCGCCATTTTGAATTTGGCGACCGATTTGGGACGATTTACACACTCCGTACTTTAACGAACTCCTCCTAGGGATTTAGTCGGATCAACTTCAAATTTCTGCTGTACCTGCTAAAGGCATTGACAATGTAAAGTTTTGCTATCTGCGCGTTTTCGTCGATGGGCGTGTCCGTGGCGTCGATGATTCGCCATGAAACAGGAAGTTGTAGTAACTTGGCTGTAAATGCCCAGATCTACACGAAATTTTACACATGTGACGAGAGTCCCGCCCTGAACGAATCGACATGCCGACATTCACCCACATTCATAGCGCCACCTAGTGGCAAGAGGAAGTGACTTTTAACGAAGCAGCCCCCGTCGCATGTTTGACCGACATGTACGAAATTTCTGTGGTACATCTACCATGTCCAGACGCACAGAAAAGTCTCTTGGAGCGATGCCCTAAACTCAACAGGAAGTCAGCCATTTCTAAATTTACCGCCATTTTTGGATGATTTACTCATTACGTACTTTAACTAACTCCTCCTAGGGATTTAGTCGGATCGACTTGAAATTTCTGCTGTGCCTTCTAAAGGCATTGACGATGTAAAGTTGTGCTATCTGCGCGTTTTCATCGATGGGCGTGTCCGTGGCGTCGATGATTCGCCATGGAACAGGAAGTTGTATTAACTTGGATGTAAATGCCCAGATCTGCACGAAATTTTACACATTTGACAAGAGTCCCGCCCTGAACAAATCTACATGCTGACATTCACCAACAGTCATAGCGCCACCTGCTGGCAACAGGAAGTGACCTTTAATGAAGCGTAGCAAATTCACAGCCGCGCCGGCTGAGCTCCAGAATATGCAACGCGGCCGCCTCACACCCCGAAGGGCTACAGGTGCGAGGGCCCGCCCATCGCTGCTTGCAGCTTTAATTTCTTTTTTCTTTTTTCTGCAAAGTAAGCGCCATTTTCGGGGCCGCAACATGCTCAAAAACTCACCAAATTTGGCACGCATGTCAGGACTGGTGAAAAATTTCGTATTTTGTGGGTTTCGCGGATGGGCGTGGCAAAATGGCACGCTAGCGCCACCTAGAAAATTGGAAAAAATTAGCCCCTCATCCACGTTCATCCTACATGCACGAAATTTGGTGGGGACGTGTATCATATCAAGACGCACAACAAAGCCTCAAGAACCCATACCCTAAACTCGACAGGAAGTGCGCAATTTTGAATTTGGCGGCCATTTTGGGACGATTAACACACTCCGTACTTTAACGAACTCCTCCTAGGGATTTAGTCGGATCGACTTCAAATTTCTGCTGTGCCTTCTAAAGGCATTGATGATGTAAAGTTGTGCTATCTGCGCTTTTTCGTCAATGGGCGTGTCCGTGGCGTTGATGATTCGCCATGAAAGAGGAAGTTGTAGTAACTTGGCTGTAAATGCCCAGATCTGCACGAAATTTTACACATTTGACAAGAGTCCCGCCCTGAACAAATCTACATGCCGACATTCACCCACAGTCATAGCGCCACCTAGTGGCAACAGGAATTGTCCTTTAACGAAGCAGCCCCCGCCGCATGTTTGAGCGACATGTACGAAATTTCTGTGGTACATCTAACATGTCCAGACACACAAAAAAGTCTCTTGGAGCAATGCCCTAAACTCAACAGGAAGTCAGCCATTTCGAATTTTACTGCCATTTTTCGATGATTTACTCATTACGTACTTTAACTAACTCCTCCTAGGGATTTAGTCAGATCGATTTCAAATTTCTGCTGTGCCTTTTAAAGGCATTGACGATGTAAAGTTGTGCTATCTGTGCGTTTTCGTTGATGGGCGTGTCCGTGGCGTTGATGATTCGCCATGAAACAGGAAGTTGTAGTAACTTGGCTGTAAATGCCCAGATCTGCACAAAATTTTACACATTTGACAAGAGTCCCGCCCTGAACAAATCTACATGCCGACATTCACCCACAGTCATAGCGCCACCTGCTGGCAACAGGAAGTGACTTTTAACGTAGCAGCCCCCACCGCACGTTTGACCGACATGTACGAAATTTCTGTGGTACATCTACCATGTCCAGACGCACAGAAAAGTCTCTTGGAGCGATGCCCTAAAGTCAACAGGAAGTCAGCCATTTCTAATTTTACCGCCATTTTTGGATGATTTACTCATTACGTACTTTAACTAACTCCTCCTAGGGATTTAGTCGGATCGACTTCAAATTTCTGCTGTGGCTTCCAAAGGCATTGATGATGTAAAGTTGTGCTGTCTGCGTGTTTTCGTTGATGGGCGTGTCTGTGGCGTCGATGATTCGCCATGAAAGAGGAAGTTGTAGTAATTTGGCTGTAAATGCCCAGATCTGCACCAAATTTTACACATTTGACAAGAGTCCCGCCCTGAACAAATCTACATGCCGACATTCACCCTAAGTCATAGCGCCACCTGCTGGCAACAGGAAGTGACCTTTAATGAAGCAGCGAACCAAATTCACAGCCGCAACGGCTGAGCCGCAGAATATGCAACGCGGCCGCCTCACACCCCAACGCGCTACAGGTGCGAGGGCCCGCCCATCGCTGCTTGCAGCTTTAATTGTGGTTATTTTTCGCGGTCATTTCGTACTAATGTATTTGATTTTACAGTAACATCCCAAATGGCTACATTGAAGAGTAGCCTATCATATACATATTATATTAAAATGTCTAGAATAGATTAAATTGAATATAGAAATCGTGGTCAGCTATTCTAAATAACTTTAAAAGTTATTAGCTAGAATCCGTATGCATAATTATTACTTACCAGGTGAAGAAGTTGCAGGTCGGCAGAAAAGACAGCAGCACCAATGACACGACAGAGAAACTCTTCCAAAGTCAAAGCCCTGAAGAAATCAACATGCCGACATTCACCCACAGTCATAGCACCACCTGCTGGCAACAGGAAGTGACTTTTAACGAAGCAGCAAAGCAAATTCACAGCCACACCGGCTGAACCGCAGAATATGCAACGCGGTCGCCTCACACCCCGACGTGCTACAGGTGCGAGGGCCCGCCCATCGCTGCTTGCAGCTTTAATTAGGGCCCGAGCACTAACAGTGCGAGGACCCTATTGAAACTGTTGGGGTTATTAGGGCCCGAGCACTAACAGTGCGAGGACCCTATTGAAACTGTTAGGATTATTTTTAGGGCCCGAGCACTAACAGTGCGAGGACCCTATTGAAACTGTTAGGGTTATTTATTAGGGCCCGAGCACTAACAGTGCGAGGACCCTATTGAAACTGTTAGGATTAGTGCGAGGACCCTATTGAAACTGTTAGGATTATTTATTTATTTTTTTTTCTGAAAAGTAAGTGCCATTTTTGGGGCCGCAACATGCTCAAAAACTCACCAAATTTGGCACGCATGTCAGGACTGGTGAAAAATTTCGTATTTTGTGGGTTTCGCGGATGGGCGGGGCAAAATGGCTCGCTAGCGCCACCTAGAAAATTGGAAAAAATTAGCCCCTCGTCCACGTTCAACCTACATGCACGAAATTTGGTGGGGACGTGTATCATATCAAGACGCACAAAAAAGCCTCAAGAACCCATACCCTAAACTCGACAGGAGGTCCGCCATTTTGAATTTGGCGGCCATTTTTGGACGATTTACAGACTCCGTACTTTAACGAACTCCTCCTAGGGATTTAGTCGGATCGACTAAAAAATTTTTGCTGTGCCTTCTAAAGGCATTGAAAATGTAAAGTTGTGCTATCTGCGCGTTTTCGTCGATGGGCGTGTCCGTGGCGTCGAAGATTCGCCATGAAACAGGAAATTGTAGTAACTTGGCTGTAAATGCCCAGATCTGCACGAAATTTTACACATTTGACAAGAGTCCCGCCCTGAACAAATCTACATGCCGACATTCAGCCACAGTCATAGCGCCACCTGCTGGCAACAGGAAGTGTCCTTTAACGAAGCAGCCCCCGTCGCTTGTTTGACCGACATGTACGAAATTTCTGTGGTACTTCTACCATGACCAGACGCACAAAAAAGCCTCAAGAACCCATACCCTAAACTCGACAGGAAGTCCGCCATTTTGAATTTGGCGACCGATTTGGGACGATTTACACACTCCGTACTTTAACGAACTCCTCCTAGGGATTTAGTCGGATCAACTTAAAATTTCTGCTGTACCTTCTAAAGGCATTGACGATGTAAAGTTGTGCTATCTGCACGTTTTCGTCGATGGGCGTGTCCGTGGCGTCGATGATTCGCAATGAAACAGGAAGTTGTAGTAACTTGGCTGTAAATGCCCAGATCTACACGAAATTTTACACATTTGACAAGAGTCCCGCCCTGAACAAATCTACATGCCGACATTCACCCACATTCATAGCGCCACCAAGTGGCAAGAGGAAGTGACTTTTAACGAAGCAGCCCCCGTCGCATGTTTGACCGACATGTACGAAATTTCTGTGGTACATCTACCATGTCCAGACGCACAGAAAAGTCTCTTGGAGCGATGCCCTAAACTCAACAGGAAGTCAGCCATTTCTAATTTTACCGCCATTTTTGGATGCTTTACTCATTACGTACTTTAACTAACTCCTCCTAGGGCTTTAGTCGGATCGACATCACATTTCTGCTGTGCCTTCTAAAGGCATTGACGATGTAAAGTTGTGCTATCTGTGCGTTTTCGTCCATGGGCGTGTCCGTGGCGTCGATGATTCGCCATGAAACAGGAAGTTGTTGTAACTTGGCTGTAAATGCCCAGATCTGCACGAAATTTTACATATTTGACAAGAGTCCCGTCTTGAACAAAGCTACATGCCGACATTCACCCACAGTCATAGCGCCACCTAGTGGCAAGAGGAAGTGACCTTTAAAGACGCAGCCCCCGCCGCATGTTTGACCAACATGTACGAAATTTCTGTGGTACATCCACCATGTCCAGACGCACAGAAAAGTCTCTTGGAGCGATGCCCTAAACTCAACAGGAAGTCAGCCATTTCTAATTTTACCGCCATTTTTGGATGATTTGCTCATTACGTACTTTAACTAACTCCTCCTAGGGACTTAGTCGGATCCACTTCAAATTTCTGCTGTGCCTTCTAAAGGCATTGACGATGTAAAGTTGTGCTCTCTGTGCGTTTTTATCGATGGTCATGTCCGTGGCATCGATAATTCGCCATGAAACAGGAAGTTGTAGTAACTTGGCTGTAAATGCCCAGATCTGAATGAAATTTTACACATTTGACAAGAGTCCCGCCATGAACAAATCTACATGCCCGAATTCACCCTAAGTCATAGCGCCACCTGCTCGCAACAGGAAGTGACCTTTAACGAAGCAGCGAACCAAATTCACAGCCGCACCAGCTGAGCCGCAGAATATGCAACGCGGTCGCCTCACACCCCAACGCGCTACAGGTGCGAGGGCCCGCCCATCGCTGCTTGCAGCTTTAATTATAAAATGAATCCTTTTTTTATTGCCTGTGTTTGAAGGGGTTGTAATCACACATTGCAACGATCCACTTTTCGGGCCAATATTCTTATTTATATGCGAGGTCTCCGGGTCGGATTTCCTGCGAAATCCATCAGAAGTGACGTGCATGCGCGCTCCCGAGTCCCGAGCCTCTCTATCCTACAGTCTATCATGCGAACAATGCCACTTCAGCTGACGACATGGAGTCTGATAACCCCCCAAAACGTCCTGCCTCCAGCACAACACAGACTCCAACACAAACTCCACATAAATATATAAAAACAAAAAAAGTTTTATCTGCTCAAGCTCGTCAGGTAAAACGTGAATCTGATCGACTCCGGACGAGCACGCGGATCCACATAGTGAACTCAAGTGAAATAGCAAGGTAAATGAAACATGACATGAATATAAAATACTGTTCCAGGATAACATTAGTATAACATTTAGTATATAACTTATTTTATTTACTAGATCTACTGACTAACGTCGTCATCCCACTACCATATTGTTTATACACATTTCCAGACAAGTTCAGTACAGTATTAGCCTAGAAATCTAGACGCACCCTAGCGGCAGCAAAAATTATTTTGCAGCAAAGTGTGGTCTAGCAATTCTCCATAGACATTTTAGCTGGAAAACCCCAACTCTGGTAGGGCCAATCACAACGTGTATAGAGTCGGCGGGTGGGCTTAACAAAATGACGACAGAGTTGCGAAAGTCAGAGCCAGCTCGGACATATTCGGTTTTAAGTCGTTCATCCTTGGATGCGGCCGGCGCTGCGCGCGCTGTTACAAAAAAGCTGTGCCGAAACGATCAACTTGTCATATTTGGCACGCTCGTGCTGTGTCGTCGAAGATAAAGGCTTTACTCCGTGTCAGCGCGCGCTCTGATCGGGTGCACAGACCTCTCCCGAATCATCTCCACCACTCCGAAGCACCACTACTTCGGCTCCATTTCCCTCGTAAGCTGATATTAGTATTTAAACATTCTCTATGATATTATATTTTTAATGACACACTGTCTCTTTCTCTCTCATACACACACAAACACACACATACTGTCTCTTTCCCTCACACATATGTAGGCTAGTTATAAACTCTTTAGACTTTTAATGACTAGTGTTTTATTTTTAAAGTTTCTGGGTCATGTAAAAAACAAAAAAATCCCTTATTTTGGGGATGGATTCCGGGAAATCTCCCTTATTTTCAATGTTCAATGTTGACAGCTGGACTGGATACGGTAAAAGTTTAATATATCAACTTGCTACGCTGAGTAAGTCACCTTCTTTGTTGCTCTGATTGGCTGTAGCGCTATCCAATTGCGTCCAGAGAGAATTTGAAAGACAACCGTTTATCCCGCCCCTCGGATTGAGCCGTGTCAATGAAGAGTTTCCAGACCTAACATCTTGATGTAGGTCTGGCATGCCAGGCTAGTACAGTATTGTTACTTCCAACGATCTTACTGATACACTGAAACTGTTCAGTTTAGTTCACTAACCGTTTTCGTTATCATATTATACATTCACCTATGTTGACATTGCTGATTGTGAAAGATACACGAATAGTTCGAGAAATGGCTTTTGCTATATAACATCACATGTCGGCTAAATGCAAATGCAGTTTATTGTAGCATTATGATCATGGTATGAGCACAGAGCATTAGTTCAACGTCAAGCTGATAAAAGTAGGCTATTATTATACCTGCAGTGGGAGTTTACATTAGTTTCCAGCATGTGTGATAATTTCGCCGAAGCGTTGAAAGTCTCCGTGTGGCTGGTAGTGAATGATTGCTTGAGATTGAGCACGAGCACAAGCGCTCTTGTTGCATTCTGAAACATCACCGCTAGAGGTCGCTAGAAATCGCATACAGCACCTTTAAGTATTAGAGCCCTGCACGGGCCTCAAATCTAAGCCCTAGCCCGGCCCTGGCCCGAGACGTCCAGGCCCCAGCCCGGCCCGTGTCCGACAGCTCATCAGAATGATCAGCCCGAGTCCGACCCGAGCCCGTTATTTAAAAAAATAAAAAAATAAAAAAAAACCTTACACAGCCTGCCCTGTTGCAGCAGTCATCTAAACACATATGTTTTGTCCTCAATGGCAAAGTAGTTACCGTTTAGATTATTTTCATTTCTTTATAAAGTTAATTAAGACAAATGTTTCTTTTTATTTATTTACTTATGACGACCAAGCACCCGACAGCGAGTTAAACATGTTTGATCCATTTATAGCCTCTCAAATCAACACTTTACTTGGCTACAATAAAATCCATTGATATAAAACAACTTAAACATATTCACACAAACAGTTAACATTAGTTTAAACGTTTGTTAAACGTTTATTGTCATTTTTGAAAAGCTGAGGCAAACTGCTCTGCTGCGCAACAGCGCTCGTACAATACAATTTACAATACAATACAATACAGAGAATGCAATCTAAACAAATCAAATAAATTACATTAAAAACAAACATGCAGGTTATCTTACCTCAAAAATCAAGTCTTTACTACAGAACATGGCCATTCGTATTTCCAAAAGTTTCCGATAGACTCATGAAACTAAAGTCAATCAAACAAAAAACAACAAGACAACCTCCTAAACAGTCTCTTACAGAGCATCGTGCAGAAAAAGCACCATCCACCGAGGAAAGTTTTAATCCAGTCGTACGTTTTCCAGCTGCGCTGAAGTCACGCTCACTACTTCTGCTGCTGGCGGGACACTAAACAGAGAACGAGCCGGTCGCGCGGATCGCGTTGCCGGGAAACCTGTGTGCGCGTGTGCGTGCCGTGAGCAGACTGTCAGTCATATGTCAGTATGATAGGTTATAAAACGTCTTTCTATGTTTGCTTTTCAATAGTCATCTTCTAATATTTTATTTTAAGTAATATCTAAAATAGGCTATAAAAAAGATTTAAACCTAAAACAGGCCCGAGGCCCGGCCCGCGTGTGAACGACGTTAAAATTGAATAGGGCTGAAATGCAGGCCTCTATTAAGTATGTTCAGTGATGGTTTATTTTGTTGTAATTTTTTTTTAAATTTATTTCATTGATATATAGCCACTCTAAATAAAACAGTGATGTCATGTCCCAAATGTAATTCATGCACAAACTATTCATTGAGCACTAGAAAAAGTGTTTGTTTGGGAGTTGATGGCAGCAATCTTCCACTAAATTATGGCACGTTTCATGTTTTCAACATGAATGAAACTGCTAAATGTCTTTAAGTTAATTTTACATGAAACATTGGTAGCTACTTTTAATAAACCTGTAGACTATAAATATCAGTATTAATTTTGGAAAATAAATTTTAAAAAAAATGTCATATATCCCAACTGTATAGACGAATCCAACGAGCGTTCTGTGTAGGCTGCCATCTTGTGGCGACGGCATTACGGAGAGTTACACAGGCATATAGACATATGCACCGGTATGTTAAACCTCGGTGATAACGCGAACTCACCCTCGATGACCGCTACAGCCAGGCAGAATGACTTGTTGGTTTGATCTGTGACTGCAGTGGCCTCCAGTCACAGATGAAGGTACAAACGATCTTACAGATTAACGTTATTTATGAATAGCTTGGCAAGCTAGCTAGGCTAACGTTTGCTAACGAGGAAACTAAAAAGATCTGTCCATTTGGCAACAATAAATAAATAAATGAATGAAATCAAATAAACAAATTCATGTTTTTCATTTGTGTCCATTATTTATCTCATTTTCACATTGCAACAGGCAAGGGTAAGGTAACGTTACAGCTAGAAAGTATACATAATATCGACCAATTCGTGTTTTTAAACCATGGAAAGAGGTCAATATAACAGCAGGAAAACAATTATGTCACATAACATTACATTTAACTCAGGAAAGCCATTTAATGACCATAGCATGTTAATTGAATAGAAAAAACAGCAAGAGAAGAGATTTTGCTGATCACTATATCACATATTTATTATATTTTTTTTACTCATGTCTGTCACAGATAGCCTGTGACCTATGACTTTTATTTTGAAAGGACTGCTGAAGTACGTATGTACACCAATTAACAGTTTACATCATTTTACAACCACACACAATCCAGATGCCGGCAAATAACATCATATAATATATATATATTGATGTGTGGTTATTTCTCTGTTTAGTTGGTGTAATAACCTCTGCTTTGTCCTACAGTTTTGTTTAAATAATTTTCTTTTCTTTTGTGGGTTGTTGTGTTACAATGCTTAATGTTTTCTTTTGTTTTGTTGTATGATTTAACATTCAAAGAAACCACACCAAATTCTTACAAATGTTAACAGTTTATTATAACAAACTAACATATACACATAAAATACCGTAGTACTCACATGGTGGGTCACTTCTCAACTGGCAAACCCATGTGCAGCGATGGCTGCCATTTTAAAGTCTTCATCTGCCCAGTAGGAAGGGAAATTCCATTGTCAGTGACATCACATGGGGAAATCTGGGAAACTATCATGTCTCTGGCATTTTTCTTCTCAATGTGTAAGCAACACCTTGTAATGACCAGGGCCTGAAGTTAATTTTTTCGGCCACCGGCCACTGTGGCAGGTGGATTTAAAAATTCACCCGCCACAGAGACTTTTTACCAGCCATTTTTTTTTGCCTCATAAACGTAAAAAAAAAAAAAAAAAAACCGGGAATTTCACAATATTGTTCTTTAACTTGTAAGAACACACATTTTAGTGCTGTCAAGTAATAATAACTCGAATAACATACATTTAAAAAAAAAATCTTTTTATTCATTGATTTTGACAGACACACACACAACATATATAGTATATACTCAACAGATAGACCTACCGCAGCTCGTAAACAAATCACACGCGGCTGTGTTGATGGCGGATTTAGTCACGTACAGGTCTTACTCTTAACAGCTTTTAGTTACAGCGTTCAGGAACGGTTAAATATTAACTAAATTAATAATGTTATTACTGATAAAATTACCGGGTACCGGACATTTTCTCACCGGTTCCCAACTCCCAACATGCACAGTTGCACACGCACACACATCTGTGCAACTGTCATTGTACTTTAACCTACAACAGCGACGCATTACATTATCTCATCCCATCTCATCAACAGTTTCATACTCGCACACGTAGTCAGAAAAAGAGCCTCATCTTCTTTCTGATCGCATGAACGTTACGAAACAACAGTCGCTGTCATAAATCAGCCGCTCACGAACCTTGCCATTGCCGCCGATTGTTCACTTTGTATTAAAATGTCTTCTTTACTTTTCTTTTTCTCATCCTCATCTTTTTGTTGGCTGTTTGTTTTGTTTCAGCTGGCCTCTTTACCCCAGTAATGTACGTGCCGCCACATTTTAGCTAAAGTCCACCGCAATAGCGGACTTCGTTGAAATGTAAAAATCCTAATGAATCACTCAATTCTCATTGGCTACCCGCCAATGTGGCAGGTAGATTGACAGTGTTACCCGCCAATAGCAAAATTCACCCGCATTTGGCAGGTGGTCGGGTGTTAATTTCAGGCCCTGGTAATGACTAATGTAACGCTAGATTGTGTATTAATATCATTTGTTTGAAGTATTTGTATAGTTTTATCTTACTTTGAAATTGTCATTTACATGGGATGTTCCAGAAGTGGGAGGAGCCTAACTATATAAAAGGGCTTCTGGTAGCTAGTGATGGCCAAATGAAGCTTTTGTGAAGCACTGAACCACTTGAGCCAATTGGTTCGAAAATGGGTTCATTACTCGAAGCTTCAGTTGCAGCGACCTCTCCTGGCGAAAAGCAACGCTGCAGTCAATTGGATAAACTACTTTAGTTCTGAAGCATCTTTGCTAAGATCACCCTTGGATTTTTAACTATATTTCCTTTGAAAACTCTTTGATCCACACACTAATGCTGAGCATAATGTTCTATTTACAAATAAAAATTGATAAATGTATGTTTTGTGTTATTTAGGAGAGAGTGCTGGGAAAATATGTCATAGGTTGGGTGTGCTTGTGTAACTATGGCAGGGGGTGATTTTTGGGATGGGGAACACTCAAAGATTTTTATTGAGGTACATTATTTTTTCAACAGTTTTTGGACTGAGTCGGTTTCTTTTTTTGCTCACAACCTCTCCAGACTTGGAAAACACTCGCTCACAACAGATGATGCTGGCGAGACGCGCAGTTCCAGTGAAGATTGGACCGCAAACCAGTCAGATGATTCATTCAGGCAATGAAGCACTTGCTGCTTCGGACGTCATATGTCACAAGATTTTTTTCGCACCAAAGCAAGCTTTGAAGCAGTGGTTCTCTAGGTTTGTAGTTCAGGGTTTCGAAGCACGTATCGAAGCTTCAGCGTCACACTGCCATCACTACTGGTAGCCATTTTGTAAAGTGTGTTTTTGGAGTGTGGCATTACTCTTTGTATCTTGGGCCTTGATATTGGCATAGCTGGAATACAGACTGCTAGATTTGTATATTTATTTATATAGATATATATTTATTTTTGCCTTAGTTTGTTTTGTTTTTCATTGTATATATTTTTGCTGGGAATCATGATTTTTGCACCAAAATAAACACCCTGGACTGAATTATTCTACATCGTCATTGATTTTACACCTTCACCGCCGGTACACCCTAACAATGTCATTAAATAATTGTTATTATACGCGAATGTCCACGTCTTGTACTCGCCCAGGAAATCTGTAAACCGTACGGCACCAGACAGGGGCAGTCGACCCGGGGTATTCACAATGTTTTCTCTTCAAAATTTAAATTTTACTGCCACCATTGAAACAATTTATAACGGAAACTGTTTACCCACTCGACATTATACAAGGGGTAACGTTGTAACGTCAGTGACAGTCGTAAATCGCGGGCTGTTTATTCCAGTGGACGCAAGTTGCAACTAAAACAATAGGAGGCAATGGCGCAACGCTACCCAGCAACAGCTCAGTAATGGCGCCCCGCTTACTTCCGGTAGTTTCGCCGGATTCGTCTATAGTAAAACATTAAATAATAAAAGTGATAGTATGCGTCTATGCGTCTCTATCCGTCACAATGAGGAAACTTTCTCCGTGTCTAGATGGCTGCCAGGCCCGTTTCTAAGGGAATGCTTGAGTGTAAGCGCCCTCAAACGAAAGCAATGTTGTCTACATTGGATGCGGCGAGAGGCGACGCTAAACAACATATTACCATAGCATATTACCAACAGTAACTGATCGCGATAACTCTGTTTCTGGCGCACTTCAAGCACTCGCTGGGCAGGGGGAGATTGATGCAAGTTTTTGTGGAGTTGTTTTGCTTTATTTTGTAGTATTTCCAAATAATGGTTAGTAAAAAAAAAAAAAAAAACATAAAAAAAATTCACTCGTTCACTCATTTTGGCGCCCCTTGAGTGGTAGCGTCCTTAGGATTTGCCTATACCGCCTATGCCACGGGCCGGCCCTGCCCAGTATCGAGATGCTGTGCTTGATCATATGAAGACGTTGGGGTTAAGACTAACCCCAAAGAACGTAATGAAAAACTTCTTTGGGGTAAACGTAAAGAAAAGCGTGTTAGTTCCACAACAGAACACCACTTATCTGGGCGTAGTATGGGACACGAAGACCATGAGATCCCATTTGGCACCCGCCAGGATAAAATCAATCCTGGAAGCCGTGCACAGGATAAGACTAGGCCAGTCACTCACTGTAGTACAGTTTCAGAGAATTTTGGGTTTGATGGCAGCAGCATCCAACATGATTCCTTTTGGCCTGCTGTACATGAGACCCTTACAGTGGTGGCTCAGGACCAAGGGGTTCTCCCCGAGGGGAAATCTGTTTTGCATGATCAAGGTCACTCGGCGATGCCTACGTGCCTTAGTTATGTGGAAAGATCCTTGGTTCTTGTCCCAGGGTCCGGTGCTGGGAGCTTCTTGTCGATGCTTAACGCTAACGACGGATGCTTCCCTCACCGGTTGGGGGGCGACCATGAGTGGTCGCTCAGCTCAGGGTCTGTGGAGTGACCATCATCTTTCCTGGCACATAAACCAGTTGGAGATCATGGCTGTGTTTCTGGCACTCAGGTCCTCCATGGGAAATACCGGTCAGGAGGGACCTTCGCTCCCAGGTGTCAGGGTCAGTGTTACACCCGCGCCCGGAGCTATGGAAACTGTGGGCCTGGCCTCTGAGGGGGATCGGCTCATAGACTAAGGTCTCTCTACTGAGGTAGTGGAGACCATGTTACACTCTAGAGCTCCTTCCACAAGATGGTTTTATGCCCTAAAATGGAGGGTTTTTGTTTTTCTGGTGTACAGACCGGTCTGTGAATCCAGTTGACTGCCCAGTTGGATCAGTACTAGATTTTCTTCAAGAGAAGTTTTCTTCAGGGTTGTCTCCCTCCACCTTGAAAGTATCCGTGTCAACCATATCTGTTTATCACGTTTTTATAGAGGGTGCGTCAGTGGAAAGACACCCATGGGTAATTCGCTTCCTCCGTGGTACTTTGAGGCTAAGGCCTGCGGCACGCTCGAGGGTGCCGACTTGGGATTTAGCCATTGTATTGGAAGGTCTAGCCCTGTCCCCCTTTGAGCCCATTGAAGAGGTTTCAGAGAAGTGTCTCTCATTAAAAAGTTTGTGTCTTCTTTCTGTCTCTTCTCTTAAAAGAATCTGGAATTTACAAGCATTGTCAGTTGCTCCCTCTTGTCTTGAGTTTGCGCCTGGTATGGTGAAAGCATTCCTGTTTCCAAAAGAAGGTTATTTACTGAAGACTAATGTGGTGGATCCAATAATTTTGCAGGCCTTTTCTCCGCCTCCATTCCAAAACCAGAACCAGGAGAAATTAAACTTACTTTGCCCAGTTAGGGCTTTAGATGCATATGTCCACAGAGCTGCCCTGTGGCAAAAATCTGATCAACTTTTGATGTGTGTTTGTGTGTTTTGGGTCCTTGAGTAAAGGGAAGCCCGCATCCAAGCAGACTTTGAGTAAGTTGATAGTTGAAGCTATATCACTTGCATGATTCGGCCGGTCATCCATCACCACCAAAGATCGGAGCCCACTCAACTAGGAGTATGGCTGCTTCAATGGCCCTATTGTCAGGAGTTTGAGTTGATTTATTGGTTTATTTAAAAGGGGACACTGCAATTTCATAAAACGCATGAGCAAACAAAAAAAGCCAGAATTAGCCAAAAGGCTATTTTTCATCTGTAGTCCCCTGGCCAAGATGTAAAAAAAAGCATTACAATACAAACAAGAAAATACATTTATAAGTCTATGGCAAATTGACTAAAAAAATAACTACAATAATATAGCTGCGAGCAGCGATGAAGGGCCCAAGCCGGTGGCACCGCAACCCCGGTTCCTTAGTTACCTAAAAGCACCAGGGTGGCCATGCCACTGGCTTTGGCCCTTCATCGCGGATCACAGCTAGCTATATATATATATATATATATATATATATATACTGTATATACATATATATATGAAGCCGGTGGCACCGCCACCCTGGTGCCTTTAGGTTTATTGTGCACGACATGCAAAATGTAACCCTGCTTTGACTGATGCAAGCTCTTCAGCACAGTTTATAGTAAGAAAGAATATAGTAAGAAAGAAAAGTAAGCTGTTTGGGAAATGGTTTGGGAAACAAACATTCATCATGTCGCATTGGTTTTAGTTACTTGTCCTTGAACAGAGCCCTAATCTGTTTATATTTCAGTTACACATTCTACATTGATTAAAAAAGAAAAATCAAATGTGTTTTTAATTCATACAGAAATAAAATATTTATAATTCAGCTGAGAATAAAGTTAGTTCAAATTTTAAGAAAAAACAAATATGATCTGAAATATAGCACATTCATTTTTAAATTCATTCAGGTTCAATTACCAAAAATACAATCTTAATTTAATTTAAAGCAAATAATAAATCTAAAATATATGGGTTATATGCATATTTTGTAAAAAAAGAAAAAAAAAAGAAAGAAAGATATATATCCAAAAACACAAGGCCTTAAACTTTAACAAGGGTGCAACTCTTATCACTACAACAAACATAGTCACACACACAAGTCAAGTCACTTACATTTTAGATGCAATATTGACTTTTTAGATGCAATATTGACTTTTTTCTGTTTCAGCAGAGAAAATAGTTAAACAAAGATCACAGCGACCCATCGCGCATCTCAAAGCAATGTGTTTTCTCATTACTGAATGATTCAGCATTTTGAATCCATGACTCGTTCATTAAGACGGTCATCTGGCGACACCTTATGGTGATTTAGGGTTATGTTTAAAAGTATCGTTCTTTACAGCGATTTTTAATTGACTCCTGTTAAACCAATCTCGTAACATTATTGTGTAACCGATTTAATTTGATCAGCCTTACCTAGGGTAACAGCCCTATAGTGTCTTATTATTCTAAATTATTGAATTTATTGATCAAATTTACTAATGAAAAATGAAGCATACATTTATTAAGACTAGGCTGCCCTGCAGATATTAGGCTACAATATGCAGATTTAAATATACCATTTATCAAATAATCTGTTTATTTTTAGGTTACACATTACATTGTTTAAAAAATAAAAATCAAATGTGACCCGCTCTGGCGAAATGAGTCGGAAGTTGCAACCTTCCATTTTAAGATATGGGCCGATTATATGGAAAAACCATGAAATAACAAAAAAAAAATATATATATATTTTTTTTTTTTTGCTAATTTCAAAGAACAGACATTCAAAAATAATCTCACAGGGTTTCGTAGTCGAGATAATTGAGTAAAGGTATTTAAATAACGATTAAAGTTGTCAAAGCTTTAAATTCGCTGAAATAAACATTGCTCTTCTCAACTCCCCTCGTCACCTCTGAGCATTTCCCGGGTATCCCCTGAAACGTTGAACTCACTGGAGGCTTCTAACCTAAACTGCGTGAGTATATTTATCTGCAAGAAGAATATAGCCTATGTAAGGCTGTAACGATCGCGACACTCAGATCCACGAACCTGTGTCGCGGTGTGAGAAGACAGAATCACGACACCGACACGTCCCTTCAACTCCCGAAGTTATCCTTCACGTCCAGACCCAATGCTAGCTACAACATCTTTAAATTACTATTAGTATTATTTGAAGTTAACATTATAAAATACGTAGACTTACACCACAAAACTTAAATTATTACTAAATTTTTTTAAAATTGGGCAATTTCAGCATTATGGAGGAGATCCAATTCCCAGATAATTAAATATTTTAATAAATTGGCCTATGTGAACCACACTGCACAAACCAAAAGTAATACTCACCGGATGAAGAAGGGTTGACTCTCTCCAGAACATAAAATCTTTATTTTATTTTCCGTGTTCGCATTTATGAGGAAAAACAATCCGAACGTGACCGTTCTCTGGAAGCAGCACTAAAACTTTCACATAGCTTAAACATGCAAGCACAAAGCCTTTCTTTAAAGTAAATTTCGTTTTAAAATAATTATCTTAATTTAAATCAATGTTTCATCAACCAATTACTAGGATTTAATAATAAGAAATAAATTGCAGACAATAGGCTAGGCCTAATCACGACGCGGAGACGCGCGGCACGTGAACTGAAGCTTGTCTCATGAACCGAAAGTCAGCGTATAAGGTATCCTCACAGACATATATATTGAAATGTCTACTTTTAAAGACAACCATTCAAAATGAAAGAAAACAGACTGCTCTCTGCTTATGTGGGCTAATCCGTATGAAAACTGAATTTCTCTCTGACTCCTCTTCAATCTTTCTGATTTTAGAACATTTTTGTAAAAGTGACTTTTTAATTATTTATTTCAAAAAAATTAAAAATAAGTTGAGTTTCAGCCTCGTTAAATTGCATTTATATATGTTAATCTATTTGGTCAAATTAAGCTATATAAAATAAATAGTTTATCCCTTAAAATGCTATGGATTTTGAAAGATATCAAAAAAAAAAAAAAAAAAAAAAACGGGCAAAAAAACTTTAAAAGCGATTTTCTTAGGTTTTCAATTGGAAAAAAAGGGCAGACGACCAGAATTCAAATCTGTATATCTTTACAACCATTCAAGGTATGACCAAGGTATCATTTGAAAGCTTACAGTGTCCTCTTTCCATTAATATCAAAATCTCAATTTTTAAATTTGGGTCACTGTGACTAATTTTGCTGGATCAGGTCGGTCACAAATGTGTTTTTTATTGTAGTATTATTTTATACAGAAATACATTATAATTATATATAATATACAAAATATAACCGTGGGCGCGATTAAACAGTGTTACAATAAAACTCAACATTGTGTTTTTTAAAAATAAATTCAAATAATACAAATCCCGAAATTGCGCTAATTTTAAAATTAAACTAAAACTCATGGCTGCACAAGCATTCATAACTGTGCGCGCCAACAGCGAGGAACCAGCAGAACAGAGTGAACGTTCATTCTGTTTAGTTCAATCCTACTTAATAGGAATTTATTTAAAATGCTTGCTCTACTCCACAACATTAATGTCTTGTGCGGATATCTGTATTTTGACTTTCGGTTTTAAGTAAGCGATTTAAAAGTTCCCGAGTCCCAGCGGAGTCACACGTTGATTAACCGGTGGGAATATACACAATAGGCCTAACTGATATTGAACACAAGAGGGCAGTATAGCACTACGTATGACTCAGATTATTTTTTCTTCTTCTGAATTTTACAACCTGGCTGTTTTTGAACGTAAACATAATTCTTAAATGAAAAAAGGGAAAAACTGCTTTAATTATAATATTTGTATAATTTAATTTAGAAACAAATGATGTATAATTACATTTTTAGAAGATATGAGGCTTTTAGTGTTTACTTTTTTGACATTACTTTAATCTTTTGCCAAAGTTGCACATGCCTACTGGCTAATAAATGTGATGTATCTGTCGAGCTATCTGTATCTATCTGTTTCAAGCAATTTCAAGCATGCTAAGAGTCCCAAAAGTATCAAAAAAGAATGTTAAAGTTTGATTTGTTGCCACAGCAACAGTATCAAAGATATCAAGAATCCATTCACAGGTCTACATCTGCTGTATTTTTACATTATACAGATGAAGTTTGAAGCAAATCGGTTAAAAATAAGAGGGTGATATCAAAGCATTTTGAAAGTGACACACTTCCTGCTGCCAGTTGGTGGCGCTATAACTTTGACTCACAATAGTCACATCCATGTAATCAGCCTCTTACAGTGAACACACTGCTGAAGTTTCATCAAGATCAGTTAATGTATGCTGAAGTTATAACACACTTCCTGTTTCACGTTTCTCGCCATAATTTTGTTTCCTCGCCACGGCCAAACCGTTCGAGATATCAAAAATCCCCTCGCAAACTTTCATCCTCAATGCCTTGACTTCATGCTGACCGAGTTTCGTGCCGTGTGTTTGAATTCTCTAGGAGGAGTATTGCACATTCCATTGCGAGCGTTTTACAAACAAACCTCAATAGCCGACTTCCTGTTTGGCTGGGGTAAAAAGTAAGAGCGTGAGGTATAGATGAAACGATGAGATCAACATGTGTACCGAGTTTCATATTATTACATGCAAGCGTGTTTGATTTATGGACCAAGTGTTCGGACCCCGTTCCAGGGGGCGCTGTCTAGCCCCCCTGCCACACCCAGGTACCATCTTCAGCCCGGCTCTGATGGCTGTGGGATCTGACCTGTGTGCAAAGTTTCAAGAGTTTTCAAACCCGTTAAGGGCCCCAAAAGCCGCTAAGAGTCTCAAAATCATAAAAAAAAAGAATTTTAAAGTTTGATGCGTTGCCACGGCAACAGTATCAAAGATATCAAGAATCCATTCACAGGTCTTCATCTGCTATGTATTTACATTATACAGATTAAGTTTGAAGCACATCGGGTAAAAATAAAAGGGTGAGTTCAAAGCATTTTGAAAGTGACACACTTCCTGCTACCAGTTGGTGGCGCTATAACTTTGACTCACAATAGTCACATCCATGTGATCGTCCTCTTACAGCGAACACACTGCTGAAGTTTCATCAAGATCAGTTAATGTATGCTGAAGTTATAACACACTTCCTGTTTCACGTTTCTCGCCATAATTTCGTTTCCTCGCCATGGCCAAACCGTTCGAGATATCAAAAATCCCCTCGCAAACTTTCATCGTCAATGCCTTGACTTCATGCTGACCGAGTTTCGTGCCGTGTGTTTGAATTCTCTAGGAGTAGTACTTCAAATTCCATTGCGAGTGTTTTATGAACAACCCTAAATAACCGACTTCCTGTTGGGCTGGGGTAAAAAGTAATAGTATGAGGTATATATGAACGATGAGATCAACATGTGTACCGAGTTTCATATTATTACATGCAAGCGTGTTTGAGTTATGGACCAAGTTTTCGGACCCCGTTCCAGGGGGCGCTGTCTAGTCCCCCTGCCACGCCCGGGTACCATCTTCAGCCCGGCCCTGATGGCCGCGGGTTCTGACCCGTGTGCTAAGTTTCAAGAGTTTTTGAGCATGTTAAGGGCCCCAAAAGTGCCCGAATAGTCGTATAAATAATAATAATAATAATAAATATAGCTGCGAGCAGCGATGGCGGGCCCAAGCCGGTGGCACCGCAACCCCGGTTCCTTTAGTTACCTAAATGCACCCGGGTGGCGGTGCCGAAGGCTTTGGCCCTTTTATGATTAAATGTTAAAACGGCTTGCCATACTCTGTCATTTCGACTAGTCACAATTATGTTACAGATATCTTAAATGATAATACAAACTATCCAAAATGTAATTACGAATAGACAGAAAGACGTTGTTGATATCTACAATGTTAATTCCGGACAGGCAAACTTAGCTTTTAAATGTTAAAAGGGCTTGCCATACAGGGACGTAGGCTCAGAGAGAGGCTCACCATATTCAAACCAAAATATCTGACTTCCTCTTGGTCCGAGCTAATGACTATGTATTAGAAAGTTGTCCGGCTTGAGGAGTACAATGTATATAGCGATTTTTGTAACTGTAGATAAAACTAACAACCCCACTTTTGTCAAAAGGTGGCGCTATTTAGTCCTTGCACTATGCCCGTTTCTGAAACTTTGCACATGTCTACTGGCTAATAAATGTGATGTATCTGTTGAGTTTCAAGCAATTTCAATTTCAATTTCAATTTGACTGTTGAAAAGAAGTGCGCCGATTAGATACTCAGGATCGGTATCGGCTCTGACACTGCCATCTTTGACGAGGCTGATTCAAATTCTATATTGTGCATATATACTATTCTATGTTAGGCACAAAGGCACAAAAACTTTCTAAAGTACCATAAAGTTTTTGTGTACTGTATTATTAGTGTTCTGAAGCTATTATGTGATATAGAAATTAATATTTAAGTCATTAAATTCAAGAACACAAACTTTTCCCTCTCTGCGCCTGTCAGTCATTCTCCATTCAGCATTCAAACAGCACGTCACATTCGGTTACAGTCAATGATGAAACGATCTTCAAGATGATTGAATGTTAATCCTATTATACTGGATCTTTAAGATAAAGGTCTAAAGGTCTATATTTTCGAATGAAGAAACTTTTTCTTGCTGGACTTTATTGCTGTAACTTAACCGTGTTACTTTCTACCGGGTGTCGGACGCTGTCGGTTAGATCACAACACTAGAGTCAGAGCACTATAATTGTTCTTCACGCACACAGTAACTGAAATTTAAAACCTTTAAAAGAAAAGGCTCAATAAACTATTGCATAGATAGATAATGTATAATACACTGTTCATAAATATGTATTTCCTTTGTGCTTTGAACTTTTCAATACGGACTCACTGCGCTGTAACTTCATGTGGCTTCAAGCACATCATTCTCCGCTCGGGATGCACATAAGTGCTTTGTGCTGCACCGTATTGGAGCCGTAATATCATAATGCAGTGACGTAATGACAGATTATTAATTGCCTTTCAATTATATGTTGCTGCGTCATTAAACATCTGTCCTATGCATTTCAAACATTTATAGCAGCCATGGCTATATTTTTTTATGATTTTTGTTATCTTGTTTTTCATGAATGTATTTTTCAAAAATAAGAGCAATGTGTATTATCTATTATTAATATGGTTTATAATAGCATTTTTGTCATAGATTATGACAAAGTAATCATATGATCCACCAGCGAGGAACCAGCAGAACAGAGTGAACATTCTTTCTGTTTAGTTCAATCCTACTTAATAGGAATTTATTTAAAATGCTCGCTCTACTCCACACCATTAATGTCTTGTGCGGACATCCGTATTTCGACTTTCGGTTTTAAGTAAGCGATTTAAAAGCTCCCAAGTCCCAGCGGAGTCACACGTTGATTAACCGGTGGGAATATACACAATAGGCCTACCTGATATTGAACACAAGAGGGCAGTATAGCACTACGTATGACTCAGATTATTATTTTTTTATGAATTTTACAACAATTCTGGCTGTTTTTGAACGTAAACATAATTCTTAAATGAAAAAAAGGAAAAATTGGGGAAGTTATAATATTTGTATAATTTAATTTAGAAACAAATGATGTATAATTACATTTTTAGAAGATATGAGGCTTTTAGTGTTTACTTTTTTGACATTACTTTAATCTTTTGCCATAGTTGCACATGTCTACTGGCTAATAAATGTGATGTATCTGTTGAGTTTCAAGCAATTTCAAGCATGCTAAGAGTCCCAAAAGCATCAAAAAAGAATGTTAAAGTTTGTTTCGTTGCCACGGCAACAGTATCAAAGATATCAAAAATTCATTCACAGGTCTACATCTGCCGTGTATTTACATTATACAGATGAAGTTTGAAGCAAATCGGTTAAAAATAAGAGAGTGGTTTCAAAGCATTTTGAAAGTGACACACTTCCTGCTGCCAGTTGGTGGCGCTATAACTTTGACTCACAATAGTCACATCCATGTGATCGGTCTCTTACAGCGAAAACACTGCTGAAGTTTCATCAAGATCAGTTAATGTATGCTGAAGTTATAACACACATCCTGTTTCATGTTTCTCGCCATAATTTCGTTTCCTCGCCACGGCCAAACCGTTCGAGATATAAAAATCCCGTGGCACTTTTCATCCTTAATGTCTTGACTTCACGCTGATCGAGTTTCGTCGAATTTGGTTCAGTGCTCTAGGAGCAATAATTTAAATTCCATTGCATGTGTTTTAAACACAACCCTAAATAGCCGTCTTCCTGTTGGGCTGGGGTAAAAAGTAAGAGTGTGAAGTATATATGAAACGATGAGATCTATATGTGTACCAAGTTTCATATTATTACATGCAAGTGTGTTTGATTTATGGACCAAATTTTCAGACCAAGTTTATTGACCAAGTTAATCTGATTAATAAACTAATTATATAAAACTATTGTCAATGCACTACAATTAAACTAGTTATATGCCTTTACTTATAAAAAATAAAAATAAAAACTTATTTAAAAAATACCAGGCTTGAGAAATGTATTTTCTTTATGCAGGTCATACACACAGCAGTGAAATGGTTAAGCCCCCTCCCCCTGCACACACACACACACACACACAGACAGCCAGCCAGCAGCCAGCCAGAAGACACAGAGACACAGAGACATGTAGGCTCAGAGTGGCCATATTCAAACAAAAATATCTGACTTTCTGTGGGTCCTAGCTAATAAGTGTCAATTAGAAAGTTGTCCGGCTCGAGGAGTACAATATACATACCAATTTTTGTAACTCTAGTTAAAACTAACAACCCCACTTTTGTCAAAAGGTGGCGCTACTGAGCCCTCACCACGCCCGTTTCTGAAACTTTGCACATGTCTACTGGCTAATAAATGTGATGTGTCTGTCGAGTTTCATGCAATTTGAAGCATGCTAAGGGTCTCAAAAGCATCCTAAAAGCATCCTAAAAGAAGGGTAAAGTTTGATGCGTCGCCACGGCAACAGTTTCAAAGATATCAAGAATCCATTCACAGGTCTACATCTGCCGTATGTTTACATTATACATATGAAGTTTGAAGCAAATCGGGTAAAAATAAAAGGGTGATATCAAAGCATTTTGAAAGTGACACACTTCCTGCTGCCAGTTGGTGGCGCTATAACTTTGACTCACAATAGTCACATCCATGTGATCGTCCTCTTACAGCGAACACACTGCTGAAGTTTCATCAAGATCAGTTAATGTATGCTGAAGTTATAACACACTTCCTGTTTCACGTTTCTCGCCATGATTTCGTTTCCTCGCCACGGACAAACCGTTCGAGATATAAAAAATCCCCTCGCAAACTTTCATCCTCAATGTCTTGACTTCACGCTGACCGAGTTTCGTCGAATGTGGATCAAAGCTCTAGGAGGAGTATTTGAAATTCCATTGCGAGCGTTTTACAAACAAACCTCAATAGCCGACTTCCTGTTGGGCTGGGGTAAAAAGTAAGAGCGCGAGGTATAGATGAAACGATGAGATCAACATGTGTACCGAGTTTCATATTATTACATACAAGCGTGTTTGAGTTATGGACCAAGTGTTCGGACCCCGTTCCAGGGGGCGCTGACGAGCCGCCCTGCCACGCCCGGGTACCATCTTCAGCCCGGCTCTGATGGCCGCGGGTTCTGACCCGTGTGCAAAGTTTCAAGAGTTTTCGAGCACGTTAAGGGCCCCAAAAGTGCCCAAAAGGTAGCAAAATAATAATAATACTAAAGAATAATAATCCCAAGGAAAACAATAGGGCCTTCGCCCTTTCAGGGCTTGGGCCCTAAATATAGCTGCGAGCAGCGATGGCGGGCCCAAGCCGGTGGCACCGCAACCCCGGTTCCTTTAGTTACCTAAAGGCACCCGGGTGGCGGTGCCGAAGGCTTTGGCCCTTTTATGATTAAATGTTAAAACGGCTTGCCATACTCTGTCATTTCGACTAGTCACAATTATGTTACAGATATCTTAAATGATAATACAAACTATCCAAAATGTAATTACGAATAGACAGAAAGACGTTGTTGATATCTACAATGTTAATTCCGGACAGGCAAACTTAGCTTTTAAATGTTAAAAGGGCTTGCCATACAGGGACGTAGGCTCAGAGAGAGGCTCACCATATTCAAACCAAAATATCTGACTTCCTCTTGGTCCGAGCTAATGACTATGTATTAGAAAGTTGTCCGGCTTGAGGAGTACAATGTATATACCGATTTTTGTAACTGTAGATAAAACTAACAACCCCACTTTTGTCAAAAGGTGGCGCTATTTAGTCCTTGCACCATGCCCGTTTCTGAAACTTTGCACATGTCTACTGGCTAATAAATGTGATGTATCTGTTGAGTTTCAAGCAATTTCAATTTCAATTTCAATTTGACTGTTGAAAAGAAGTGCGCCGATTAGATACTCAGGATCGGTATCGGCTCTGACACTGCCATCTTTGACGAGGCTGATTCAAATTCTATATTGTGCATATACTATTCTATGTTAGGCACAAAGGCACAAAAACTTTCTAAAGTACCATAAAGTTTTTGTGTACTGTATTATTAGTGTTCTGAAGCTATTATGTGATATAGAAATTAATATTTAAGTCATTAAATTCAAGAACACAAACTTTTCCCTCTCTGCGCCTGTCAGTCATTCTCCATTCAGCATTCAAACAGCACGTCACATTCGGTTACAGTCAATGATGAAACGATCTTCAAGATGATTGAATGTTAATCCTATTATACTGGATCTTTAAGATAAAGGTCTAAAGGTCTATATTTTCGAATGAAGAAACTTTTTCTTGCTGGACTTTATTGCTGTAACTTAATCGTGTTACTTTCTACCGGGTGTCGGACGCTGTCGGTTAGATCACAACACTAGAGTCAGAGCACTATAATTGTTCTTCACGCACACAGTAACTGAAATTTAAAACCTTTAAAAGAAAAGGCTCAATAAACTATTGCATAGATAGATAATGTATAATACACTGTTCATAAATATGTATTTCCTTTGTGCTTTGAACTTTTCAATACGGACTCAATGCGCTGTAACTTCATGTGGCTTCAAGCACATCATTCTCCGCTCGGGATGCACATAAGTGCTTTGTGCTGCACCGTATTGGAGCCGTAATATCATAATGCAGTGACGTAATGACAGATTATTAATTGCCTTTCAATTATATGTTGCTGCGTCATTAAACATCTGTCCTATGCATTTCAAACATTTATAGCAGCCATGGCTATATTTTTTTATGATTTTTGTTATCTTGTTTTTCATGAATGTATTTTTTCAAAAATAAGAGCAATGTGTATTATCTATTATTAATATGGTTTATAATAGCATTTTTGTCATAGATTATGACAAAGTAATCATATGATCCACCAGCGAGGAACCAGCAGAACAGAGTGAACATTCTTTCTGTTTAGTTCAATCCTACTTAATAGGAATTTATTTAAAATGCTCGCTCTACTCCACACCATTAATGTCTTGTGCGGACATCCGTATTTTGACTTTCGGTTTTAAGTAAGCGATTTAAAAGCTCCCAAGTCCCAGCGGAGTCACACGTTGATTAACCGGTGGGAATATACACAATAGGCCTACCTGATATTGAACACAAGAGGGCAGTATAGCACTACGTATGACTCAGATTATTATTTTTTTTATGAATTTTACAACAATTCTGGCTGTTTTTGAACGTAAACATAATTCTTAAATGAAAAAAAGGAAAAATTGGGGAAGTTATAATATTTGTATAATTTAATTTAGAAACAAATGATGTATAATTACATTTTTAGAAGATATGAGGCTTTTAGTGTTTACTTTTTTGACATTACTTTAATCTTTTGCCATAGTTGCACATGTCTACTGGCTAATAAATGTGATGTATCTGTTGAGTTTCAAGCAATTTCAAGCATGCTAAGAGTCCCAAAAGCATCAAAAAAGAATGTTAAAGTTTGATTCGTTGCCACGGCAACAGTATCAAAGATATCAAAAATTCATTCACAGGTCTACATCTGCCGTGTATTTACATTATACAGATGAAGTTTGAAGCAAATCGGTTAAAAATAAGAGAGTGGTTTCAAAGCATTTTGAAAGTGACACACTTCCTGCTGCCAGTTGGTGGCGCTATAACTTTGACTCACAATAGTCACATCCATGTGATCGGTCTCTTACAGCAAAAACACTGCTGAAGTTTCATCAAGATCAGTTAATGTATGCTGAAGTTATAACACACATCCTGTTTCACGTTTCTCGCCATAATTTCGTTTCCTCGCCATGGCCAAACCGTTCGAGATATCAAAAATGCCTTGGCACTTTTTCATCCTTAATGTCTTGACTTTACGCTGATCGAGTTTCGTCGAATTTGGTTCAGTGCTCTAGGAGCAATACTTTAAATTCCATTGCATGTGTTTTAAACACAACCCTAAATAGCCGACTTCATGTTGGGCTGGGGTAAAAAGTAAGAGTGTGAAGTATATATATGAAACGATGAGATCTATATGTGTACCAAGTTTCATATTATTACATGCAAGTGTGTTTGATTTATGGACCAAATTTTCAGACCAAGTTTATTGACCAAGTTAATCTGATTAATAAACTAATTATATAAAACTATTGTCAATGCACTACAATTAAACTAGTTATATCACTTTACTTATAAAAAATAAAAATAAAAACTTATTTAAAAAATACCAGGCTTGAGAAATGTATTTTCTTTAAGCAGGTCATACACACAGCAGTGAAATGGTTAAGCCCCCTCCCCCTGCACACACACACACACAGACAGGCACATACACACACAGACAGCCAAAGACCCATAATTCCCGACTTCCATTTGAATTGTCGTAAAACTTAGAGCACGAAAGTTGTTTGGCCTGATGTGATCTATAAATGTACCGAGTTTCATATTATTACATGCAAGTGTCTTTGATTTATGGACCAAATTTTCAGTTCAAGTTTATGTACCAAGTTAATTTAATTAATAAAATAATTATATAAAACTATTGTCAATGCACTACAATTAAACTGGTTATATTATGCCTTTACTTATAAAAAATTTAAATAAAAACATTTAAAACATACCAGGCTTAAGAAATGTATTTTCTTTTTCTGCAGGCCAGACACACAGCAGTGAAATGGTTAAGCCCCTCCCCCTGCACACACACACACCCAGACAGGCAGAGGCAGAGACACAGAGATGTAGGCTCAGAAGAAGCAAGACCACATTCAAACAAACATATCTGACTTTCTGTGGGTCCTAGCTAATAAGTGTAAATTAGAAAGTTTTCCAGCTCGAGGAGTACAATATACATACCAATTTTTGTAACTCTAGATAAAACTAACAACCCCACTTTTGTCAAAAGGTGGCGCTACTGAGCCCTCACCACGCCCGTTTCTGAAACTTTGCACATGTCTACTGGCTAATAAATGTGATGTGTCTGTCGAGTTTCATGCATTTTGAAGCATGCTAAGGGTCTCAAAAGCATCCTAAAAGCATCCTAAAAGAAGGGTAAAGTTTGATGCGTCGCCACGGCAACAGTTTCAAAGATATCAAGAATCCATTCACAGGTCTACATCTGCCGTATGTTTACATTATACATATGAAGTTTGAAGCAAATCGGGTAAAAATAAAAGGGTGATATCAAAGCATTTTGAAAGTGACACACTTCCTGCTGCCAGTTGGTGGCGCTATAACTTTGACTCACAATAGTCACATCCATGTGATCGTCCTCTTACAGCGAACACACTGCTGAAGTTTCATCAAGATCAGTTAATGTATGCTGAAGTTATAACACACTTCCTGTTTCACGTTTCTCGCCATGATTTCGTTTCCTCGCCACGGACAAACCGTTCGAGATATAAAAAATCCCCTCGCAAACTTTCATCCTCAATGTCTTGACTTCACGCTGACCGAGTTTCGTCGAATTTGGATCAAAGCTCTAGGAGGAGTATTTGACATTCCATTGCGAGCGTTTTACAAACAAACCTCAATAGCCGACTTCCTGTTGGGCTGGGGTAAAAAGTAAGAGTGTGAGGTATAGATGAAACGATGAGATCAACATGTGTACCGAGTTTCATATTATTACATACAAGCGTGTTTGAGTTATGGACCAAGTGTTCGGACCCCGTTCCAGGGGGCGCTGACGAGCCGCCCTGCCACGCCCAGGTACCAGCTTCAGCCCGGCTCTGATGGCCACGGGTTCTGACCCGTGTGCAAAGTTTCAAGAGTTTTCGAGCACGTTAAGGGCCCCAAAAGTGCCCAAAAGGTAGCAAAATAATAATAATACTAAAGAAGAATAATAATCCCAAGGAAAACAATAGGGCCTTCGCCCTTTCAGGGCTTGGGCCCTAATAATAATCCCAAGGAAAACAATAGGGCCTTCGCCCTTTCAGGGCTTGGGCCCTAATAATGGCTCCAACATACCGGCCCCTGAACTGTTAATGACATAAGGCATAAACAGTTCAAAATCATATATTTACATAAGGAGCCATCAAACAAACAAATATTATACATAGGTACACCATGAATTTGAACATCCCTTTTATTACATTTCTAATAAAAGACAAAGTTTTGTTACTGGTCTTACTACTGTGTTTGTTTTGGTTTGAACTTGTACAGATCTAACTAAACCTCTTTTATCTGGGAAAGTCTCTAGTACTCTTCCAAGAGTCCAGGAATTGCGTGGAGCCGTAGAATCTGCAATGAGTACAATATCACCAGGCGTAAGACTACGTCTCTCTTTTGTCCATTTTTGCCTTTCCTGTAGCAAAGGCAAATACTCTTTTATCCATCTTTTCCAAAAAAGATCTGAAAGGTACTGTACTTGTTTCCATCTTCTTTTTACATACTGATCTGATTTCTCAAAAAGACCAGGAGGATAAGTTGGGTTTCTCTTCATTGTAAGCAGATGATTGGGGGTGAGTGCTTCAAGATCATTTGGATCTTCAGATACTTTAGTGATGGGTCGATTATTGAGAATTGCCTCAGCTTCACACAGAACAGTGTGCAATCCTTCATCATCCAGGGTTTGTTGATTCAAAATGGAGGACAACACTTTTCTTATCATTCTGATGATGCGTTCCCATGCACCACCATGATGTGAGGCTGTGGGTGCATTAAAACTCCATTTAATTCCTTTGTGTGCTAAAACCTTTGTGATTTTATTTTGATTAAACTCTGCCAGTGCCCTTTTCAATTCCTTTTCTGAGCTAGTAAAATTTGTTCCATTGTCAGACCTCATTTGACATACTTGTCCTCTCCTGCATATGAATCGTCGCAAAGCATTTATGCAAGAATCAGTGTCCAATGAGTATGCCACCTCCAAATGGACTGCCCTACTGGCCATGCATGTAAAAATTACGCCATAGCGTTTCACAGACGTTCGACCTCTTTTTACATCAATTGGACCAAAGTAATCCACTCCTACATTTGAAAATGGAGGTAGATCTGCAGTTATTCTTTCTTCAGGTAAGTCTGACATTTTTTGCTCACCTAGTTTTCCCATGATTCGTTTGCAGAAAGTACAGCTTGAAAGAATTTTTCTGGCTGTTGCATTGGCTTGAGTAATCCAGTATTTTTCTCTTAATATAGACAGCATATGATTTCTTCCACTATGGCCACTTTGTACGTGAATATGCCTAAGAATCAGCTTGGAAATATGCTGGTCTTTAGATAAAATAACTGGATCTTTCTTTTCTTCAGGCATAGCAGCTTTGCATAACCTGCCACCGACTCTCAGCAATCCATCTTCTAAAATGGGGCTCAACTTGTGAATAGAGCTGTCTTTTCTGATTTCAGATCTTCCAGATTTCAGTGATGAAATTTCTACACTGAATTTTTCCCATTGACAGAACTGGATAATGGCCTTTTCCGCCTCCGCAAGGTCGTCTGGAGACAAGGATTTTCCTCCAAATGAAGCTTTGGTTTGTTGCAATCTCTTTTCCAACACATTGGAATCATTTAAAGTTGTCATCAACTGTTTTCTTCGACAACTTACTTCAAGTAGAACTTTCTTTACTTGCAGCATCCATGCAACTGCAGTCTTGAGTCTTTTCCAATCCGAAAAGTAATTGATCAGCCTATGGGTTGCATTATCGGTGTCTTCAATGTTTACAACATTTGCTGAGAGCTCTTTCTTTAGTTCTGGATCATCATCAACAATGTTTGACTCAATGTTGTCATTTGACCATTTTGAAACTGGTTCCCTTAGAAACATAGGTCCATTTAACCATCTTTTATTGGTTGTTAGCTGTTGTACAGTCATTCCCCTGGACGCATCATCGGCAGGGTTTTGTGAAGTATGAATATACCTCCACTGTGTCACATTTGAAGCTTCTCTGATGACAGAAATCCTATTTGCCACGAAGGTACGGAATCTCTTGTTTTCATTTCTTATATACTTCAGGACTGATGTACTATCTGTCCAAAAACAAGAATTTTCCAGTTGAAGCTGAAGTTCTTCTCGAAGCATTTTGTCAATGCGAACTGCTAGGACTGCAGCGGTCAGCTCCAAACGAGGAATGGTAACTGGTTTTAGAGGTGCCACCCTGGCTTTGCCAAGCAAAAAGGAAACATGAACAGCATTGTCACAATTCTGTAGCCTCAAGTAGGTCACAGATCCATATCCACTTCCACTGGCATCTGAAAAATGGTGTAATTGGGCACTAACCGGCAGTCCAAAATCACATGGTTTCAAACATCTGTCAACATTGAAAATACTTAACTGATCCAAATCAGAAATCCATTGAACCCACCTTTGTTCAAGAACTTTAGGAATCTCATCATCCCAGTTATAGTTTGTTCTGCATAACTCTTGAAGGATGAGTTTGACTGGAAGTGTCAGTGGCGCAAGATATCCTAAAGGATCATACACTGAACTTATCACTGACAAAATTCCACGTCTAGTTGACATTCTCTCTTTGCAAACAGTTCTGAAGTTGAAGGTGTCGGTCTGTATGCACCATTGAAGTCCTAAGGCCCTTTCCACTGGTAGTTGGTCTCGATCCAAGTTTAGCTCAGTTAGATTCTTGGATCTATCCTTTTCTGTAATGGACTGTAAGACCTTACGGCTGTTACTGACCCATTGTGTTAGATGGAAGCCTCCCTTTTGACATAGCATGGTCAGGTCTTTGACCATCTGGATTGCTTCAGTCTCTGTAGATAAGCTTCTTAAGCAATCATCCATGTAGAAGTTATTATACACAGTGTCAATTACCTCTTCATTAAAACAGTGTTGATTGTCTTTTGCAGTTCTCCTCAGAGCGAAACACGCACAACTTGGGGCTGAAACTGCTCCAAAAATATGAACAGTCATTCGGAAGACAGCAACATCCTGTGTAACATCTCCACCTGGCCACCACAAGAAGCGTAGAAAGTCCCTGTATCCCTCTGCCACTTTGACCTGGTAAAACATTGCTCTAATGTCAGTCATGAAAGCAACAAGTTCTTGTCTGAACCTCAGAAGAACTCCAATTAAAGACCTTGTGAGGTTTGGGCCTTGCAGTAGCTGATCGTTTAAAGATGTGCCCTGGTATTTTGCTCCACAGTCAAATACCACACGTAACTTGCCTTTACGAGGGTGGTACACACCATGATGTGGAATGTACCAAACTTTGCCGTCAGATCGATTCAATTGATGCTCTGGCACTTTCTCAGCATAACCCTGGATAACCATTTCGTTGACAAAGTCTGTATATTCTTGTTGAAACTTAACATTCTTTTCAAACTTTCTTTTTATCCCCATAAGACGCTGTTTGGCAATGTTAAGATTGTTAGACATAACAACATCATTGTTTTTGAAAGGCAGTTTCAAACTATAATGTCCATTCTTGAAGCTCACAGATTTCTCCATGATTTCCATGAATTTTGCCTCCTCTCTGGACATTTCTTCTTTGTCCTCTGACATCTTTTCATTGAAATCATGCAGGTATTGCTTTTCCAATAGCAACTCCAAGGATTCAACAGAGATCCTATTCACTCTAGCAGTATGTTGTTCATTTTGATAACTGCCTAGAGAACCATTGACGACCCACCCCAATAGGGTTCGTATGGCATAGGGACCATCTCCCTGACTATTCACTACTTCCCATGGTTCAAGTAATTTGGAAGCGTTGGTACCCATCAACAACTCCACTTCAGCCTGAATGTACGGAATTTGAATATCATCAAGATATGGCCATTTGGATAGGTCTTCTTGATTGACCATGTTAGCTTGGCTTACGGGCATTTGTTTCTGTGTGTACACTTCTGGTAATTCATAAAAATGATTACCATCAAGACTGGAAATCTCCAAGTTGCTTACCACATAGCTTGAGACTGTTGTTTTGGGACTCATGGTAAGCAAACAAATATTTGTCTTTCGTCCATTCAGGTGAAGCTTCCTCATTAAGCTTTCTGAACAAAAGGTAGAAGTACTGCCTGGGTCCAGAAATGCATATGTTTGAACAATTTTGTTGCCCTTTGCAGACTTTACTTGGACTGGAAGGATAGGCAAGATGCCACTGCTACTCCCGGCCCCAATATGACCACACGTTTGGGTAGATAGAAGTGAATTGTTGATAGTTGGTTCTACATTCTGTTCATGGTTTGTGTTGACAGCTTTATCAACCTTGAACTCTTTAAAATGAATGTGAAGAACACTGGGATGTTTCTGGTTGCACACTTTGCAAGTTAAGCGCCTTTTACATTCTGAGCTCTTGTGTCCAACATGCAAGCAACCAAAACAGACAGCTTTTTCCTTTATAAAGTTGACCTTTTCCCTATGTTTCTTCTTCTCAAACTCTTTACATTGCTCCAAAGAATGACCTTGTGAACAACACAAACAAGTAGCGTTACTCTTGGATTGCCTGCTTAGATGTTCAGTATTTACCCTTTGGATTTCCCCAACAATGGGCTTGGTAACATTGGTAACATTGGTAACATTGGTAGCAAAACTGTCCCCTTTTACCTTTGGCTTTGACTGGAATGGTGACTTCCATTTGTAGACATCCTTCGGTTTACCAGTTGGTCTCATCTCTACATGTTGAATAGACCCAAATATTGGATCAGAAATTATTTTAACTTGGTATTCAAGGAAGTTGACAACATCACTAAATTGGGCTCTTCTCTTCTGTCTTTCCATGATATCACATGCAGCTGTTCTCCATTTTTCTCTAAGTTTAAATGGAAGCTTTAGAATTACTGCTTTCATGTTTGTTGGCATGTCCAGTTCTTGTATATACTGTAGATCTGCCATAGCATTACAACACCCACGTAAAAAGAGCGCATAATCTTGAAGAGCTGTTGTATCTTCATACCTGATCATTGGTCATCCAAGCACCTTCTCCATATATGCAGCAGAAACAAAATAATCCTCTCCAAACTGCTGTTTAAGCATAGTTTTAGCTGTGTCATAACCTCTTTCCGGTGCCATATTCATACAGCTTCGAACAATTTCTCTTGGGCGCCCTCTTGTGTATCTTTCAAGGAAATACAAGCAATCACCTTTGTTATTCGTTTTGTCCTCCACACAGTGTTTAAAAGCTTTAGTGAACAAACTGAATTGCAATGGATCCCCTTCAAACACTGGAATATCACGTGGTGGTAAATGTTGAGACTTTTGCTGGTTTATTAACAACTCTGTTATTTCTTGATGTTTCTGAAGCATACTCTGTGTGAAACCAGACCTTCCATCATCTACAGAAGTGGCTATTCTGGCTCTTGAAGATGCAGGTTGCTGTAAACGAGATGATGTTGGTAGTTGTGAGGTAGCACCTGTGTTGCTTTGCAATATAGTCCTCGACTGTCTCTCAACTTCTGGATGAAGAGATGCAGTTGCTTGTTTCGCTTGTTTGCTGAAATAGGATTCCATCCCATCTGATGCGATGCTGTTTGCACGTTGTTCATAACTCCTGAGCACCGATATCTTTGCATTGGATGCGGCGATTTTTGCATCAATATCTGTTCGTTCCTTACGCCTCTGTAACATTTCCAACTGTTGCTCAATATCATGCTTAGCTTTTAAAGACTCTGCTTGGGCGACAAGAGCGGCTTTTTCCGCTTCAAGCTGAATGCATACCAGTTGCACAGAAGCGTTAGATTTGCTGGAGCGTGAACTGTGGCGGTAGCTCTTGTGAGAAGTGCGACCACTAACCCGTGTTTCAACATTTGAAATGCTATCCTTGGGTTCGATTTCACTTGCAGCATGATCAAATTCCTCCTGTAACTTCTCACACCATTTGCATACCACAGTGCTGAATTCCACAACCCATATCATTTTTGCTTTGAACCATGTTTCATGCCGGTCTTTCTCTTCATCAGGCAATAAAGCAATCAAAGACTCGTGTGCTTCTTTTGCTTCTTTGCATTGTGTTTCAAACTTTTCAAACATACCTTTGACCTCATTTTCATTTTCTCTATTACTCATTAACTCTTGGATTGTCTTTTTTAGTTGGGATGCTTTGTCAAATTTTGACTTTCTTTGTTTCTGTAAAATATCGAGTTTTGCCATTAACCCTTTTGCAGTAAGCTTAACCTCTCGTTTTCGTACGGACAATTCAACATTTTCAACCTCTGCTTTCTGAATCGGAGCCCCATCTTGCTCGATTTCATAAGGAAACTCACTTTCATCATCCGCCATTTTTAAACCTTTACTAACTGCATATTTTACATCATAACCATCAGCTTAAAGTGTAATCATTAACAAACACAATTAAGCATTTCACAAACAGTTCAGTACTTCGTTTCACAAAACCCCCTATTGCCGAGTAGCACCTCTAGCAACGTTTGAGAATTTACAGTTCTGTAGGCGGACGAATATGGACAGTGATTCCGGTAAGAGAATCAGGCACAGGAGAAGTATATCTTCATCAAACTTCTCTTTAATGATATTCGTCAGGCAGTAAGTGACATCCATATACACTCTCAGGATGGTAAGGAGAGTTATATGATGCAATCATGTTATGTTGTGGTCTGTAGAATATATAAATAAAGGAATACAGTATGAATACAATATATCTGTACACAAATTACCTCACAAGTTATCAATAACTGACTAAATAGTCATCACAAATGAATGCTCAACTGTCAGATAACAAATTAAACATATAATGAGATAAACTACAAATAAACAGCATGACGCAGTATGTAATAATAACGTGACCATGGAATTAGCGCCTCTCCGCGATCGTCATTTGCATATCGCGATCGTCATTTGCTAAACATCCAACATTCACATGAACAGATATAAAGTGTTGACTAAATAATATTAACATATTTACTCACATTTGTTGCATGAACGCACAACATTGAACAATATCAGGGAAAACAGCGATATCAGGCTGGAACTGGCTTTTGCATCAGCCTGCAGGAAGTTGCAACTATGATAAGAGTCCGTCAGACCACTGCTTGTTTTCCGTTCCGAGACGGACTTTCTGACACAGCCGCCCCCAATTATCAGTCAGGATAATTGTATTCCTTAAGAAAGGCCGTTTCGAGGGTCTGTATCATTATCCCTCATTGGAGGAAGTGGAATCAGCTTCACGACAGGGCGCATGTAGATCTTGCCTTTGACTTGAACTTTGGCTGTTCGAATTCTCCCGTCAGCCCCTGGGCAGGTTTCGGTCACGATACCCACAGGCCATAGCGCTCGTGGGAGTTGATTGTCAATTACGAGTACCACCTGTCCCACTGCAGTCTTAATTGATTTCACCTCTCGCTCCCATGTCCCGCCAAAATGAGGGGCACTTGGTGGGTTATAGCGAAACTGGATCTGCTGTTTAGCTAGTTGTTCCTGCAGCTCAGGAGCCATTCGACGAAAGGCGTCCTTTAACTCGTGATCACCTCCTGTAAAATTAGTGCCATTGTCACATAGAATCTCGAAAGGCTTTCCTCTACGAGCTATAAAGCGTCGTAAAGAAAGGAGGAAGGCGTCAGTATCTAGGTGCTCGAGGAGATCGAGATGTAAACATCTGGTTGTCAAACACTTGTATAGAATTCCCCATCTCTTTTCCTGGCGCCGACCTATCTTTACCTGAAAGGGCCCGAAACAGTCTACGCCAGTGGAGTAAAATGGTGGCTTAAACAGACGAAGCCTACAGGGTGGAAGGTCGGCCATCTGTGGGTTCTGCGGCTTAGCACGCCAAAACTGGCAATCCTGGCAAGAATACTGGTGTTTGCGCACAGCTTCACGGCCTCTAAGCACCCAGTATCTACGACGTAGCTCTGCTAGCACTCGCTCTGCACCTGGATGATGTAGTTGCTGATCTATGTCTTGGATGAGTAGCTTTGTGACCTGATGATGAGGATCTAGGACGATCGGGTGAATGATATCAGAAGGCAGGGATTCAACCCGACGAAGTCGTCCACCCACTCTGATAAGACCAGTATTTTCGTCATATTCTGGGGCGAGAGAACTCAAGCGGCTGTCTGTCGGGATAAGCTTTCCAGCTTTCAAAGCTCTGAATTCCTCCGGGAATGAATCAAGCTGTGACTGTGCTAATAGGAGCTTTTCTGCCTGTGTATACATTGAGGCTTCAAAGACGTTGTTGTTGGCCGCCCCATTACAGGATTCAACAGTAGCTTGGACTAGCTCGCTCCAGGTTCTGAATTGACTGAGGTCTGAAGGCACTGGACTGGGAATGACAGTGACTGCTCCGACAAAGGATGCCCTTTTCATCTCGCTCAGGTCAGGTACGGACTCCGTACTGGGTGTCAATGGCCACATATCCTGTGGTTCAGTCAGGAAAGATGGCCCAGATCTCCATTGGTGAGGACCTGCTATTTGGTCTAAGGTAAGACCCCTAGTGATATGGTCAGCTGGGTTCCGAGCAGAGTCCACATACCTCCATTGGGTGACATCTGTTAAAGTCTGAATCTCTGCTACCCTCGACCCCACAAAGACCTTGTATCCGCAGGATTCCGACTTTAACCAATGCAGCACCGTAGTTGAATCAGCCCAATATATGACTTTGTGTATGGGAATGGTCAGTTCAGCCTGTATCACTTTCGCCATCTGAGCTCCAGAGAGTGCAGCGCACAACTCTAAGCGGGGCATAGATAGACACTTACGAGGAGCCACTCTGGATCGAGCTAGGACAAAGGTAACATGGACCTTTTTACTGTCATCTGTGACACGAAGGTAGGCCACAGAACCATATACCCTCTCGGAAGCGTCACAAAAGACATGGAGCTCCCGAACAGTGGAAGGAGTATCAGCACCGCCAGGCACATAAGTTCGAGGGAATTGCAGTCTGGTGATACTAGAAAGCTCTGCAACCCATTTGGACCATATCTCTCGCAGGTGTATGGGTTCGATAGGGTCATCCCAGCTCAGGTTATGTTTCCAAAGATCCTGGATAAGAATTTTAGCCCTCGTGGTAAATGGCACTATGAAACCCAAGGGGTCGAATTGGCTTGCCAAAGTCTTGTACAGATTCCTCATAGTGGGCTGAACAGGCTCTGCAATGCGGTTCTTGTACCCGAGGGTGTCATCGAGGCAATTCCATTGTAGGCCGAGAGTAGGTTCTTGCATGTCAGTGCTAGTCTGAGACAACCAGCACTCACTGCTAGCTGATCTGGCTTCCGATGGGAGGTGTTTGAGAACTGATGGTATATTACACGCCCATTGTCTAATCTCGAAGCCTCCCTCTAGCAAAGATTGACGCAACCCATCTATAATGGCCCTAGCCTCACCTTGGTCGGGGGTACTGTGAAGACAGTTGTCAACGTAAAATGAGTTGTCCACAATATCAGCTAAGCCAGCCATTGCATCTTGGTGTTCCTGGGCATGAAGCTGAAGGGCATAAATGGCGCAACATGGACTGCAGGTTGTACCAAAGGGCAATACCTGCCACTCATAGATGCCTGGGTCAGCTTCCCTATCCATGTTCCTCCAGATGAATCGCAGCACTGACTTGTCACCAGGTAACAAACGTACTTGGTGGAACATGCCTTTTATGTCCCCACTCACTGCCACTGCATGTTGTCTGAATCTCAGTATGACACCCAGCAAAGATGGCCCCAGTGTTGGGCCCGGAAGGAGTTGTTCATTCAAGCTTTGACCATGGTATTGGTAGGAACAGTTGAAGACTATTCGGTCCTTCCCATTATGATGCACCATGTGGTGCGGAATGAACCACGACTCCGTGGACTTGTCTGCCTCCTCTGGGTGTTATCTTGGCAATGTAGCCTTCAGATTCAAGCTTTTGAATTTCCGAACAGTAGGTTTGAGCTTGTTCAGGATTCTTGGCCAGTTTTCTCTCAATGTTTCTGAGACTGGGAAGCACAGCCTCTTTGCCTGCATAGAGCAAGGTGATAGGAGTACGCCTCAGTAACGGGGTAGCATACCGCAGGACATTATTCACTTCTACTCTGACCGTAGCAGACTGTAGGAGTTTGTAGGATTGTTGGTCTTGCTTTGATCTTGTGATCAGCTTTTCGTTGTATGGCAAGATATCAATCTGCCACAAGCGCTCTACATGTTGATGCAACTCGTCACGGGCTGGGGCTGTCATTAGATGCAGGCATTGTTGCTGGCCTTTAGGGGGCTGAATCGGACACATTGGGCCTTGCAGTACCCAACCAAGCTTCGTACATATTGCAACAGGGCCCCCTTCTGCTCCTCTACGCACTGGTTGAATAGGAGTCAGGAGGTGTGGCATATCAGACCCTATGAGGAGTAAGGGTTTCACTTTGTCTACAGACTGCAATGGTAGACCTTTCAGATGGTGATATGCTTTCTGAAGCGCTGCCACTGGGTAATTATGTTCAGCAAGGCTCAAAGCAGAGGCAGTAAAGGCATCACGAATGACATACCTTTCTGTGGGTTTAGTGATGGGAGAAACTTCTAAGGTAACTGTGGACCCTTCAAGTTTGGTATGACCTTGTTGGATTGTCTGGAGAGAGAGAACCTCCGAAGTTCCATTCAACCCAAGCTGCTGAATTACTGGAGGAAGAACAATTGTTCTTTCTGAGCCGTCATCTAGAACAGCATGGGCTTCTATTGTTCGGTCACCACTGTGCAAGAGGACCTTAACAACTTTAAGCATAACCTTCTGTGAGCGGTTAGGTCTGTCGAGATAGATTTGAGTGGATGGTAAACTCACCATTAACACTGCTTTTGAAGTATCTCTGATAGAGTCATGTAGGACAGTCAGGTGCAGTTCTTTGCAGACTTTACAGGGACGCTTGAGATTACAGGAGTCCACTGGATGATTCCGACCACATTTCCAACAACGCTTACCCTCTGTGATCCAGGTAATGATCTGGGTGGTGGTCAACCTCTTGAAGTTATCACAAGAGTTTAGAAAGTGATCTTGGCTGTCGCAGTGAGGACAGTAAGGCTTTAACTTGGAAACAGCTTTTGTCCGAGCAAGCTCAGAAGGCTTAGCAGTTCTCTCGGATGTCAAAAGTACAGGTGTTGAACGCTCTCGATGATATGAAGTGCCTTTACTCTTTACAGGTGACTTTGTGTCAAACTGAAACATAGCAGCAGCCTGACTCGAGATGCGCTTTGCTTGAGATTTTGTTTGTAACCAAGCCGCTAAGTCGGGAAGAGTGTAGGTCCTATCCGTACCAGTTTGAAGGATACCATGGCTTAAACAGTATTCTACAAAGCCATCTCGGTAAGCGGGTGGCATCTTTCCCAGAAGACGATCCACATGAGAACCACACATTAACTCATATCCGTACTGTCCCTCCAGCGTCCTCAGCATGCCCACCAGGGATTGCACAGATAAGGCGAATGAATCAAAGGCATTGGTATCACCCATTCTGAGTGGTGGAGTACTCATAATAGCACCTAATTCTGATTGAACAAGCTGTCTAGGCTGGCCATACTTCTCCTGCAAAGCTTGTAAGGCTGCGGTATATGGCTGTGGGTGGTGCATATATGCCTTAGCCAACTGCTGAGCACTAGCAAACTTCAGGTGGCTCAGTAACACTTGGTATTTGTACTGCTCAGTGATGTGAGTATGGTGACTTAATAGATTGTCTAAGGCCAGTTTTAACAAAGCAAAGTCACTTTCTGTACCGCTCTCAAACACTGGTAGTGTGGGCCGAGGAATGCCGTAGGCTGCTGCCATCAGAAGCTCTGTTCCGGGTTGAGGTACATAACCAGTTTGGGGAACAAGTGGATGTGGATAAGATTGAGGGCAAATGGGTGCAGTAGATGAAACTGTCACTCGACGCTGAGGGGCTTGAAAAGGCTGATTCTGGCTGATAGGTGGGGCTACACGGCTTGGAAAAGGAGTGTGCACGTTTGAAGTTAACGCAGTAGTTGCAACAGGAGGCACTGGCTGTGATATCGAAACACTAACCGTGTGGGGGGTCACAAATTGGCTTGCTGCTGATTTCATGGGGTTGAATTGAGGTAGTGGCATTGATACTGAGCTGAACTGCCTCGGAACAGGTGATATGTCCTCCCGAGATGTGATATGTGGTCCCCCTTGGACTTGAGTGACTACACATGAAGACAATTGCGCTGTGAGAGCTGGAACTTGAGCAGGTATAGTCGATTTTAGTGACAAATAAGGTAGCCTGGGTGTTGACTGAACTGTGTGTGTGTCCCTTAATGTGCTCTGTACCTCTGTAACCGTCTGTGTGGCTTGCATCATGGAAGAGGAGTGACAGGAAGATTGTTGAAATACAGGTGAGTGGGCTGGGCTGGCATGATGAAACTGTGATGGTAGCCCAGTTGTGTCTGGTGATGCTTGATGCTCTGGATTAGTCAAACTTGTGTCTTGGCTGAGCAGAGAACTCACCAGCTTGGCCACTTCTAGATCAGCTTCCGCCTTCTTCAGCTTGCGCCGTCGTTCTAACTGGTTAGATAAGGCCTCCTTTGCCATGAGAGCCTCTTCTTGAACACGTTGTGCCTCTTTGGCTTGGGTTTGTAATTTCTGGAACTCTATTTCTGCCAGTGTGTCCTCCTCCATTTGCTGAAGTAGGTCATCATACTGCCGCTGTTTTATTCTCTCCTCCACTATAGCTGCCTGACTACTTGTGAGTGCAGATGTAGCTTGGACACCAGACACAGTGGAATGACTGCTGGATCTGGAATGGGAGCTGGCTTTACTATGGGACGTTTTCCTCGACTGGCTCTTACGTTGGCTGTGACAGCGAGAAGAAGTGGTTGGAGGAGGGTCCCCAGAAAGCATGTAGCCAACCTCATAGACACCCAGATGGGAAGGCAGTTTACTCTGTCTCTTAGGTCTCACCACTGTCTCTGATGCATCGCTAGCTGCTGTGTCCATACTGTTTACTGTTGCCACATCCGGCTCGAAGGACCAATTATTGCAGAGTAGCACCTCTAGCAACGTTTGAGAATTTACAGTTCTGTAGGCGGACGAATATGGACAGTGATTCCGGTAAGAGAATCAGGCACAGGAGAAGTATATCTTCATCAAACTTCTCTTTAATGATATTCGTCAGGCAGTAAGTGACATCCATATACACTCTCAGGATGGTAAGGAGAGTTATATGATGCAATCATGTTATGTTGTGGTCTGTAGAATATATAAATAAAGGAATACAGTATGAATACAATATATCTGTACACAAATTACCTCACAAGTTATCAATAACTGACTAAATAGTCATCACAAATGAATGCTCAACTGTCAGATAACAAATTAAACATATAATGAGATAAACTACAAATAAACAGCATGACGCAGTATGTAATAATAACGTGACCATGGAATTAGCGCCTCTCCGCGATCGTCATTTGCATATCGCGATCGTCATTTGCTAAACATCCAACATTCACATGAACAGATATAAAGTGTTGACTAAATAATATTAACATATTTACTCACATTTGTTGCATGAACGCACAACATTGAACAATATCAGGGAAAACAGCGATATCAGGCTGGAACTGGCTTTTGCATCAGCCTGCAGGAAGTTGCAACTATGATAAGAGTCCGTCAGACCACTGCTTGTTTTCCGTTCCGAGACGGACTTTCTGACACCCCCTTTTTTTTTTTTTTTTTTTTTTTTTTTTTTTTTAACCACCATGCGCATTGGATTTGTCTTTGTTTGTATGTGTGCACACCTTTTTATATATAGTCATTTGACTCAATTTCAAGTGAAAGCGCTTTCATACCTCAGTTCCACAAATGCTGAAGCCTTTGTTGTCCTTGTGCTCTGTTTTCCTCGTTTTGCACGTGCAGGCTTGTAGTCCTTCGAAATCCGCAGCGATCAATCCCATGCAATAATCAACAAAGGAATCCACAAAATAATCCAACAAACGGTCACGAATGAATGAGCCTCCTCCGACTTCAGATCAGCTGACTTTTCCTGTAGTCGTCCAATTCGATCTGCTCCAGTCGATGTCGATATATCCTCATTCCGTCCGTCTCCTTCGGTCAAACTTTTTGACTTATTGTAGTGACGCAGATGGTTTCATTGTCTGTTTCTGACGCGTGCTTATTTTTTTTTGGCTCAAATAAATAAATGTCCATACCTTCAGATTCCATTTCTGATAAGCCAAATCCTTTTATTGTCCATTTGGCTTTGCAAACAACAAAATAAAACTAAAATAAAACACTAAACCAAAAATTGTGATTCAAACATACAGGCATGAGCATCATTCCACTCTCCACATAGCACAGCACGGTCAAAAAGTTTGTTTGACCTTCCATCAGCGCACCTGTTACTCGTTATCACCCCACTTAAATATACTCAAAATACTAATACGCCCTCTAGTGTCACAAACAAAAAATACAATTCAAAATAATGGCTCCAACAAGTGGCCTAAACTATATTTTTTTCAACCCGGTATCGTGACAAGACGTGAAATAATCAATTTGGTGCACTTTTGAAAACGCATAGATGTCACGGTTTAAACCCCCTCAAACGTGAAACTTACACTTAAACTGAAACTTACTTATTGGTTTTCATTAAACTGAGAAAAATGGAATTTTGTTTTATTGACGATCACTGAGAAATGGTCTAATATTTAAAATGCAAAAAACATTTATTATTTTCAAGGTGAACAGGATTCACTTGCCTCGATCCACGCTGAAAAAAACGTCTAAATGACACATTTTTAATGAAGCAGCCTAAATAGTCCACTTTGGAAAATGTGTAGATGTCACGGTTTAACCCCCTCAAACGTGAAACTTACACGTTTGCGTTAACACGCTCCATTGGAGAGATATCCGGATGTTTATTCGCCTCTGCCATAACGACCTATTGGTTTTCATTAAATCGAGAAAATGGAATTTTGTTTTATTTACGATCACTGAAAATTTTCTATTATTTAAAATGCAAAAAAAAAATAATAATAATAATAATAATAATATATATATATTATTTTCAAGGTGAAAAGGATTCATTTGCCTGGATCCACGCCGAAGAACACGTCTAAATGTCACATTTTTAATGAAGCAGCCTAATGAGTAAAATATGAAACAAAGTGGCCTAAACAATATTTCTTCAACCCGGTATCGTGACAAGACGTGAAATAATCACGTTAGTCCACTTTTGAAAATGTGTAGATGTCACGGTTTAAATCCCCTCAAACGTGAAACTTAAAACCATCACGACCTATTGGTTTTCATTAAACCGAGAAAAATTGAATTTTCTTTTATTGGCGATCACTGAGAAATGGTCTAATATAAAATGCAAAAAAAAAAAAAGAAACATTTTTTTTATTATTATTTTCAAGGTGAAAAGGATTCATTTGCCTGGATCCACGCCGAAGAAAACGTCTAAATGTCACATTTTTAATGAAGCAGCCTAAATAGTCCACTTTGGAAAATGTGTAGATGTCAGGTTTTCATTAAACCGAGAAAAATTGAATTTTGTTTTATTTACGATCACTGAGAAATGTTCTATTATTTAAAATGCAATATATATATATATATATATATAGCCTATATATATATATATATATATATATATATATATATATATATAATTTTCAAGGTGAAAAGGATTCATTTGCCTGGATCCACCCCGAAGAAAGCGTCTAAATGTCAAGTTTTTAATGAAGCAGCCTAATGAGTAAAATGTCTATTTTTCCGGCGTCCCCCAGCTCCTCGTTTAAGCAAAAGGTACGCTAAAACAACGTATTACATCGACGTTAAACCACGTTAACCGTGTTAACCATAACCTTTTAAATACTCGACCTAGTTCCATTGCTTAGCAACGGGAAGAAACTCCTGTAACTTCAGTGCCCAACCCGTATCACGACAAGACGTGAAATAATCACGTTGGTCCAATTTGGAAAACGTGTAGATGTCACGGTTTAGTTTAAACTCAGAACCATAAATAGGGCTATACTGCCCTCTTGTGTCAAATTATATTTCTATATCTATTTTTCCAACAAATAAAACCAAACCTGCAATAATAAAACCGCGTCCAATACATCCTTGAACTCAACAGACGCAGTGGCTCAGTTGATAAAGCGTTGGGCTTTAATCAAGAAGACCTGAGTTCAAGTCCCATTCTTGCGTTATTTTGTTGTGATTATATCGAACAAAAGTGGCCTAAACTATATTTTTTCAACCCGGTATCGTGACAAGACGTGAAATAATCACTTTGGTGCTCCTTTGAAAACGCATAGATGTCACGGTTTAAACCCCCTCAAACGTGAAACTTACACTTAAACTGAAACTTACTTATTGGTTTTCATTAAACTGAGAAAAATTGAATTTTGTTTTATTGACGATCACTGAGAAATGGTCTAATATTTAAAATGCAAAAAACATTTATTATTTTCAAGGTGAACAGGATTCACTTGCCTCGATCCACGCTGAAAAAAACGTCTAAATGTCACATTTTTAATGAAGCAGCCTAAATAGTCCACTTTGGAAAATGTGTAGATGTCACGGTTTAACCCCCTCAAACGTGAAACTTACACGTTTGCGTTAACACGCTCCATTTGAGAGATATCCGGATGTTTATTCGCCTCTGCCATAACGACCTATTGGTTTTCATTAAATCGAGAAAATGGAATTTTGTTTTATTTAGCCTACGATCACTGAAAAATTTTCTATTATTTAAAATGCAAAAAAAAAAAAAATAATAATAATAATAATAAATATATATATATATATATATATATATATATATATATATATATATTATTTTCAAGGTGAAAAGGATTCATTTGCCTGGATCCACGCCGAAGAAAACGTCTAAATGTCACATTTTTAATGAAGCAGCATAAATAGTCCACTTTGGAAAATGTGTAGATGTCACGGTTTAACCCCCTCTAAAGTGAAACTTACACGTTTGCGTTAACACGCTCCATTGGAGAGATATCCGGATGTTTATTCGCCTCTGCCATAACGAGCTATTGGTTTTCATTAAATCGAGAAAATGGAATTTTGTTTTATTTACGATCACTGAGAAATTTTCTATTATTTAAAATGCAAAAAAAATAAAGTAATAATAATAATTATATATACATATATATATATATATATATATATATATATATATATATATATATATATATATATATATATATATTATTTTCAAGGTGAAAAGGATTCATTTGCCTGGATCCACGCCGAAGAAAACGTCTAAATGTCACATTTTTAATGAAGCAGCCTAATGAGTAAAATATGAAACAAAGTGGCCTAAACAATATTTCTTCAACCCGGTATCGTGACAAGACGTGAAATAATCACGTTAGTCCACTTTTGAAAATGTGTAGATGTCACGGTTTAAATCCCCTCAAACGTGAAACTTACACTTAAAACCATCACGACCTATTGGTTTTCATTAAACCGAGAAAAATGGAATTTTCTTTTATTGACGATCACTGAGAAATGGTCTAATATAAAATGCAAAAAAAAAAAAGAAACATTTTTTATTATTATTTTCAAGGTGAAAAGGATTCATTTGCCTGGATCCACGCCGAAGAAAACGTCTAAATGTCACATTTTTAATGAAGCAGCCTAAATAGTCCACTTTGGAAAATGTGTAGATGTCAGGTTTTCATTAAACCGAGAAAAATTGAATTTTGTTTTATTTACGATCACTGAGAAATGTTCTATTATTTAAAATGCAATATATATATATATATATATATATATATATATATATATATATATATATATATATAGTTTTCAAGGTGAAAAGGATTCATTTGCCTGGATCCACCCCGAAGAAAGCGTCTAAATGTCACTGGGTGTGAGTAAGACTTTAGTTAACTGAAATAAAAATTCAAACAAATAAAATAATAACTCTGGCTGTTAGGGAGAATTAAACATTTGTAAAACCATTGGTGAATAGCTTTTGCCAAGCGTGCCAGAGGTTCTGGGTTTTGTTCTAATGACATTTTTTTTTCATCAAAACTGATTATGTTTATCAGTGGTTGTATATCAGGCAGAGACAAAACATCTTCAGAACATTTTGTGTTTTAATTTCACCGTAATGAATAGAGTCTCTCCACAACGGATTGCACGTCCGAGTGAAGACTGTGCGCACCACATTTGGAAATCCACTGTCTCCTCAAAAGAGTCCGTTTGCAAGCAGCAGAAGTCCACGTGACACACGCACAGTAAACATGTATTGTTCACTCAACTGCACACAATAGCAGCGAATTATTAAAAAAACACACTTCTGCTTATTTACCCATGTTCTGTTTTCTAAGCCCCCTAAAAGTCTCTTGTTGGACTGATTAATCAAGCTCTCCATAAAAGAAACAATACAAACCCTAAAATTTAATATAATATCACGTATTATAAAGATCCCTCATATTTAATGATGTTGTATGATTTGTAAATTGCAAAAAACGGATTACAGTTTCAATGAAACATTATCAGTTGTTAGTAAAAGTTCTGACCAGCAGGAGTCGCCAGAGTGGCGATGAGAATCAGTGAATCAATGAATCACTTCATGGAGCAAATGAGTCAATACATCAGAAAAAAAGATTTCTCTTATTGCCAAAGCATAGAGTCATGTGGGACAATATATAATTAATAATATATAAAGTGGTGTAATCTTCCTTTTAACTTATGTCCTCTGTGATTCTGGTTATTGGATCAGAGGTTGCACATCTCACGCAAACCACGTGACAGAACCATCATCACTTCACTAAACCAGCCAGAGGTAACAGTGAGTAGTGTTTTTACTGGTTATTAGATCAGATAAACTGTTATAATCACTGTTTTATTTCAGTGTCGCCCAGTCAATCATCACTTCATAATAACCAGAACTATCAGTTAATGAAAGTACATTGATTTGATCCTATTGAAGCTACAGGCTTTCTCTGCGCTGGTGACAAACTGAAGTCTGCTTTTCTTTAACATTTGATGCTTATTGTTTGTTCAAATGTTAAAGGTGCCCCATAATGTTTTTTACAATTATTTTATAATATTTCCTGCAATGTTAGTATGTTTTTTAGATCAAAAATAGTCATAATTTAGAAATAAAAGGCATTTTTCCTAGCCTGATTTTAGCCTCTGCTTTGAACGCTCTGTTTGAAGGGGCGTGTCTGCTGTGTGTAATCCGGCCTCTGCTGTGATTGGCTGACACGCTTGCATATGAAATAGCTATGTATTACATGTGAAACTCTCCCGAATAATTTTACCACAGCTTATACGTTTTTACTATTACAGCTATCGAGATGAACTAATCGTGAGATGTTTTTGAAGATCTATTCCCATCAAAGTGTTGCTGCGATGAGCAGCAGAGGACAGTCTGTCGATCGCGAGGAGGATATTATCATGATTGTAACGCAGTTTCTCTCTGCTTTCACCAATGCAGACACGATCATGTAAATACAGTAAGAGCTCGTTGTGCAGTGTAACCCCTAGTGAAAAAAAAGTATGCTAAGTATACTTGCAGCCAGACTAATTGTCAGTATACTTCAAGTGTGTTTATAATTAGTTAACTTGAAGTGTGCTATTTTGGATAATTTTTTTTATACAAAGTGTATTTAAGTTATAATTAAATTATATTAAAGTATAACTTTAAGTGTATTTAGTGTACTTTTTGATGCTAAATTGAGACAATTTCAAGTATACTTAGTACACTTTAAGTACATGCATATTTTCATGCTTGAGTAGTGATATTAAAGTGTACTTTTTGTATTACAAGTACATTACAAATTAATTAAGAGTGTATTCCAAACAAACTAGAAATATACCATAAATATATTGTTTTTGACTAAAAATATACTTTCTTCCCCAAAGCTGAATGCACTTGTCCGGGTCATTACAATAAATAACAATACCACAGATACACATAATGAACTCAAACTGTGTTTATTAAAGACTCACATGGTTAGCATTGAAAAACAGAACAAAATGCACCATGTTAAAAAAAAGAAAGCAGAAAAATAATAAATAATAATAAATTAAACATTAAATAATAAAATAATAATTTAATAAATAATAAAATAATAATAAATAAAATAATAAATAATAAAAAATTAAACATTGTGAAACAGCAAGCAAACTTCAATTTTTCTTGCTAAATTACTCATTGTTGCACTTGCGCCTTATGGTCGCTCGCACTTCAGACGGAGTTGTGTTCGGAAACTCCAGAAGAACAGTGTCTGTTAACAAAGTAAAATAGGGAAGGTCAGAGGGCATGTTCATACAACTTTTACTTTCCACTACATCAGACAGTAAGCATAATGTATTACACCCAAAATACTCAATAAAAGTACATTCAGGGTATATACAGTAATCCTTAAGTTAAATGTACTACTTTTTAATACCTTTTTTACTACCTTCAGAATTTTTTTTAAAACCATCATGACACCTTTCTATTACACAGATTTTGACATTTATAACATACAAAAATGAATAGATTTAGAGCATGCATTCCATTTTTATGTTTAGTGGATTGCATTTGCGACCGAAGTGCATTAGCTCCCATCCAGTTGACATTGATGTTTTTTTACACCAAACAATAGAGGGAATGCATTGACATCACTTTCCCGCCGGTACAACCCCCCTCAACCTGACTGAGGGGCAAAAGATCTGCTGCGTGACTGGATTTAATAGGGGAAGCTATTAAACGAAAATGCGACTAAAACTAACAATTTGATCAATTTAAACTAAATGTTGGACTCAATATAGTTGGACTCCTAACAACTTACTAAAGATCCAGTGATCCATGGATATTGACATGCAGCCAGCAATCGTGTTGCCTGACATTTACGTTTGCCTGATTTCAATAAAAGGGAAATAAAAGCAATATATACGTAGATCTACATAGGCTAAAGCAAATTTGCCTGTGAACGCTTTATATAAATACAATATAGGTAGGTCTAAATCCGTGTGATCACTTATATCAGGGTTATATAGCCTCTATATATCGTCCAGCCACTAAAAATGACGTCAGCATCAAACTTAGACAGAAATGAAAGATCTTTGATTGTGCCCAGATAAGCTAAAGCCCATATTTATACGGACTAACGCAAACACAAAATAGGACACCTGATAGTTTGAAAAAAAATAATACCTAATTTTTAAAAAAATAATACCTCTCAGACTACATTTAACACTTTTAATAACCTTAAATTTAACAATTTTGATTTATCACTTTTTAATACTTTTTAAAACCTCGCGGACTTGATGTTCATGTAAAAGGAGCCTCAATAGCGTCTAAACATTGTAGTGTCATGTAAAAGGAGCCTCAGTTTGACCAATGAAATAATTGAGTTTGATCTACGTCCTGGAGCTGGAGTGGTTGGATCTCTGACAACCCGGACAGACTGTATTGTAAGTAGAGTAAAGTACTTATTGTAAGTGTGTTGTAAATACTTTGTATTGTACATTAATTTATGCTCACTAAAGTTATAAATCAGTCTATAAATGAAAGTACTTTCCCTACAGCTCTGAAAACAGCCATAGTAAAGCCTATACACAAGTCAGGAGATAAGCTCCAGGGGCCTCATTTATAAACGTTGCGTACACACAAAAGAAGGTGTACGCCGCTCTCTACGCAATAGTTGGTGTTTATAAAAAACAAACTTGACGGTAAAATGTGCGGTCCTTCACGCCAGCTCTGACCCAGGCGTACGCACAAAAACGGGTGAAATGAGAAATGGCGACACCGTCGGCAGGTGGAAAAAACACGTGAAAGTGTGTGAAACTGTAGACGGTTGTGTAAAATAAATGGCATAAATAACACGAAGACTTCACAAAGCAAGTCTTACAATTAACATCCTACACGAACACCCGTTTGATCGATCTGCAACAGAAATGCAAATTAACACATATTTACAAAAAAGAAAGAAATATATTCTTCAATAATATTGGCTTATACAATTCATTCTCATAAATAAGATGGTAAACAGAACGAAATAATGTACAAAACTGATATTCTCGCCATTACTAATGCCAAAAAGGCACTTGAGTGGCAAAAGGTAACAGACGCCGTAAATGCTGTAGCCTCACAACCTCGGACTGTGGCCGAAATAAAAAAGAAATGGTCGGATTTCAAAGTCGAGGCAAAAAAGCGTCTAGTCATTAATTTAATCAGGGAGGTGGCCAAGGAGTTGGGCGAAATCAAGACTCCAAACTGAAATAAACTGCACAATGAGGGAATTCTTCAATAAATAATATATTTTTCCACACCTTTTGTTGTGAAGATGATGCTTCGAATCCTTCCATTTAATCGCCACATCTTCTAAGAGCTCAAGATCAGCCATTGTGCGTCATTATACACATTGTGATGGGGCATTTTATTTACATTTAATTCTGCATCTGACAAGCTACGGATGTCGCTTATAATCTAAATGGGAAATAGTTCAGCGCAAATGTAATTTCTTGCAGCTTTCTGAATGGTTGAGACACGTCATACGTTATTTAATCAAAAATAAAACAAACTAAAGGCATATGCATGAATACCATGATTCCGGAGCTGATGAAGACATTTTTACAATGAAAACAACTTTCCCCAGTGGACAAATAATACACCTATTTATCGATCTATCTAGGGTATATATATCTCTAATTATCTACCTGACTGACTATCTAATTGCTATATCTGCTCCATTAGACGGACATATTGGATGTCCACACTGTGCCCTCCAAACAACATTTCTCTCCTCTTTTCCACCTCGCCAACGATAACTTCTACTTCACATTGAGTGAAGTTACGTTTTTATTATTTCCTCTCTGTGTTTAACATGATTTCGCAATTGATGAATATTAAAGGGGGGGTTGACTGCGATTTCAGTTTTTTCATGTTAAATAGTGTGTAATGTTGCTGTTGGTGCATGAACAGTATCTGCAAAGTTGCAGCGCTGAAAGTTCAGTGTAAGCAGAGATATCGTCCTTTAAAAATTAGGAAGTATAAATGCCTACAAAAACGAATGGGACTACAGCTGGGTTATGGTACGTCACTAACCCACACATTTGCATCAACCCTCCCTCCGGAATAAGCAGAAAAGAGCATGACCATATTTCAGCAGCTCCAGCTCGTCGAGTGAGTTGTTCACGCAGCTGTCAGGTCTTCTGTGTTTCGGCTTCCCACAGACGCTGTACTTCAACAATGGATACAATTTATGTTTGATTATGTTCCTGAAAATGATGATGGTAATCTAGCTCTCTGTGCTGCTCATTTACGGAAGACAGCTTCCAGAATCTCCACGAGTTCAACACCGGATTCAACAAGAAACTGTTACTAAAACATGAAGCAGTTTCAACTTTAAAACCAGAGGCAGCAGTTGTTGGGCCACAACCTGTAAGTAGGCTAAGACTTCATCATTTTAAATCTATTTGCATGTATAATTCCAGATGTGATGTTTTAGTTTTGTCAAATGCCAGCGCTGGCTTTATATCCACTTAGTTATGCTATTTTGCGTCTACGACAAACGCGTACAAGCATTTTGGACCTGAATTTGTATATGTACTCATTTTATAAATGTATTTATCATGTATACTTAATCATCACTTTGTGATGTAAGAACAGGTTTGTTATGTGTGGGTGATGAAAGGAGACACAGGGTCGGCGAATACTGGGACTCGTGCACTTTTATTTACACAACTCTTCACAGCGCGAGGTCGCGCTCAAATAAAGTTAACTCAGAATGTCAAAGGCAAAAATAAATAATAGGTGATAATACTCTTCCCACTAAACACAGCTTTGCCGAACACAGTTGCAGTGAAAACTCTTCCCGCTGAATACAGCTTTCAAATGTCCCGTGTTCGGTAACAGGACTCCATAGGATACGTGCACGAGCGGCCAGTCTCTCTCTCTCAAACTGTTGTCCGCACGGCCCGCTTATATGCGCTCTCCTCACGCCAATCACTGAAATCACAGACAGGTGTTTGTCATTTGAACTTGACCCACTTATTCACCGCTCGGCTCCGTCCGTCCCAGCTCTCTCACAGTCAGAGCCGGCCCGAGCCTTTTGGGGGCCCTAAGCAGAATTTGATTTGGGGGCACCTCCCACGACGCGGAGTCACCTGTGTTTGACGATTATTGACACAAATGTCACGCAATAATGATACATTATAAATGAACACACTTCGGTTATGTATTAGGCTACAACAAAATTAATACCTACTACCTAAAAAATAGATGCCTACTTAAATAAAAAAAAGTTTAACAGTCTTAAAACTGTCTCAAAACATATAAAATAAATGATTTGCTAAAATTATGTCAAAACTGAGAAACATAAGAGCAAGGCTTCAACAAGCCTATTGTTGAAAACTAAAAATATTTGGCCTACTATTTCTCCACTGTCTCAATACAGTGTAACTGTCCTCAAAAGCTTTATTATTATCGTAAGAGACTTTCTTAGATATTACATGACATAATCCAACAAAGTCTGTTACTATAATACCGGTAATAATGTTCTGGCGCTCGTTGTATGTGTGTATGCAATGTATTTTCCCCCTCGGGGCTTGCCGTAGATGGGTCGTGCACAGACTGCGCACTTGGTAGGCTACTGGAGTGTCGCGGGTTTTTGGAGGTCTGATGTGTGGTATAATAAAGTGGAGAAGAGTTCAAACTGCTATGTTTATTATTTATTCAAACTGCTACTCTTACACCTTGAAGGTTAAGTTCCCCTGCGGGCTGTTTTCTCCAATACCGATACCGTGACTAGGCGCAGTTGCGCACAAATTGTCTATGCACACGCGAGGTGTCTAGAGGATTATGCGCATGACTTAAACGTAGGCAGGTATATTGATCATTTAATCAGAGTTTTGTTGTCTTGAATGATTCATTCAGTCATATTCATTCATTCATTGATTTATGTCACTTGTTTAAGTAATCTAAAAATAAAAATAAAAAATAACCCCGAGCGGCCACTTGGGGGAGCTTATGCCTCGGGCCGGCTCTGCTCACAGTCTCACTACAGGACCATCTGCATCTGGACCGGAGCGCAGGCACATTTCGCCCGTAAAGGTAATGGGCGTTAACCTTCCGGACAATGTGAGCGACAGTTTAGCCAATCACAACACACCGGCCCAAACTAACCAATCAGAGCCCACTGCCTGTTTCTGGTGTAGTGGTTTTATAGACTCAGGAAGTCAACCGCTAGTTCAGGGGACAGGGGAGAGAGCGGCTGACAATAAAGGTGAAGTTTATGAAAAATAAGACTTTTAAAAAAAGAAAAACCACAAATACATGTTATATTGCACCCCATAAACACAATCATGCAAAGAAAAAAAGCAGTCTGAACGTATTGTTTTACTGCCTGTCCTGATGAACGTTACTGTGAACTCGTTCATTTTGAGCACGCTCTCTCAGTTTAACTTCGGGGTGCCAGATTTCTATAGAGCCTTCCAGGCGAAAACCCGGCTAAAACTGACCGTAAACAGAGCTTAATATGTAGTGAAAAAACACCCAATCTGGCAACACAAGACACCAATCTCGCACCGCAGCAGCCGTCGACAAAGGCGTCGTATGATCATTTAAACGGATTTTATAACGAGGTTGGTGAAGATGGGAAAAATCTTCCATTTCTGTGCAAACTTTGAACTGAACTAGTTCATTTTAAAATGTGTGAACTGAACTTTGAACTAGTTCATGTAGAAAGTGAACTTCCCCAACACAGGTTGCCACTCCCACGTGACCTGCTGACTAGGCTGTTGTCAACTTTTTCATTGTTGTCATGACAGCGCACCTTCTCGTTCCGTGAACCTCTGGAGTTGTGAGTGTAGACTTTTTTTTAAACTGTTCCTGTGGTGTTGAGCAACTATAATTCCTGTTAAAGGTTGTCTAAGCGATCCTGGGTGTTGACGTTCGGAATATTTTCAAACAAATCGGAGGCTAGCTAGACCCGCCCTCCTCCGCATCTCATCTCCTCCCCCTCCCTTCCGTGCTTCCTGAAATAATTGTGAACGTGCATTTCGCTGACTGCATACTGTGCATAGTTCTAGCTAATTATATCCTTGTGTGGGTTTGGCGAACATAAGCGTCAATTTAGAAGAAAAAAAAAAAAACAATTTAACGTTACCCACCTGTCCAGCAAAAACAGAGCAACCTAAATGTCGGACTGGAAGCCCTTCTGCCGCCGGAGTTCTCGCCATCGTTCAAAAGCTTTGCTACCGATGTAAATTCGGAACTTCCACGTTCTTTATCCGACTCCTTCTTCTTTTTAATTTGTTCCTCAGAACGACGTCTCTTTGGTCGTGTCGGCCATTTTTTCAAACTTCCCTCTGATGCTCTTCTCTGTCCTTCACACACACACCCTTCATGTGCACGCGCACTAACCCCCCAGACCCACCCTCAAATACTTCTTGCCAGTGATTGGCTGGAACACTGTTTGTTAGGTTTCGTGGTCTTGGTAAGATATGATTGTTTTTGTTGCCGTTTGTGGAGCCTGTGGTGTCTACAGAGACCGCGTTTTTTTACAGTGTGTTTAGGGGACAGACATCTAGCCGATAGTGAGGAGACGTTTGATGTATGTGACAAAAAATGTTTTGGCCCCACATCACTTAGAGAACCTTTAATCCTATAATTTTATATTTTTATTGATTTAAAGTGAATTAATTGTAATGAAAAATAAATTCAATTAAATAGATTAAGTAAATCGGAAGTGGAAGTGCATCTGTCAATTCATTGAATGTTCAAAATATTAATCTTTATTTAGAAAAAATAAATTGGCCTATTCATGAGCATATATCAGCAATTAGCTTACACATGTTTACCAGGTAATAGGGCATTATTAATATGCCATGTAAGGTGGTATGTGCTAGAAATGGGTAAACCACTATCAGTAAACCACTAAACTGCATAACAAAAATATATTTTTCTTCGTTTTGCTTTTTCTATTTTACATTTCAAAATATAAATTTTAATTATGTTCTTAATTCTTAAAATAAATAAATAAATAAATAATAAAAACACCAAAAAGAACCGATAAGAACACCGTTAAAGTACCGGATCGATAAGCGGTATCGGTAAGAGTAGTAATACCGATAAAACCTTAACGATACCCATCCCTAATGGAAGCCAATACGTTTTGTTTTGGATCACGAGTAGTAAAGTTATTTTGCAACAGATTGACTGTTGTGTTCTCGACCCAGATAGTGTTGACTAGACGAGCACGAAAACACCTCAGAAACACTTGCACGTGTGTAAAATTTAGTTGAAAGCCCAGATAAAAGTAAAAAGTTATATTTTGTGTTAATCCATGGCAGTTCGACTTGACAAGTGCATTTACTTACACAAACAGATGCGCACTGTTATGAATGCACACACTTCTATGGAAGACTGTATTATCGTAATGTTTTGACTTTATTCTTGAAACGTTTCCACATTAATCTGAAAATGCTAGATTTTTTTTTTTTTATGTTGCGGTTCAGGGCTTCTGTAAAATTGTGAAAACTTTATTCATTTTAAAAATAACAGTTTAATTTCTAAAGTTTTGCATGGACTGACTCCACCTGCACTTTCTACACAGATTAAACAAAGGTCTGACAAAGGTTGTTGTACCAGAGCTTCATTCAGAGGTGATATAGAAATACTACCTTTGGACAAACTCTTCTGTCCGTCAGAGGAGGTCATTTTTGGAACAGCATCCCAACAAACATTAGGGAATGTCCCACTTACTGCACATTTTAAAAACACCTTAAACAGCTTCTAAAAAGTTGCCAGTTATGTCCTCATTTTGAATAATTTTAGTGAGACAATGTATCCTGCCTGAATATGTTTCTTGCTTGATATTGTATATTGTCATATTTAACTGTTGCATTATTTTATTTGTCGTTGTCTTCCTCATGTGGGGACGTGGGTGATGTTCGCTCTAAGCTGCGCCCGTGCAAAAAATAATAAAATGCCACGCAGAGGGCCGACACGAAACGTGTGGAAATGCATTTGATTGTAGTTTAACCCTCAGGTGCTCTTCGTTTCGGAGTCACACTTGTTATCTTCCCGGTCAAAAGTGTCCGAACACCTAAAAATGAAACTTTCTCCATCCCAGTAAAACCAATGCAATTTATTTTTGTTCTATAATATTTATTCTTTTTAATTTAGTATTTTGAGACAATTTAATTGAATTTATTAATATTTATGCAATATTTATGGTTTATTTTTGCCATGGAAAAATATATATATTTTTCTATATATATATTATTTTTTTCAAAAAAATATTAACGCAGTATTTTAGTTTAATATAGAGTCTAGGCCTTCAGAAAAAATGTTTTTTGAAGAAAATTAGCACCATCTGGTTACAGTATAGAGAAAAAGCGTAGAATCATGGTGTAACCACTAGATGGCATGTTTATGTAACCACCCAGCTGTTTATGAACACATTTTTTTTTTTTTTTTTTTTTTTTGGTGGATTTGTATATATAGTTGAAACAATCTCAAAAATTATTTCTTATTAAAAAATTTGACAAAAAAACAAAAATTCACAATTTTTTTTAAATTTTTTACAATTTCTTATGGGGGTCATTTTTGACAGAAGAGCACAAGAGTGACTATTTTTTACGACCAATTAGCCTGCTCGGATCATGACCTCAATTTTTTTGTGTGTTCACATACCCAATGCCATAAAAGTCACCAAGTTTCGTAATGTTGCGATGAAGCTGTGATTTTTAAAAAGTTCAAAACAGAAAATTTTTCGGTCAGAAATGACCGAAGAGCACCTGAGGGTTAATAATTTCACATGAAATAATTTCAGTGCTCTGGACAACCTCTGTAGAGTGAAAACTGGTGAATGCAGTTTACAGCTTTCATAAAAAGAGAATGAAGTGAGCGTGTGTGAGTCCTGTGTGCGGACAAAATAGCTCAATACGAGAGGCAACGAGAAAATCACATCGTAATGTTTTAAAGAAGAGTGGTTTGATGAAAGTGGTGGAAATAACTGTTGATGGGCATATTTTATTATATTATAACCCTAAATAAAGCATCTCACAAAGGTATTGTTTAGGTTACATTAGGCCTATATTTTATTATATTATAAGGCTAAATAAAGAATCTCACAAGGGTGTTGTTTAGGGCTCATTGCCATTAAAAAGTTTAAAACCCCTTGCTAAAGAAACTATTAGAAATTCATAAGGAATAAACAATCTGTCACGTTTTGATTCGGTTTGGTTTTGATCTTCTGTTTGCATTCTTAGTCACATGTCCTTGGTTTTCCCGCCACTTTTCTGTTACCTTCATTAGTTCATCTTCGTCACCTGTGTTTTGTTAATCACCTTCATCTGTATCACCTGGTTTGGTTAATTCATGTCTGTATTTAGTTCCTTCAGTTCAGTCACTCTTTGGGAGTAGTTTCTCTGCCTGTTTGTACCTGTCTGAAGTTTCATTTTCCCCAAACCATCTCAGTGTAACAGAGTACTTTTCTTTCTTACTATATTCTATTATTGGAAAGAATTGAACTGTCTTTCATTTTCTTTAATTTATTTATTTTTGAGCAGGGACAATGCAAAATATACATTAACCTTAAAAAGGAGAGATGTATTTTACCAGGTTGTAGCACTTGTGCTGATTTCCACCTGTAGTCTCTGGGCAGGCTGATGTCAACAGATATACATATTAATAATCCATTTATCCCAAAAACAATATATATGGCATTCATTTACAAATACACTCACACATACACATCAATTACAATACATTTTGGGAACATGTTTGTTTTAAAAGAAGCCATTTTTTGGCCCGATGTGGAAAAGTGTTGATTTACACATGTGGTCAGTTCTGTTGGCAACTTGTTCCACTGTTTGATGGCCACACATGAGAAAGCTAAGCTGCCGAAAACTGTTTTACACCGAGAAATCGTGCACTCGCCCCGAACAGTCGACCTAGTGGCTCGAGATGTCATTTCTGAGCTCAGTGAGATCAACTTTTTTTAACAGAGGGGTTGCAGTATTATTTATGATCTTAAACAAGAGACAGATATTTGAATATATGATTGTTTTCAAACCTAATATCCTATGTTTTTTAAAGAATATGACAATAATGAAATAACCGAGATTTCTTGTCATAAACGTTAGAGAAGTTTTCTACAAAGATTCCAGGGGCCTTAATGCTGTTTTACATGCTTGTGACCAACTCGTCATGCCGTATCGAAAGTGTGGAATTATCATCACATTTAGATGTAAATTAGATGCACCTATGGTCAAAGAGTTTCTAATATATCTAAAATGTGCTATATGAATTTTCAACGTGTTGGTAATCTTTTTAATATGTTTTTTGAAATTTGGTTTTGGGTCTAGAATGACTCCTAAACATTTAATTTGGTCTACCTTTTTAATTTCCTGACCCTCAACTGATTTTGTTAAATGAATTTTTTTTTTAGCCAAATAGAAATCTTTTCCATTTCCTCAGTTAACTTTTGAGCAACATCCTTAACAGTGTTACCATGAATATACACCATTTTGTCATCAGCATGCATTATCATTTTAGCATTAATACACACACACGGAAAATCATCAATATAAAGTGAAGACAACAAGGGCCCTAATATAGAGCCCTGCGGCACACCCATAGTGCATGCTCGTAAGAGAGATGATACATTATTTATAGATACACTCTGCTGCCTTGCACTGAGAAAAGATTTAATCCAATTATTTGTACTTATACTAATAGAGAAATGTGTTAATTTATCTATCAGTAGTTCATGGTTTACTGTGTCGAAGGCCTTACGCTAGGGTGACCACCTGCTAATAAGCCCAAGGGGGGACAAGGGGTATGTTTCTGAGGGACAATGTGGGACACTGCTTGGCGCGGTGGTGGTTTAGTGGTTTACTGATAGTGGTTTACCCATTTCTAGCACATACCACCTTACATGGCATATTAATAATGCCCTATTACCTGGTAAACATGTGTCGGCTAATTGCTGATATATGCTCATGAATAGGCCAATTTATTTTTTCTAAATAAAGATTAATATTTTGAACATTCAATGAATTGACAGATGCACTTCCACTTCTGATTTACTTAAGCTATTTAATTGAATTTATTTTTCATTACAATTAATTCACTTTAAATCAATAAAAATATAAAATTATAGGATTAAAGGTTCTCTAAGCGATGTGGGGCCAAAACATTTTTTGTCACATACATCAAACGTCTCCTCACTATCGGCTAGATGTCTGTCCCCTAAACACACTGTAAAAAAACGCAGTCTCTGTAGACACCACAGGCTCCACAAACGGCAACAAAAACAATCATGTCTCACCCGGACCACGAAACCTAACAAACAGTGTTCCAGCCAATCACTGGCAAGAAGTATTTGAGGGTGGGTCTGGGGGGTTAGTGCGCGTGCACATGAAGGGTGTGTGTGTGAAGGAGAGAGAAGTATCATCAGAGGGAAGTTTGAAAAAATGGCCGACACGACCAAAGAGACGTCGTTCTGAAGAACAAATTAAAAAGAAGAAGGAGTCGGATAAAGAACGTGTGAAGTTCCGAATTTACATCGGTAGCAAAGCTTTTGAACGATGGCGAGAACTCCGGCGGCAGAAGGGCTTCCAGTCCGACATTCAGGTTGCTCTGTTTTTGCTGGACAGGTGGCTAACGTTAAATTGTTTTGTTTTTTCTTCTAAATTGACGCTTATGTTCGCCAAACCCACACAAGGATATAATTAGCTAGAACTATGCACAGTATGCAGTCAGCGAAATGCACGTTCACAATTATTTCAGGAAGCACGGAAGGGAGGGGGAGGAGATGAGATGCGGAGGAGGGCGGGTCTAGCTAGCCTCCGATTTGTTTGAAAATATTCCGAACGTCAACACCCAGGATCGCTTAGACCAGTGGTTCTCAAAGTGGGGTCCGCGGACCCCTGGTGGTCCGCGAGCTAAAGCCAGGGGGTCCGCGAAATAATTTACAACCTAACGTTTTTTTCCATGCTATGAGTCATGTTTTCTTTATCATCTGAAAACATGCTGTTTATTCCTAAGTAACTTATATAAAGCATTTAACATAAAACAATACAAAGTAGACACTTAAAGTTTTCTATAGATAGATAATCTATGTCTGTGCGTCAAGTAGACTATTCGCTGCTGTTGATTTTGCGGGACGTGCGCCAGAAAGGAGACAGAGAGACGGCATGAACCCGCATCCGGTTCTTTTCTGTATTTTTAAAAGGCATGACATTTTGTAGTCATTTATAATGTAGCCTATACACAAATAAAAAAATGGACACTTTACCGTTTCGGATGATGCACTCTTGTCTTATCTATGACCATAAATAAGAGTATTCCTGTTTCCACTGCTGAGGAATTTGAGTCGGAGTGAACTCAAAGTTCCCCGCACGACGTTTCAGTCAACGGTCATAAAGTGCGAGATAAGATGTAGGCCTTAATTAACATAAACTAAACAGCTGTTTTAGATGTTTTAAAAAACGACTGAAACAATCAGTTTGCAAAGTATTAATCAAGCTCAACTTTAACAAAGGAAAAAGCAGGTCAATAGAAACATACTGTGCCCATGAGATTAACATTATGGATTCATATATTTAACATATACTGTATGTTTTTTTTAGCTAATTACAGTAGCTCAAATTAACAACGCACGCACCTATTAAACATAATGCCATTATCATTGTATTTATAGGCTTATGGGCTTTATTTGTGTGCAGAATAGGCCTAATTATTGAAACATTTCTCTTTTAAGGCCATTCCTGATTGGAATATGTGATTGTGTTTCGTGACATCAAAAAAAAAAAAAAAAATGTATGCCACTGACTGACATGCTTCTACTAAATCTATAGTTATCCAATTGTGGGGCCTTAAAACACCTTAAAATGCACATGTGTAGAACATCAAGAACATCAAAAATTCCTAAGTGAGGGATCCTAAGTGATTCCTAGCAAGATCACTTTTGTTACCTCAGTAGGCTAGAAATTCCTGCATAGTACCCTGGGTGGAGACCATTCATTTTGTGCAAAAATATTTCATTTGCCGCTCACACATTAACTTTGTGCTCAATAACTGTTATAAATATGAGGGGGGTCCTTGGAATTTTTTTTCCCCTGAAAGGGGTCCCTGGCACCAAAATGTTTGAGAACCCCTGGCTTAGACAACCTTTAACAGGAATTATAGTTGCTCAACACCACAGGAACAGTTTAAAAAAAAGTCTACACTCACAACTCCAGAGGTTCACGGAACGAGAAGGTGCGCTGTCATGACAACAATGAAAAAGTTGACAACAGCCTAGTCAGCAGGTCACGTGGGAGTGGCAACCTGTGTTGGGGAAGTTCACTTTCTACATGAACTAGTTCAAAGTTCAGTTCACACATTTTAAAATGAACTAGTTCAGTTCAAAGTTTGCACAGAAATGGAAGATTTTCCCCATCTTCACCAACCTCGTTATAAAATCCGTTTAAATGATCATACGACGCCTTTGTCGACGGCTGCTGCGGTGCGAGATTGGTGTCTTGTGTTGCCAGATTGGGTGTTTTTTCACTACATATTAAGCTCTGTTTACGGTCAGTTTTAGCCGGGTTTTCGCCTGGAAGGCTCTATAGAAATCTGGCACCCCGAAGTTAAACTGAGAGAGCGTGCTCAAAATGAACGAGTTCACAGTAACGTTCATCAGGACAGGGAGTAACACAATACGTTCAGACTGCTTTTTTTCTTTGCATGATTGTGTTTATGGGGTGCAATATAACATGTATTTGTGGTTTTTCTTTTTTTAAAAGTCTTATTTTTCATAAACTTCACCTTTATTGTCAGCCGCTCTCTCCCCTGTCCCCTGAACGAGCGGTTGACTTCCTGAGTCTATAAAACCACTACACCAGAAACAGGCAGTGGGCTCTGATTGGTTAGTTTGGGCCGGTGTGTTGTGATTGGCTAAACTGTCGCTCACATTGTCCGGAACGTTAACGCCCATTACCTTTACGGGCGAAATGTGCCTGCGCTCCGGTCCAGATGCAGATGGTCCTGTAGTGGGACTGTGAGAAGAGCCGGCCCGAGGCATAAGCGAACTAAGTGGCCGCTCGGGGTTATTTTGTATTTTTATTTTTAGATTACTTAAACAAGTGACATAAATCAATGAATGAATGAATATGACTGAATGAATCATTCAAGACAACAAAACTCTGATTAAATGATCAATATACCTGCCTACGTTTAAGTCATGCGCATAATCCTCTAGACACCTCGCGCGTGTATAGACAATTTGTGCGCAACTGCGCCTAGTCACGGTATCGGTATTGGAGAAAACAGCCCGCAGGGGAACTTAACCTTCAAGGTGTAAGGGTAGCAGTTTGAATAAATAATAAACATAGCAGTTTGAACTCTTCTCCACTTTATTATACCACACATCAGACCTCCAAAAACCCGCGACACTCCAGTAGCCTACCAAGTGCGCAGTCTGCGCACGACCCATCTATGGCAAGCCCCGAGGGGAAAAATACATTGCATACACACATACAACGAGCGCCAGAACATTATTACCGGTATTATAGGAACAGACTTTGTTGGATTATGTCATGTAATATCTAACAAAGTCTCTTACGATAATAATAAAGCTTTTGAGGACAGTTACACTGTATTGAGACAGTGGAGAAATAGTAGGCCAAATATTTTTAGTTTTCAACAATAGGCTTGTTGAAGCCTTGCTCTTATGTTTCTCAGTTTTGTCATAATTTTAGCAAATCATTTATTTTATATGTTTTGAGACAGTTTTAAGACTGTTAAACTTTTTTTTATTTAAGTAGGCATCTATTTTTTAGGTAGTAGGTATTAATTTTGTTGTAGCCTAATACATAACCGAAGTGTGTTCATTTATAATGTATCATTATTGCGTGACATTTGTGTCAATAATCGTCAAACACAGGTGACTCCGCGTCGTGGGAGGTGCCCCCAAATCAAATTCTGCTTAGGGCCCCCAAAAGGCTCGGGCCGGCTCTGACTGTGAGAGAGCGGGGACGGACGGAGCCGAGCGGTGAATAAGTGGGTCAAGTTCAAATGACAAACACCTGTCTGTGATTTTAGTGATTGGCGTGAGGAGAGCGCATATAAGCGGGCCGTGCGGACAACAGTTTGAGAGAGAGACTGGCCGCTCATGCACGTATCCTATGGAGGCCTGTTACCGAACACGGGACATTTGAAAGCTGTATTCAGCGGGAAGAGTTTTGTGTTCAGTGGGAAGAGTATTATCACCTATTATTTATTTTTGCCTTTGACATTCTGAGTTAACTTTATTTGAGCGCGACCTCGCGCTGTGAAGAGTTGTGTAAATAAAAGTGCACGAGTCCCAGTATTCGCCGACCCTGTGTCTCCTTTCATCACCCACACATAACAAACCTGTTCTTACATCACAAAGTGATGATAAATTATACATGATAAATATATTTATAAAATGAGTACATATACAAATTCAGGTCCAAAATGCTTGTACGCGTTTGTCGTAGACGCAAAATAGCATAACTAAGTGGATATAAAGCCAGCGCTGGCATTTGACAAAACTAAAACATCACATCTGGAATTATACATGCAAATACATTTAAAATGATGAAGTCTTAGCCTACTTACAGGTTGTGGCCCAACAACTGCTGCCTCTGGTTTTAAAGTTGAAACTGCTTCATGTTTTAGTAACAGTTTCTTGTTGAATCCGGTGTTGAACTCGTGGAGATTCTGGAAGCTGTCTTCCGTAAAATGCGCAGCACAGAGAGCTAGATTACCATCGTCATTTTCAGGAACATAATCAAACATAAATAGTATCCATTGTTGAAGTACAGCGTCTGTGGGAAGCCTGAACACAGAAGACCTGACAGCTGCGTGAACAACACACTCGACGAGCTGGAGCTGCTGAAATATGGTCATGCTCTTTTCTGCTTATTCCGGAGGGAGGGTTGATGCAAATGTGTGGGTTAGTGACGTACCATAACCCAGCTGTAGTCCCATTCGTTTTTGTAGGCATTTATACTTCCTGATTTTTAAAGGACGATATCTCTGCTTACACTGAACTTTCAGCGCTGCAACTTTGCAGATACTGTTCATGCACCAACAGCAACATTACACACTATTTAACATGAAAAAAGTGAAATCGCAGTCAACCCCCCCTTTAATATTCATCAATTGCGAAATCATGTTAAACACAGAGAGGAAATAATAAAAACGTAACTTCACTCAATGTGAAGTAGAAGTTATCGTTGGCGAGGTGGAAAAGAGGAGAGAAATGTTGTTTGGAGGGCACAGTGTGGACATCCAATATGTCCGTCTAACGGAGCAGATATAGCAATTAAATCGTTAGTCAGGTAGATAATTAGAGAGATATATAGCCTAGATAGATCGATAAATAGGTGTATTATTTGTCCACTGGGGAAAGTTGTTTTCATTGTAAAAATGTCTTCATCAGCTCCGGAATCATGGTATTCATGCATATGCCTTTAGTTTGTTTTATTTTTGATTAAATAACGTATGACGTGTCTCAACCATTCAGAAAGCTGCAAGAAATTACATTTGCGCTGAACTATTTCCCATTTAGATTATAAGCGACATCCGTAGCTTGTCAGATGCAGAATTAAATGTAAATAAAATGCCCCATCACAATGTGTATAATGACGCACAATGGCTGATCTTGAGCTCTTAGAAGATGTGGCGATTAAATGGAAGGATTCGAAGCATCATCTTCACAACAAAAGGTGTGGAAAAATATATTATTTATTGAAGAATTCCCTCATTGTGCAGTTTATTTCAGTTTGGAGTCTTGATTTCGCCCAACTCCTTGGCCACCTCCCTGATTAAATTAATGACTAGACGCTTTTTTGCCTCGACTTTGAAATCCGACCATTTCTTTTTTATTTCGGCCACAGTCCGAGGTTGTGAGGCTACAGCATTTACGGCGTCTGTTACCTTTTGCCACTCAAGTGCCTTTTTGGCATTAGTAATGGCGAGAATATCAGTTTTGTACATTATTTCGTTCTGTTTACCATCTTATTTATGAGAATGAATTGTATAAGCCAATATTATTGAAGAACATATTTCTTTCTTTTTTGTAAATATGTGTTAATTTGCATTTCTGTTGCAGATCGATCAAACGGGTGTTCGTGTAGGATGTTAATTGTAAGACTTGCTTTGTGAAGTCTTCGTGTTATTTATGCCATTTATTTTACACAACCGTCTACAGTTTCACACACTTTCACGTGTTTTTTCCACCTGCCGACGGTGTCGCCATTTCTCATTTCACCCGTTTTTGTGCGTACGCCTGGGTCAGAGCTGGCGTGAAGGACCGCACATTTTACCGTCAAGTTTGTTTTTTATAAACACCAACTATTGCGTAGAGAGCGGCGTACGCCTTCTTTTGTGTGTACGCAACGTTTATAAATGAGGCCCCTGGAGCTTATCTCCTGACTTGTGTATAGGCTTTACTATGGCTGTTTTCAAAGCTGTAGGGAAAGTACTTTCATTTATAGACTGATTTATAACTTTAGTGAGCATAAATTAATGTACAATACAAAGTATTTACAATACACTTACAATAAGTACTTTACTCTACTTACAATACAGTCTGTCCGGGTTGTCAGAGATCCAACCACTCCAGCTCCAGGACGTAGATCAAACTCAATTATTTCATTGGTCAAACTGAGGCTCCTTTTACATGAAACTACAATGTTTAGACACTATTGAGGCTCCTTTTACATGAACATCAAGTCCGCGAGGTTTTAAAAAGTATTAAAAAGTGATAAATCAAAATTGTTAAATTTAAGGTTATTAAAAGTGTTAAATGTAGTCTGAGAGGTATTATTTTTTAAAAATTAGGTATTATTTTTTTTTCAGACTATCAGGTGTCCTATTTTGTGTTTGCGTTAGTCCGTATAAATATGGGCTTTAGCTTATCTGGGCACAATCAAAGATCTTTCATTTCTGTCTAAGTTTGATGCTGACGTCATTTTTAGTGGCTGGACGATATATAGAGGCTATATAACCCTGATATAAGTGATCACACGGATTTAGACCTACCTATATTGTATTTATATAGAGCGTTCACAGGCAAATTTGCTTTAGCCTATGTAGATCTACGTATATATTGCTTTTATTTCCCTTTTATTGAAATCAGGCAAACGTAAATGTCAGGCAACACGATTGCTGGCTGCATGTCAATATCCATGGATCACTGGATCTTTAGTAAGTTGTTAGGAGTCCAACTATATTGAGTCCAACATTTAGTTTAAATTGATCAAATTGTTAGTTTTAGTCGCATTTTCGTTTAATAGCTTCCCCTATTAAATCCAGTCACGCAGCAGATCTTTTGCCCCTCAGTCAGGTTGAGGGGGGTTGTACCGGCGGGAAAGTGATGTCAATGCATTCCCTCTATTGTTTGGTGTGTAAAAAAACATCAATGTCAGCTGGATGGGAGCTAATGCACTTCGGTCGCAAATGCAATCCACTAAACATAAAAATGGAATGCGTGCTCTAAATCTATTCATTTTTGTATGTTATAAATGTCAAAATCTGTGTAATAGAAAGGTCGTTGGTTAACACTTGCAATTCAGTGTCATGATGGTTTTAAAAAAAATTCTGAAGGTAGTAAAAAAGGTATTAAAAAGTAGTACATTTAACTTAAGGATTACTGTATATACCCTGAATGTACTTTTATTGAGTATTTTGGGTGTAATACATTATGTTTACTGTCTGATGTAGTGGAAAGTAAAAGTTGTATGAACATGCCCTCTGACCTTCCCTATTTTACTTTGTTAACAGACACTGTTCTTCTGGAGTTTCCGAACACAACTCCATCTGAAGTGCGAGCGACCATAAGGCGCAAGTGCAACAATGAGTAATTTAGCAAGAAAAATTGAAGTTTGCTTGCTGTTTCACAATGTTTAATTTTTTATTATTTATTATTTTATTTATTATTATTTTATTATTTATTAAATTATTATTTAATGTTTAATTTATTATTATTTATTATTTTTCTGCTTTCTTTTTTTTAACATGGTGCATTTTGTTCTGTTTTTCAATGCTTACCATGTGAGTCTTTAATAAACACAGTTTGAGTTCATTATGTGTATCTGTGGTATTGTTATTTATTGTAATGACCCGGACAAGTGCATTCAGCTTTGGGGAAGAAAGTATATTTTTAGTCAAAAACAATATATTTATGGTATATTTCTAGTTTGTTTGGAATACACTCTTAATTAATTTGTAATGTACTTGTAATACAAAAAGTACACTTTAATATCACTACTCAAGCATGAAAATATGCATGTACTTAAAGTGTACTAAGTATACTTGAAATTGTCTCAATTTAGCATCAAAAAGTACACTAAATACACTTAAAGTTATACTTTAATATAATTTAATTATAACTTAAATACACTTTGTATAAAAAAATTATCCAAAATAGCACACTTCAAGTTAACTAATTATAAACACACTTGAAGTATACTGACAATTAGTCTGGCTGCAAGTATACTTAGCATACTTTTTTTTTCACTAGGGGTTACACTGCACAACGAGCTCTTACTGTATTTACATGATCGTGTCTGCATTGGTGAAAGCAGAGAGAAACTGCGTTACAATCATGATAATATCCTCCTCGCGATCGACAGACTGTCCTCTGCTGCTCATCGCAGCAACACTTTGATGGGAATAGATCTTCAAAAACATCTCACGATTAGTTCATCTCGATAGCTGTAATAGTAAAAACGTATAAGCTGTGGTAAAATTATTCGGGAGAGTTTCACATGTAATACATAGCTATTTCATATGCAAGCGTGTCAGCCAATCACAGCAGAGGCCGGATTACACACAGCAGACACGCCCCTTCAAACAGAGCGTTCAAAGCAGAGGCTAAAATCAGGCTAGGAAAAATGCCTTTTATTTCTAAATTATGACTATTTTTGATCTAAAAAACATACTAACATTGCAGGAAATATTATAAAATAATTGTAAAAAACATTCTGGGGCACCTTTAACATTTGAACAAACAATAAGCATCAAATGTTAAAGAAAAGCAGACTTCAGTTTGTCACCAGCGCAGAGAAAGCCTGTAGCTTCAATAGGATCAAATCAATGTACTTTCATTAACTGATAGTTCTGGTTATTATGAAGTGATGATTGACTGGGCGACACTGAAATAAAACAGTGATTATAACAGTTTATCTGATCTAATAACCAGTAAAAACACTACTCACTGTTACCTCTGGCTGGTTTAGTGAAGTGATGATGGTTCTGTCACGTGGTTTGCGTGAGATGTGCAACCTCTGATCCAATAACCAGAATCACAGAGGACATAAGTTAAAAGGAAGATTACACCACTTTATATATTATTAATTATATATTGTCCCACATGACTCTGTGCTCTGGCAATAAGAGAAATCTTTTTTTCTGATGTATTGACTCATTTGCTCCATGAAGTGATTCATTGATTCACTGATTCTCATCGCCACTCTGGCGACTCCTGCTGGTCAGAACTTTTACTAACAACTGATAATGTTTCATTGAAACTGTAATCCGTTTTTTGCAATTTACAAATCATACAACATCATTAAATATGAGGGATCTTTATAATACGTGATATTATATTAAATTTTAGGGTTTGTATTGTTTCTTTTATGGAGAGCTTGATTAATCAGTCCAACAAGAGACTTTTAGGGGGCTTAGAAAACAGAACGTGGGTAAATAAGCAGAAGTGTGTTTTTTTAATAATTCGCTGCTATTGTGTGCAGTTGAGTGAACAATACATGTTTACTGTGCGTGTGTCACATAAGGTGGACTTCTGCTGCTTGCAAATGTGACAAGTGAGTGTTATAGTTCATAATTCACTATTGCATATAAAATAGTCTGTTATATAATGCATATTAAGTTTTGTCACTGTTTAAAATCAGTTTTATTAAGAAATTAGAGCAATATTAAGAAGTTGAATGCAGATAATACTGATCTTCGTCTGTTTGGGTTAATTGTTCGTTGATCGTTTGGTAATGCCTTGGGGTTGCAGTAGGGGGACTCCGCGCGCTTCTCTTCCTCTTTCAATACAGACGAGTGAAGGCGAGAGCTGCGTGTGTGCGAGTTTCTTCTGTATTCTCATTATTTTTCCCCTTTTAAGGTAATGACCACTCACAAAGCAATGTAAATATTAACACATGTTGATATTAGAATACGTTTCATTATGTTAGGTTTATCTGAGTAAAAGAGACGTTTTACATGTCGTTAAAGAGTTTTGTGCTAACTGAGAGACCACGTCATGCTAGCAGCCGGAGACCTCGTGCTCCGTCGTGTCCGAGTCCCGCTATATATGTGTTAACTTTATTTTTGGTGTTTAAGTGAGCTACCGACATCCATATATTGTTGTTGAAAGATATATTGTGAATTTATCACTATAAGGGTGAGTTTGTGTCATGCTTGAGACAATGAATACTGTTAAAAGTATAATTCATTTTAGTGTTATGTGAGAACTAACGTAAAAAATGAGTATTAATGTAATTTGATAACTTTGTTAAAAACAATTTACATTTCATATGGAAATTTGGATAAAAAGATAATTTAGAATGCATTAATAAGATAATTGTGACTGTGGTCCTGAATCTGATGAGTGCACTAATTTTGAAATGTATGTTTTCTCGTATACATTGTTCAAAAACTCTTTCAATACAGACGAGTGAAGGCGAGAGCTGCGTGTGTGCGAGTTTCTTCTGTATTCTCATTATTTTTCCCCTTTTAACCCTCTGAGACCTAAGGGTATTTTTACAATAAATTTTCCGTCTGGTGTCATTTACTAAAAAAGCTTGGAAAAATACCCTTTGGTGCACAGACAATTGACACACCTCTTTTTTTTCAGGACAAATCGAACTTTCAGCATATTTGTGTTACATTGATGTCACCTGAATGTAAAATAAGTTATGGGACCATAAAGACAAATGAAAAAATAAATCGGAAATGGAATCACTCAATTATTTATTGAAATCACACACAAATAAATAAAAGCTAAGCAATTTTCCTCTGGAAAATAGTTTGTTCATGTCTTTGGAGTCCTGGAGCACAGGAATAAACATTATAACTTGTACAGAACAAAAAATATTGACATTTTTCCAAAAGAAGTCCAGGCGTTTGGGGCCTCATGAAATTCACTGGTGCCAAGCCTCAAAACAGTAATCACACAGAGGGCCACATCACAGGTTTTGCATTTCTATTTTATTTATTCTTTTATTTATTATGTTCTTTTTATTCTTTTATAATACATTTATACTACTATAATACTTTTTTACAGTAAATAAATAAATGGCACTTCAGCTGGGTCTATCCTGGTAATCTAGTTCCTCATCTGTCAAAAAGCTCTGTTCTCCTGAAAATCCTTCATCCTGCAATGCACCAAAATAGACCAGCGCTTTATTTACGTCCATTTCGCTGTGTTTCTCTGTGAATCGCGCGTCTCCGTGAGTCTCTCTATCTCTCTACACTATATCAGCGCTTGGTTCATGCGTAATGACGCACACCAATGTTTACAACGGATCAGCCTGTAATTGGTCAAAAACCATCACGTGAAAACATCACGTGATATCCAGGATGTCCGCTAGCATCAAGCTAGCGGCAAAAATGACCGAATATTTATGAATTATGGGCTTCAAGATTATCAAAGTTTGACATAAAGCGTTTGGATTTATTGCTGAAAACCTCTGAAAGGAAGCACAAGTTCCAGGCTGGATAGAAAACCTTCTGTAAAGGCTAGAAAGACCCGAAAGACACCCCCGTGATGGCTAGCTCGTTAGCTTTCTGCTGGAAAAAACGGTAAGAAAATCGACAAATCTGTCATCGAGTTATGTAAACATTTATCGGAGGTGACGTGTGGCATCGTCGACGACGCCGTCGGGCTCAGGGGGTTAAGGGCACAACATTTGGAGGCACCGCTGGGATGTTTGGCTTGAGGATCACCCCTGAGCTGTAAGTGGAGTCCTTGCGTCGATCATCCCTTCAAACAACCCAGGTATCAGAGAAAAAAAGAGTTCAGCAGGGCGGTGGAAGTGGTTTTCAGATGAACCTGGCGCATTGTATCCTGAAGTGAGCAAAATTAACCACTAGGGAGCAGAAAAAAGCCAATTAAGTCAGATTAACCCTCATTTTACTGCTTATGCCCTCTCTGATAAAATGGAGTCCGAATTGGAGAAGCTGCAATTGGAGATTAAAGGAGCGTTGTACAAGTTGACTGTCGAACAGCTGATTAAAGTATGCAATGCACTGCTGATTTCGGGACCAGAGAAAGAATATGTAACTGGTAAAACTCGCAGTCAAGTGATTTCACATGTAATAAAGTATCTTGAACGGGAAGAATTGGCCGACCTAGAGGATGAGGGTATGTCAGACCTCCTAAGTGTACACGACATAATAGACAAAATTGTTACGGCAACAAACGTAAGTGAAAATGAAATTTCCAGTCAAACTGAGCTACAGGAAAACCTCCAGAAAGAAGTAGAGGCGCTAAGGCTGTCATTGAAAGAAAAAGAGAACGCAATGTATGACCTAATGAAAACAAGCATGTACCCCACTGCCAGTTCCAGCAAGCCAGAAAAGAATATGGCCACAGCACCCCCTAATGGCTCCATGTGGCGCAAAGATTTTAAGATATCTGGCCAGATAGGTGAGCCAGGGCAAAAAGATAAGCTAACATTTTCTAGTCTGGCCAAACAAATTGAAAGTGGGCTCAGCAAAGGCTATCCAGAGTCAGAGATTATTGACGCTGTAATCCGTGCAATCACACCAGGCCTGCAGTTACGCAGTTACCTTGAAGGAAAAGACAACCTAACACTGCCTGCCCTCCGTAGGATCCTTAGGTGTCATTACCAGGAGAGAGGCGCCACAGAGTTATACAAACAACTCACTTCTGAGGTTCAGAACAGTAAAGAGACCCCTCAAAACTTTCTGTTAAGAGCAATGGACCTAAGACAAAAAATCCTGTTTGCGTCTCAGGAAGCTGATTCAAGTCTAAAATACGATCCAGTACTAGTCCAGAGTCTGTTTATGCATACTGTCCTAACTGGCCTCCAGAGTGACAATATTAAAGGTGACTTGCAGCCCTACCTCCTACAGACAGACACCTCTGATGAGTTGCTGCTGGAGAAACTGAACATTTCATGTGCCAATGAAAAAGAGAGGCAGGACAAAAAGAAACATGCTGGCCCATCACGTGTAACTAATGTGAACACAGTCCAGTCAAGTGAAGCTCTGGGGGAAAAGAAAAGCGCCACCTCACAAAGCCAAGCTACACTCCCCCCCGATCTGCTTGCTGAAATCAAAGAAATGCGCTCTGACATGATGCTATTGAAAGACTTGAAAGCTGAGATCTGCCAAATAAGGGAAACAATCCAAAAACCCACATCTGCACCGCCACAGTACCTCCCACCAAGCAGAGAACCAGCAACTGTGCCCTCCCCATACCCAGTGTTTTCACCCCCACAATCCTCACCTTATAAGACTGAGTCAAATGACATGCCTTTTTACCACCAGCACTCGCCAACAGCAGTGCAGGAATATCGACCAGCATTCAGCCCTGGGCGGATGAGAGAGACGGCCCAGTTTCAGCAGAGGTTTGCACCACAGAGGTTTTACACAGCACGACGCCCTCAGCCAAGGTGTTCCTCATGTACTCAAGCAGGCGAGGAGTACTGTCAGCATTGCTTCAGGTGTGGAAGCAGTGAGCACTTCAGAGCAGGTTGTAAAGCACAGAGACCATCAGAGCCCACCCGGAGAATCCCTTTAAACTAAAAGGGGTTGCTCCTACGGGACATGGAGCAACCAGCGATATTGATAAGTCCCACTTTTGTGCAGGTTGTGAAGAAGAGAAAGGAATTGAGGAATTGAAATGTTGTTCAGTTTGTAAAATCACTCTATACTGCTCAAAGGAGTGTCAGGGAAACCATTGGCCCTCCCACAAAAGACTTTGCAAGCCATATGCATGTTCAGCTATCAAGAAGCAGGCAACTCCATCACATGCTAAAGTCAAGAGCAAGAAAAATGGTGCTCCTGAGAAAACGCCCACTGTAAGTGAGTTAGTAGGGAAGAAGTGTGTCATCAGATGTTTCCTACACAAACAGAAAACCCAGGCTCTTTGGGATACAGGTTCACAAGTTTGTGCTATAGATGAGGTATGGAAAAAAAGCCATTTACCTGATGTTCCTCTCAGAGATGTATCAGAGCTTGTCGACCCACTTGACCCATTGCAACTCGAAGCAGCCAATGGAACAGAAATGCCATATGTCGGATGGCTTGAAGTGTCCTTTAAACTTGCTGCTAGTGATGATGGGCTGCTAATACCCATGTTAGTGCTAAAAGGCAAACAGCAACAATGTCCTATTATTGGCTTTAATGTCATTGAGCGCCTTGTTCTAGATACCCTGCAAGAGCAAACAAAGCATGTGGATAGAGACAAACTTGTGAATGCAGTAAAAATGGCTTTTCCTCATCCCAGGAAAAACAAAGCAAAAACCTTTATTAATGCAGTGAGTGTAGGACAGACATGTGGACATAATGTGAGGACAGTAAATGAGAGAGTCAGTGTGCCTAAACTTACCGCCATCCAAATTGAGTGTCGAATACAGGCCCCACCTTTCAGAGAGGACCAGAGCCTTATCTTTGAACCTGACGAGAACCCACAGTGGCCTGAAGGACTAGAGTTCTGTGACACTCTTGTGTCAGTGAAGGTAGGAATGACCCCAAAAATTGTTGTCAGTGTACAAAACCCCACAAGTCATGATATTATGTTACCAGGAAGGACTGTTATCGGAACTGTTCAGTCAGTCAGATCAGTGTATCCTGCCAACATATTTAAAACAGATCACTTACCAACTGCATCCATTCACCATGTCCAGGCTCAGAACTCTAGTGGAAGCACCCCTACCCAAGAACAATGGGAACCTCCTGTTGACTTGACTCACCTTAATGAACACCAGAGGCAGACAGTCAGTCGGATGTTAAGGGAAGAATCTGAGTCATTCTCCAGGTCTGATGATGACATAGGCTGTGTGGAAAGCCTGCAAATGGACATTTCACTAAAAGATGGTGAGCCAGTGTCAAAAACGTACCTCTCTGTTCCAAAACCTTTATACAGAGAGATGAAAGACTATTTGCAGGACTTGATAGCACAAGGGTGGGTGAAAAGTCGACCTCTTCCTACGCCTCTCCAGTTGTTTGCGTAAGGAAAAAAGACGGTACTCTACGCTTATGCATTGATTACAGGGAGCTCAATAAGAAAACTCATCCAGATCGCCACCCCATCCCCAGAGTCCAGGACATTATGGACACCCTGGGAGGAAACACTCTCTTTTCACTGCTGGATCAAGGTAAGGCATACCACCAGGGATTCATGGCAAAGGGAAGTAGACCGTTGACTGCTTTTGTGACCCCGTGGGGCCTATATGAGTGGGTCAGGATCCCTTTTGGGCTCATGAATGCCCCTGCCGCATTTCAACGTTGCATGGAACAGTGCTTAGAAGACTTGAGGGATGAAATATGCGTGCCGTATCTCGATGATGTTCTTGTGTTTAGCCGAACATTTGAGGATCATGTCAATGACGTCAGAAAGGTGCTGCAACGACTGAGGGAGCATGGGATAAAACTGAAACCCCCAAAAATGTGACCTGTTTAAGACAGAAGTACGTTACCTTGGAGAATTGTGTCTGCTGAGGGGAATAGAATGGACCCTGCCGATACTGCTGCGGTAAGAGCCCTGAAAGACAAGCAGCCAGGTACTGTTGGTGAGTTAGAGCAATTAGGACTGTTGAGTTATTACCGGCAGTATATCAAGGATTTTTCACGTATTGCCGGCCCCTTGTATGACCTGATCAAGCACCTGTCGAGACTGAGACCCTACAAAACAAAAAGAAAACGTGGCAAACGAAACAGTAGAGGAGTTCCATCCAACACACCCATTGAGTGGCATGACATGCATCAGACAGTATTGGAACAATTGATAGACTGTCTTATTCAGCCTCCTGTTTTAGGTTTCCCAGAGTTTTCACAGCCATTCATCCTCCATACTGACGCTTCCAACCAGGGGCTAGGGGCGGTATTATATCAAAGACAGAATGGAAAGCTACGTGTGTGATTGCTTATGGTTCTCGTACATGACTGCAGCAGAAAAGAATTACCACTGCACTCAGGCAAGTTAGAGTTTCTAGCCCTTAAGTGGGCAATCACAGAAAATTTCGTGATTACCTATACTATGCCCCATTCTTTACTGTCTACAGTGACAATAACCCACTTACCTATGTGCTCTCCACTGCTAAATTGAATGCAACAGGTTTCCGCTGGGTAGCAGAATTGGCAGATTTCCATTTCACTATAAAATACCGCCCTGCAAAGGAAAATATTGATGCAGACAGTCTGTCCAGAATGCCTTTGGATGTGGAGATGTTTATGGAAGAGTGTTCAGAGGAAATGTCATATGATGTGATTGGAGCGGCGACCCAAGC
>NW_024121305.1:27851-46954 GCF_016745375.1 Pimephales promelas | reverse complement strand
ACATGCGTTGTAATTTGATGTATTTCTCCTAGGACAACTATTTCAAACAACCATAATTCTTCAACTTCCATTTTAATTGTCGTAAAAACTTAAAGCACGAAAGTTGTTTGGGCCTGATGTGATCTATAATTGTTACCGAGTTTCATATTAATTCACGCAAGTGTGTTTGATTTATTGACAAATGTTCGAATCCCAGTCCAGGGGGCGCTGTCGAGCCCGCCCTGCCACGCGTCGATGACCAGCTTCAGCCCGGCCCTGATGGCCATGGGTTCTGACCCGTGTGCAAAGTTTCAAGAGTTTTAGAGGATGTTAAGGCCCCCGAAAATGCCAGAGAAGTCGCACACAGCAAATAAAGGGTTAAAATTAACCTGACAGGCGCCCCTCCTCTCACTCACACAGAGAGACACTGAGAGACTGGCAAAATTCTAAGATTTTCTCTACATTCAAACAAAGATATCTGACTTTCTGTGGGTCCTAGCTAATGAGTGTCAATTAGAAAGTTGTCCGGCTCGAGGAGTACAATATACATACCGATTTTTTGTAACTCTAGTTAAAAACTAACAACCCCACTTTTGTCAAAAGGTGGTGCTACTGAGCCCTCACCACGCCCGTTTCTGAAACTTTGCACATGTCTACTGGCTAATAAATGTGATGTGTCTGTCGAGTTTCATGCGATTTGAAGCATGCTAAGGGTCTCAAAAGCATCCTAAAAGAATGGTAAAGTTTGATGCGTTGCCACGGCAACAGTTTAAAAGATATCAAGAATCCATTCACAGGTCTACATCTGCCGTATATTTACATTATACAGATTAAGTTTGAAGCAAATCGGGTAAAAATAAAAGGGTGATTTCAAAGCATTTTGAAAGTGACACACTTCCTGCTGCCAGTTGGTGGCGCTATAACTTTGACTCACAATAGTCACATCCATGTGATCGTCCTCTTACAGCGAACACACTGCTGAAGTTTCATCAAGATCAGTTAATGTATGCTGAAGTTATAACACACTTCCTGTTTCACGTTTCTCGCCATAATTTCGTTTCCTCGCCACGGCCAAACCGTTCGAGATATCAAAAATCCCCTCGCAAACTTTCATCCTCAATGCCTTGACTTCATGCTGACCGAGTTTCGTGCCGTGTGTTTGAATTCTCTAGGAGGAGTATTGCACATTCCATTGCGAGCGTTTTACAAACAACCTCAATAGCCGACTTCCTGTTGGGCTGGGGTAAAAAGTAAGAGTTTGAGGTATAGATGAAACGATGAGATCAACATGTGTACCGAGTTTCATATTATTACATGCAAGCGTGTTTGATTTATGGACCAAGTGTTCGGACCCCGTTCCAGGGGGCGCTGTCTAGCCCCCTGCCACACCCAGGTACCATCTTCAGCCCGGCTCTGATGGCTGTGGGATCTGACCTGTGTGCAAAGTTTCAAGAGTTTTCAAACCCGTTAAGGGCCCAAAAGCCGCTAAGAGTCTCAAAATCATCAAAAAAAAGAATTTTAAAGTTTGATGCGTTGCCACGGCAACAGTATCAAAGATATCAAGAATCCATTCACAGGTCTTCATCTGCTATGTATTTTACATTATACAGATTAAGTTTGAAGCAAATCGGGTAAAAATAAAAGGGTGATTTCAAAGCATTTTGAAAGTGACACACTTCCTGCTGCCAGTTGGTGGCGCTATAACTTTGACTCACAATAGTCACATCCATGTGATCGTCCTCTTACAGCGAACACACTGCTGAAGTTTCATCAAGATCAGTTAATGTATGCTGAAGTTCTGACACACTTCCTGTTTCACGATTCTCGCCATAATTTCGTTTCCTCGCCACGGCCAAACCGTTCGAGATATCAAAAATCCCCTCGCAAACTTTCATCCTCAATGCCTTGACTTCATGCTGACCGAGTTTCGTGCCGTGTGTTTGAATTCTCTAGGAGGAGTACTTCAAATTCCATTGCGAGTGTTTTATGAACAACCCTAAATAACCGACTTCCTGTTGGGCTGGGGTAAAAAGTAATAGTTTGAGGTATATATGAACGATGAGATCAACATGTGTACCGAGTTTCATATTATTACATGCAAGCGTGTTTGATTTATGGACCAAGTTTTCGGACCCCGTTCCAGGGGGCGCTGTCTAGCCCCCCTGCCACGCCCGGGTACCATCTTCAGCCCGGCCCTGATGGCCGCGGGTTCTGACCCGTGTGCAAAGTTTCAAGAGTTTTTGAGCATGTTAAGGGCCCAAAAGTGCCCAATAGTCGAAATAAATAATAATAATAAATATAGCTGCGAGCAGCGATGGCGGGCCCAAGCCGGTGGCACCGCAACCCCGGTTCCTTTAGTTACCTAAAGGCACCCGGGTAGCGGTGCCGAAGGCTTTGGCCCTTTTATGATTAAATGTTAAAACGGCTTGCCATACTCTGTCATTTCGACTAGTCACAATTATGTTACAGATATCTTAAATGATAATACAAACTATCCAAAATGTAATTACGAATAGACAGAAAGACGTTGTTGATATCTACAATGTTAATTCCGGACAGGCAAACTTAGCTTTTAAATGTTAAAAGGGCTTGCCATACAGGGACGTAGGCTCAGAGAGAGGCTCACCATATTCAAACCAAAATATCTGACTTCCTCTTGGTCCGAGCTAATGACTATGTATTAGAAAGTTGTCCGGCTTGAGGAGTACAATGTATATACCGATTTTTGTAACTGTAGATAAAACTAACAACCCCACTTTTGTCAAAAGGTGGCGCTATTTAGTCCTTGCACATTGCCCGTTTCTGAAACTTTGCACGTCTACTGGCTAATAAATGTGATGTATCTGTTGAGTTTCAAGCAATTTCAATTTCAATTTGACTGTTGAAAAGAAGTGCGCCGATTAGATACTCAGGATCGGTATCGGCTCTGACACTGCCATCTTTGACGAGGCTGATTCAAATTCTATATTGTGCATATACTATTCTGTTAGGCACAAAGGCACAAAAACTTTCTAAAGTACCATAAAGTTTTTGTGTACTGTATTATTAGTGTTCTGAAGCTATTATGTGATATAGAAATTAATATTTAAGTCATTAAATTCAAGAACACAAACTTTTCCCTCTCTGCGCCTGTCAGTCATTCTCCATTCAGCATTCAAACAGCACGTCACATTCGGTTACAGTCAATGATGAAACGATCTTCAATGATTCAATGTTAATCCTATTATACTGGATCTTTAAGATAAAGGTCTAAAGGTCTATATTTTCGAATGAAGAAACTTTTTCTTGCTGGACTTTATTGCTGTAACTTAATCGTGTTACTTTCTACCGGGTGTCGGACGCTGTCGGTTAGATCACAACACTAGAGTCAGAGCACTATAATTGTTCTTCACGCACACAGTAACTGAAATTTAAAACCTTTAAAAGAAAAGGCTCAATAAACTATTGCATAGATAGATAATGTATAATACACTGTTCATAAATATGTATTTCCTTTGTGCTTTGAACTTTTCAATACGGACTCAATGCGCTGTAACTTCATGTGGCTTCAAGCACATCATTCTCCGCTCGGGATGCACATAAGTGCTTTGTGCTGCACCGTATTGGAGCCGTAATATCATAATGCAGTGACGTAATGACAGATTATTAATTGCCTTTCAATTATATGTTGCTTTATAGCAGCCATGGCTATATTTTTTTTATGATTTTTGTTATCTTGTTTTTCATGAATGTATTTTTCAAAAATAAGAGCAATGTGTATTATCTATTATTAATATGGTTTATAATAGCATTTTTGTCATAGATTATGACAAAGTAATCATATGATCCACCAGCGAGGAACCAGCAGAACAGAGTGAACATTCTTTCTGTTTAGTTCAATCCTACTTAATAGGAATTTATTTAAAATGCTCGCTCTACTCCACACCATTAATGTCTTGTGCGGACATCCGTATTTTGACTTTCGGTTTTAAGTAAGCGATTTAAAAGCTCCCAAGTCCCAGCGGAGTCACACGTTGATTAACCGGTGGGAATATACACAATAGGCCTACCTGATATTGAACACAAGAGGGCAGTATAGCACTACGTATGACTCAGATTATTATTTTTTTATGAATTTTACAACAATTCTGGCTGTTTTTGAACGTAAACACAATTCTTAAATGAAAAAAAAGGAAAAATTGGGGAAGTTATAATATTTGTATAATTTAATTTAGAAACAAATGATGTATAATTACATTTTTAGAAGATATGAGGCTTTTAGTGTTTACTTTTTTGACATTACTTTAATCTTTTGCCATAGTTGCACATGTCTACTGGCTAATAAATGTGATGTATCTGTTGAGTTTCAAGCAATTTCAAGCAAGCTAAGAGTCCCAAAAGCATCAAAAAATAATGTTAAAGTTTGTTTCGTTGCCACGGCATTTTGAAAGTGACACACTTCCTGCTGCCAGTTGGTGGCGCTATAACTTTGACTCACAATAGTCACATCCATGTGATCGGTCTCTTACAGCGAAAACACTGCTGAAGTTTCATCAAGATCAGTTAATGTATGCTGAAGTTATAACACACATCCTGTTTCATGTTTCTCGCCATAATTTCGTTTCCTCGCCACGGCCAAACCGTTCGAGATATCAAAAATCCCGTGGCACTTTTTCATCCTTAATGTCTTGACTTCACGCTGATCGAGTTTCGTCGAATTTGGTTCAGTGCTCTAGGAGCAATAATTTAAATTACATTGCATGTGTTTTAAACACAACCCTAAATAGCCAACTTCCTGTTGGGCTGGGGTAAAAAGTAAGAGTGTGAAGTATATATGAAACGATGAGATCTATATGTGTACCAAGTTTCATATTATTACATGCAAGTGTGTTTGATTTATGGACCAAATTTTCAGACCAAGTTTATTGACCAAGTTAATCTGATTAATAAACTAATTATATAAAACTATTGTCAATTCACTACAATTAAACTAGTTATATGCCTTTACTTATAAAAAATAAAAATAAAAACTTATTTAAAAAATACCAGGCTTGAGAAATGTATTTTCTTTATGCAGGTCATACACACAGCAGTGAAATGGTTAAGCCCCCTCCCCTGCACACACACACACACACACACACACAGACAGCCAGCCAGCCAGCCAAAGGCTCAGAGTGGCCATATTCAAACAAAAATATCTGAGTTTCTGTGGGTCCTAGCTAATAAGTGTCAATTAGAAAGTTGTCCGGCTCGAGGAGTACAATATACATACCAATTTTTGTAACTCTAGTTAAAACTAACCACCCCACTTTTGTCAAAAGGTGGCGCTACTGAGCCCTCACCACGCCCGTTTCTGCAACTTTGCACATGTCTACTGGCTAATAAATGTGATGTGTCTGTCGAGTTTCATGCAATTTGAAGCATGCTAAGGGTCTCAAAAGCATCCTAAAAGCATCCTAAAAGAAGGGTAAAGTTTGATGCGTCGCCACGGCAACAGTTTCAAAGATATCAAGAATCCATTCACAGGTCTACATCTGCCGTATGTTTACATTATACATATGAAGTTTGAAGCAAATCGGGTAAAAATAAAAGGGTGATATCTAAGCATTTTGAAAGTGACACACTTCCTGCTGCCAGTTGGTGGCGCTATAACTTTGACTCACAATAGTCACATCCATGTGATCGTCCTCTTACAGCGAACACACTGCTGAAGTTTCATCAAGATCAGTTAATGTATGCTGAAGTTATAACACACTTCCTGTTTCACGTTTCTCGCCATGATTTCGTTTCCTCGCCACGGACAAACCGTTCGAGATATAAAAAATCCCCTCGCAAACTTTCATCCTCAATGTCTTGACTTCACGCTGACCGAGTTTCGTCGAATGTGGATCAAAGCTCTAGGAGGAGTATATGACATTCCATTGCGAGCGTTTTACAAACAAACCTCAATAGCCGACTTCCTGTTGGGCTGGGGTAAAAAGTAAGAGCGCGAGGTATAGATGAAACGATGAGATCAACGTGTGTACCGAGTTTCATATTATTACATACAAGCGTGTTTGAGTTATGGACCAAGTGTTCGGACCCCGTTCCAGGGGGCGCTGACGAGCCCCCCTGCCACGCCCGGGTACCATCTTCAGCCCGGCTCTGATGGCCGCGGGTTCTGACCCGTGTGCAAAGTTTCAAGAGTTTTTGAGCACGTTAAGGGCCCCAAAAGTGCCCAAAAGGTAGCAAAATAATAATAATACTAAAGAATAAATATAGCTGCGAGCAGCGATGGCGGGCCCAAGCCGGTGGCACCGCAACCCCGGTTCCTTTAGTTACCTAAAGGCACCCGGGTGACGGTGCCGAAGGCTTTGGCCCTTTTATGATTAAATGTTAAAACGGCTTGCCATACTCTGTCATTTCGACTAGTCACAATTATGTTACAGATATCTTAAATGATAATACAAACTATCCAAAATGTAATTACGAATAGACAGAAAGACGTTGTTGATATCTACAATGTTAATTCCGGATAGGCAAACTTAGCTTTTAAATGTTAAAAGGGCTTGCCATACAGGGACGTAGGCTCAGAGAGAGGCTCACCATATTCAAACCAAAATATCTGACTTCCTCTTGGTCCGAGCTAATGACTATGTATTAGAAAGTTGTCCGGCTTGAGGAGTACAATGTATATACCGATTTTTGTAACTGTAGATAAAACTAACAACCCCACTTTTGTCAAAAGGTGGCGCTATTTATTCCTTGCACCATGCCCGTTTCTGAAACTTTGCACATGTCTACTGGCTAATAAATGTGATCTATCTGTTGAGTTTCAAGCAATTTCAATTTCAATTTGACTGTTGAAAAGAAGTGCGCCGATTAGATACTTAGGATCGGTATCGGCTCTGACACTGCCATCTTTGACGAGGCTGATTCAAATTCTATATTGTGCATATACTATTCTATGTTAGGCACAAAGGCACAAAAACTTTCTAAAGTACCATATAGTTTTTGTGTACTGTATTATAAGTGTTCTGAAGCTATTATGTGATATAGAAATTAATATTTAAGTCATTAAATTCAAGAACACGTAAACTTTTCCCTCTCTGCGCCTGTCAGTCATTCTCCATTCAGCATTCAAACAGCACGTCGCATTCGGTTACAGTCAATGATGAAACGATCTTCAAGATGATTCAATGTTAATCCTATTATACTGGATCTTTAAGATAAAGGTCTAAAGGTCTATATTTTCGAATGAAGAAACTTTTTCTTGCTGGACTTTATTGCTGTAACTTAATCGTGTTACTTTCTACCGGGTGTGGGACGCTGTCGGTTAGATCACAACACTAGAGTCAGAGCACTATAATTGTTCTTCACGCACACAGTAACTGAAATTTAAAACCTTTAAAAGAAAAGGCTCAATAAACTATTGCATAGATAGATAATGTATAATACACTGTTCATAAATATGTATTTCCTTTGTGCTTTGAACTTTTCAATACGGACTCAACGCGCTGTAACTTCATGTGGCTTCAAGCACATCATTCTCCGCTCGGGATGCACATAAGTGCTTTGTGCTGCACCGTATTGGAGCCGTAATATCATAATGCAGTGACGTAATGACAGATTATTAATTGCCTTTCAATTATATGTTGCTGCGTCATTAAACATCTGTCCTATGCATTTCAAACATTTATAGCAGCCATGGCTATATCTTTTTATGATTTTTGTTATCTTGTTTTTCATGAATGTATTTTTCAAAAATAAGAGCAATGTGTATTATGTATTATTAATATAGTTTATAATAGCATTTTTGTCATAGATTATGACAAAGTAATCATATGATCCACCAGCGAGGAACCAGCAGAACAGAGTGAACATTCTTTCTGTTTAGTTCAATCCTACTTAATAGGAATTTATTTAAAAATGCTCGCTCTACTCCACACCATTAATGTCTTGTGCGGACATCCGTATTTTGACTTTCGGTTTTAAGTAAGCGATTTAAAAGCTCCCAAGTCTCAGCGGAGTCACACGTTGATTAACCGGTGGGAATATACACAATAGGCCTACCTGATATTGAACACAAGAGGGCAGTATAGCACTACGTATGACTCAGATTATTATTTTTTTCTGAATTTTACAACAATTCTGGCTGTTTTTGAATGTAAACATAATTCTTAAATGAAAAAAGGGAAAAATTGGGGAAGTTATAATATTTGTATAATTTAATTTAGAAACAAATGATGTATAATTACATTTTTAGAAGATATGAGGCTTTTAGTGTTTACTTTTTTGACATTACTTTAATCTTTTGCCATAATTGCACATGTCTACTGGCTAATAAATGTGATGTATCTGTTGAGTTTCAAGCAATTTCAAGCATGCTAAGAGTCCCAAAAGCATCAAAAAAGAATGTTAAAGTTTGATTCGTTGCCACGGCAACAGTATCAAAGATATCAAAAATTCATTCACAGGTCTACATCTGCCGTGTATTTACATTATACAGATGAAGTTTGAAGCAAATCGGTTAAAAATAAGAGAGTGATTTCAAAGCATTTTGAAAGTGACACACTTCCTGCTGCCAGTTGGTGGCGCTATAACTTTGACTCACAATAGTCACATCCATGTGATCGGTCTCTTACAGCGAAAACACTGCTGAAGTTTCATCAAGATCAGTTAATGTATGCTGAAGTTATAACACACATCCTGTTTCACGTTTCTCGCCATAATTCCGTTTCCTCGCCACGGCCAAACCGTTCGAGATATCAAAAATGCCTTGGCACTTTTTCATCCTTAATGTCTTGACTTCACGCTGATCGAGTTTCGTCGAATTTGGTTCAGTGCTCTAGGAGCAATACTTTAAATTCCATTGCATGTGTTTTAAACACAACCCTAAATAGCCGACTTCATGTTGGGCTGGGGTAAAAAGTAAGAGTGTGAAGTATATATATGAAACGATGAGATCTATATGTGTACCAAGTTTCATATTATTACATGCAAGTGTGTTTGATTTATGGACCAAATTTTCAGACCAAGTTTATTGACCAAGTTAATCTGATTAATAAACTAATTATATAAAACTATTGTCAATGCACTACAATTAAACTAGTTATATCACTTTACTTATAAAAAATAAAAATAAAAACTTATTTAAAAAATACCAGGCTTGAGAAATGTATTTTCTTTAAGCAGGTCATACACACAGCAGTGAAATGGTTAAGCCCCCTCCCCCTGCACACACACACACAGACAGGCACATACACACACAGACAGCCAAAGACCCATAATTCCCGACTTCCATTTGAATTGTCGTAAAACTTAGAGCACGAAAGTTGTTTGGCCTGATGTGATCTATAAATGTACCGAGTTTCATATTATTACATGCAAGTGTCTTTGATTTATGGACCAAATTTTCAGTTCAAGTTTATGTACCAAGTTAATTTAATTAATAAACTAATTATATAAAACTATTGTCAATGCACTACAATTAAACTGGTTATATTATGCCTTTACTTATAAAAAATTTAAATAAAAACATTTAAAACATACCAGGCTTAAGAAATGTATTTTCTTTTTCTGCAGGCCAGACACACAGCAGTGAAATGGTTAAGCCCCCTCCCCCTGCACACACACACACCCAGACAGGCAGAGGCAGAGACACAGAGATGTAGGCTCAGAAGAAGCAAGACCACATTCAAACAAACATATCTGACTTTCTGTGGGTCCTAGCTAATAAGTGTAAATTAGAAAGTTTTCCAGCTCGAGGAGTACAATATACATACCAATTTTTGTAACTCTAGATAAAACTAACAACCCCACTTTTGTCAAAAGGTGGCGCTACTGAGCCCTCACCACGCCCGTTTCTGAAACTTTGCACATGTCTACTGGCTAATAAATGTGATGTGTCTGTCGAGTTTCATGCATTTTGAAGCATGCTAAGGGTCTCAAAAGCATCCTAAAAGCATCCTAAAAGAAGGGTAAAGTTTGATGCGTCGCCACGGCAACAGTTTCAAAGATATCAAGAATCCATTCACAGGTCTACATCTGCCGTATGTTTACATTATACATATGAAGTTTGAAGCAAATCGGGTAAAAATAAAAGGGTGATATCAAAGCATTTTGAAAGTGACACACTTCCTGCTGCCAGTTGGTGGCGCTATAACTTTGACTCACAATAGTCACATCCATGTGATCGTCCTCTTACAGCGAACACACTGCTGAAGTTTCATCAAGATCAGTTAATGTATGCTGAAGTTATAACACACTTCCTGTTTCACGTTTCTCGCCATGATTTCGTTTCCTCGCCACGGACAAACCGTTCGAGATATAAAAAATCCCCTCGCAAACTTTCATCCTCAATGTCTTGACTTCACGCTGACCGAGTTTCGTCGAATTTGGATCAAAGCTCTAGGAGGAGTATTTGACATTCCATTGCGAGCGTTTTACAAACAAACCTCAATAGCCGACTTCCTGTTGGGCTGGGGTAAAAAGTAAGAGTGTGAGGTATAGATGAAACGATGAGATCAACATGTGTACCGAGTTTCATATTATTACATACAAGCGTGTTTGAGTTATGGACCAAGTGTTCGGACCCCGTTCCAGGGGGCGCTGACGAGCCGCCCTGCCACGCCCAGGTACCAGCTTCAGCCCGGCTCTGATGGCCGCGGGTTCTGACCCGTGTGCAAAGTTTCAAGAGTTTTCGAGCACGTTAAGGGCCCCAAAAGTGCCCAAAAGGTAGCAAAATAATAATAATACTAAAGAAGAATAATAATCCCAAGGAAAACAATAGGGCCTTCGCCCTTTCAGGGCTTGGGCCCTAATAATAATCGTTAGGAAAACAATAGGGCCTTCGCCCTTTCAGGGCTTGGGCCCTAATTATAATAATAATAGTAAAGAAAAATAATCCCTAGGAAAACAATAGGGCCTTCGCCCTTTCAGGGCTTGGGCCCTAATAATAGAAAAGAATAATCCTAAGGAAAACAATAGGGCCTTCGCCCTTTCAGGGCTTGGGCCCTAATAATAATCCTAAGGAAAACAATAGGGCCTTCGCCCTTTCAGGGCTTGGGCCCTAATAATCCTAAGGAAAACAATAGGGCCTTCGCCCTTTCAGGGCTTGGGCCCTAATAATCCCAAGGAAAACAATAGGGCCTTCGCCCTTTCAGGGCTTGGGCCCTAATAAATAATCCCAAGGAAAACAATAGGGCCTTCGCCCTTTCAGGGCTTGGGCCCTAATAAATAATCCCAAGGAAAACAATAGGGCCTTCGCCCTTTCAGGGCTTGGGCCCTAATAATAATCCTAAGGAAAACAATAGGGCCTTCGCCCTTTTAGGGCTTGGGCCCTAATAATCGGAAGGAAAACAATAGGGCCTTCGCCCTTTCAGGGCTTGGGCCCTAATAAACAAATACAAAATTAAAGTATAAGCCAGCAGCCCCTCACGGACAACACACAAAACAGAACACAAAAATCACAACATAAAATCAGACCTGTTCCTCTCTCCACTATCGTCGCTCCTCCTTTGCCTCCGCTCCTCCGTGAGAGTTGCGAGACAGACCGGTGCGTCTAACAAGTATTGTTCATTACCACTCACGCCACCGGCCTCGCGCCACTCTTATGTCCCTGTCCCTTGGCCTCAATATTATATCGCCACAATATTTATTCAGCAACATGACAAGCCAGTGAATTAACAGGTTTCAATTGTTGCTTTGTTGCACAGTGCGCGACATTTTATCTACATGTAATGCGGCTAAAGTTTTGACACTGAGTCAACGGGCTCTGTCTAATTCTTTCTTTTTCGCTTGTTTATCGTCATCATTTTCTTCCTTTTACCTTTCTTTGTTTTATCCTATCCTCCTATCCTATCCTACCCTTCTGTGTAAGAGCGCTCTCTTGTGATCAACGCGTACACAAGCATGATTGACACTGCTAATACACTCCTCCTGGCTCTGAGTGGTTGTTTCTGACCGGGAGCGGTGTATTTCTGCAAATGGCAATAGGACCACTGGAGGAGCCAGAGGAGCTTGATTTATTTCACAGATCATCTATCTCATAGTCTACTGTCAGGACATAATGACAGTTTTAACAAATATGTAAAAAAAAAAAAAAATTGTTTACACATGTTACCTACTGCAGCTTTAATAGAATTATATTTTTTAAAGAAAATTTGTAAGAAAGAGAAGTATTATTCAAGTTCAAGAACTTTAACAAAAATGCTTTACAAATTTATACTACAGTCATTTGATGTACGTAGATAAGAACTTGATGTAGTTTGTCCAGTTGCTATGCCTTAAGCTTTGTTGAAATGTAGTATCACATAATTTTTCTAATGCAAGGTGAACAATTTGTTTTTAAGTTTTGACTTCATCTACCAGCATTATATCAGTTACATACCTCTCTGATGTATTTTTTTAACTTCAGTGCAAGGTACTTTAGGTTCATAGTACTAACATAATCCACCCTCTTTCTTCTAGATGTAAACCACTGCGAGAGGAAGGTATCTCGCTGTGCCAGTGTAAAAAACCTCACTCTGGAAGACCTGCTGATCTTGATGGACAGTTTACCTGGTGAGAAAGTGAGCGACAAGGATGTACGGGCTCTGGTTCACTCCTGTCCCTCACAACGTTACATCATACAGCTCCTTCACTTGTGGAAGATTCAGAATGGAAGTCAGGACCTGGCCAAGGCTTTATCTCACAGTCTTCGCAAACTACGTTCGAAAGGCGCCCGCCATCCCCTTCTAAAAATTCTAAAGAGGATCAGTCGGATTATTAGCGTGTTATCCATACACCGTATGTATGAGAAGATGATTATAAACATGATCCAGGACAACACATGTTTCAAAACTAAACTGTACAATGACTAATTATACTGTATCGAAGGACAATACAAATAGAGTTATTTAAATGAAAAGAAACTGTACCTAAATTTGGACAGGTGTGGGCTAAAAGGGGACAGAGTTGGTTTACTGATATGTTGTTAAGATGCTTTTTTTCTTGTGGCCTGTTATTCTTTTTTTATATTGGACTGAAACTTTGCGTTTTATTGCAAAATTGAAATATTAGCCCAAGTGCTAAAGGAAAATCACCAAGGTTCTTGTTTGACCTGCTAGGTCTCTGAAACGGAATGCTTTATTAAAGTTGTAAATAATGGAAATTGGTTGTGAATGTATAATAAAATAGAGAGCAGTTATGTTTTATTTAACTGCAATTCAGGTTTTAATGTGTTTATAAAATAAAATTAAAAAAAACATTTATCAATGTCAGAAAACTGGACTCTAAAAGATATATACATAATTTGTTTATAATTTATGGATAAGTGTGACTGTTTTGATATTGATGTTTACCACCAAATATTCTCATAATCACAGTGATCCGATTAAAAAAAAAGCTTTTAGGCTCCCAAATATTATATAAATATGGCCACCATAACCTTGTCTTTACTGATTGTGATGTATCTTTATATGATCTACTATACATGTAAAGATAATAAGGGTAAATTTAATTTAGAACAATAGGAAATTAGCCTATTATTTATTCACCTTTAAAAATCAGTTGGTTTTTTTTAATTATCAGATTTTTTTTATTTGTTCTAATAAGATATGATAAGACAAAGCTCACACTAAAATTGTTAAATATTTTTTTCAGTCTAAAATGGCCCCAATTGTAAATACAAGGGTTAACATAAGTATCAGGTCTGCCAGGATGTAATGAAACACTTCTATTTTCTGAGTCAACCCAGTCTCATGGCAATTTCATATGTATTTTACGAGGTAACTTGTTGGTAGAAATTCATACAACCTCACTCGTACAAATTCGTACGAATATTTGCTAATTCATACATATTTTACGAGTTGTCCAATTCGTATTTATTTGTATGAACGACCTACCCCTGACCCGCCCATAAACCTACCCTTCAGTGGGCTTTAGACAAATTGTATGAATTCGTACGAAAACAGTTAGGTAGCATATCATATGGTTCTTGCTCCACTGCACTGGCTCCCTGTCAAATTCAGAGTTGATTTCAAGGTTCTTCTTTTTGTATATAAGGCCATACAAAAATTAGCCCCAGATTATATCTGTGAACTTATCCAGCCAGATACAACCGTTCATGTTGCAAATCCAAAGGCAACAGAGCTTTCGCGGTTGCTGCACCTAAACTTTGGAACAGCTTACCTTTTAATATTATAACCCTCTCTATCGCTCAACGTTTTTAAATCTAGTTTAGACTAATTTTTACACCCTTGCATTTGAGTGATGCTGTCTATGTACACCATGTATTTGTATGTGTATGTAGAAATGTTCTCTTAATAGTCTATTATTATTAGTTTTTCTTAGATTTGGCCATCTATAAAGCACTTTGGATCAACAAATGTTGTGTTTATGTAGTTCTCTATAAATAAATTGACTTGACTTGGCTTGAATTAGCCACCTCGTAAAATACTATACCTTTCTAGTTCTTTAAAGAGATTTATTTTACAATTTATGGAGGACAGAGGGCACAGGACTTAAGGGAAAAATATAATTTTATTGACAATCTGATTTAGAAATATATTACCATCATATAAATATTGGTATAAATATTCCCATCCCGCAGCCACAGAAATGATCACAATGATAATGGTGTTATAATTAATTACTGGCACCTCTTCAAACAATCTTCTCTTTAGGAATCACAAGGGCTGCAAGGGTTCTTTTTTTTGCGAAACGCAGTTCTTCCAGTACGCTCCTGGAACATGTGGCCAGCGCTCCTCCAGCTATCACCTTACCGATACAGTCTATGTGGCTAGCTGTCTTCGTTGCCAGACAAACCCAAATGGTCTCGAGCAACACAAAGCGTCCCCATTTCCCACTAAGCGTGAAAAGCCAGTCACGTTCACCCACGCCGTCTCTCCCCTTCTCTCACTTCTTCTCTCCTAATTGTCCTCCACTCCAGGTGAGATCAATTATCCCTGCCTTCAGTCCATGCAATATAAACATACTATTACAGAAAGGTTCAGATGAGCGGAACCAAAGCCAAAAAAAAATAAAAAATACACAATACGTATGAAATTGCCATGAGAGCCAACCTCAAGTGAGGCCAGATTGTCAGAGGCCTTGTAGATGCTGAAGACCCTTAGCCCACACAAGGGACCACTAGAGTCTAAATCCCCTAATTTCTATTTAGTCTATCTACTGTTAGCCTACTGAAACTTGTAAATGGCTTGGCATTTAATGTATTATAAGACTTTATCACTTGGAGACCTGGGTGTCTCGAAAGACAAGTGACCAGGGACCTTGCAAGAGAATGTCCTGACCAGACTGATCTCATGAAATGGCGTATGTATGGCACGCCAATTCGTAATTCCATTTTTGCAGTGCTATCAACACGCATAATCGCTTTTCAGTGTGTTTATCAACGCCGTTGACTTTACATTAGGCTATATACTGTATAAATACTGTATGTTCAGTAGGTCAAATATCTTTCTGGCTGAAATGACATCATGAGAAGTAAAGCTCTCGGTATATTAACCCAAACATCAAATACCCGTGGGCCATAAATGTGTTTCTGGAGGTCAAAAATTGACCTATGTATAGCTTATTTAACATCAGGAGTCTATAAGTTTATATTGTTTAATACCTTTTGAGGAACCTTTGACCAGAAATGAGTTCAGTAGGTCAGATATGGACTTCTCTATGGCTTAGGAAGCATCTGTTGGAGTCTATGAGTATGAATGGAAAGTACAAGGTCAAGTACTTTTGGGCCAGAAATATGTTCAGTAGGTCAAATATCTTTCTGGCTGAAATGACATCATGAGAAGTAAAGCTCTCGGTATATTAACCCAAACATCAAATACCCGTGGGCCATAAATGTGTTTCTGGAGGTCAAAAATTGACCTATGTATAGCTAATTTAACATCAGGAGTCTATAAGTTTATATTGTTTAATAACTTTTGAGGAACCTTTGACCAGAAATGAGTTCAGTAGGTCAGATATGGACTTCTCTATGGCTTAGGAAGCATCTGTTGGAGTCTATGAGTATTTAGGGAAAGTTCAAGATCAAGTACTTTTGGGCCAGAAACATGTTCAGTAGGTCAAATATTTGTCTGGCTGAAATGACAACATGAGAAGTAAATCTCTCGGTATATTAACCCACAGACCAAGGACCCGTGGGCCATAAAAGTGTTCCTGGAGGTCAAAAATTGACCTATGTAAAAAACATCAGAAGGAGTCTATAAGTATATGTCGTTTTAAACTTTTTGAGGAACCTTTGACCAGAAATTAGTTCAAAAGGTCAGATATGGACTTTTCCATGGCTTAGGAAGCATCTATTGGAGTCTATGAGTATGTATGGAAAGTTCAAGATCAAGTACTTTTGGGCCAGAAATATGTTAAGTAGGTCAAAAAGGAACCTATGCATATAACATCAGATTGAGTCTATCAGTTGATATTATTTAAAAACTTTTGAGGAAACACCAGAAATTAGTTCATTAGGTTAGATATGGACTTCTCTATGGCTTAGAATCAAGTACCCGTGAGCCAGAAATATGTTCAGTAGGACAAAAAGGAACCTATCTATAGCTTATAAATCATCAAAAGCCAATAAGTTAATATTTATTAAAACCTTTGAGGACCCTTTGACTGTTTCGCATGGATTATACTACTAATTGTTTTGTGCACTGACGAAAAAACATCACTTGAGCGGTTGTGCAATGCAATAACTTACTCGTTCCTTTGTGCAACAAAGAGATGTGTAATGCATGTGTTTTGTAACAAGGGAAATAATTGCATTAGTTGTTGCATTTCTGTGATGAAGAGAAATCGTGGCCATTAGCTGTTTCCTTACAACGCATGCAATAACTAACTCATTCCGTTGTTCAACGAAAACACATCTAACGTCTAACGTTGTGCATTAAAGAATATGCACGCAACAACTAACATGTTTCTCTGTGCAATGAAAAGAAAACACCTAATATGTTTAATTGGATTACATAACAATCTAACTTGTTCTTCGTTGCAATGAAAAGGCATAACGTGATGTTTTCTCGTCTGTGCACAAACAATCTAGTTTGTAAAATAGAAATGCATGCGAAAGCACATGCATACATTTTCTTTTCATTGCAAAGAGGAACAAGTTCGATATTTTATCCATTGCAATAAAACAACACCCGTTGCTTTGTGCAATGAAGAGATGTGGATTGTGCATGAAGAACGTTGTGCATCAAAAATAACATATATGTAATATGCACTTTATTGCATTCAAGAACTAAACCCTTCCTTAGTGCTTTGACTGGATAACGTGTGTTGTTTCATTGCAATGCTTGCATTTTCTAACTTATTCTTCTTTGCAGTGAAAAGAAAAGATAAAACACGCATGCTTTTCCATGCATTTATGGAAATGGAAATTCTACAACTAATTAATTTGTGTTTTGACGAGAAAACATCACAAGGGCGATCGCTTTACAATGCATACACTAACTTGTTCCTTTGTGCAACGAACAGATTTGCAAGGCTTGTGCTTTAGGATTGGATTGCACATGCACGCAATAACTAACCTCTGTCCGATGAAAAGAAAACACCTAAGATGTGTTTCATAGCATTGCATGACATATCTAAATTGTTCCTAGTTATGCCTATCCACGAAATAACTAACCTCTGTGCAATGAAAAGAAAACACCTAAGATGTGTTTCATTGCATTGCATGACCTATCTAACTTGTTCCTCGTTATGCATATGCACGCAATAACTAACCTCTGTGCAGTGAAAAGAAAACACCTAAGATGTGTTTCATTGCATTGCATAACATATCTAACTTGTTCCTCATTATGCATATGCACACAATAACTAACCTCTGTGCAAAGAAAAGAAAACACCTAAGATGTGTTTCATTGCATTACATAACATATCTAACTTGTTCCTCGTTGCAATGAAAAGATATAACGTGATTTTTGCATGCATTTCTATTTTACAAACTAATTTATTTGTGCACATACGAGAAAACATCACATAAGCTTTACAGTGCATAGTATAGCTATCAGTGATGCGCGGGTCAATGTATAAACAACCCGCAACCGACCGACGTTTTCAACTACCCGCCCGCAACTCGGACCGCAAAAAAAAGTAAAAAAATATTGTACCCGACCCGCTTCCTGGCCGCATTTTTTAAAAGTAGTAAATGCTCATCAGAGCGTTATTGGGCCATAGACGTGTAACAACACAGCATCGCAAGAAGACGTAGGCCTACACATAACAAAGCCAGCACTTTGGTCATCATCTTTCATTATTTCAGCAAATGTCTCCCACACTTTTACTCTTTCTATTTGTGTATTTGCGGAGCTTCCACTCCCCAGTCTTCACCTTTTCTCTGCCGCCTCCATCTCTCTGCAGACTGTAGTGATCATAGACATGGCCGGTTCGTGAACGAATCGTTCTTTTGAACCGGCTCTTTTTAGTGAACCGGTCGAACCAGTACACTAAATCGTTCGAAACAGTTCACGTCTTGCGGTCAGTGCTGATCCACAAGTTACTAAAGTTACTCACTTTCAGACATGCCTGACGGTCGCCTACAAATCGAAATAAATCAATATCCTGAATTATATTTTACTCCAGTAACCGAGACATGTTGGTGCCACTGTTGAGAGAAGTGATGAGCACGAGCAGCTGATACTGCGTATACCGAACGCACAGGGACAGCGGTTCTCGAATCACCAGTACAGAACGAGAACTGTTTCGACTGATGTGTTATCTTCGTGCCAGTTAAGTCAGTCAAGTCACATTTATTTATATAGCGCTTTTCACAATACAGATTGTATCAAAGCAGCTTCACAGTGATAACATGTAAGTAGCACAACACAGATCAACAACATTGCTAAACACTAAATAAATAACCCCAACTGAGCAAGCTCAAAGCAAGCCAAAAGCAAGGCGACAGTGGCAAGGAACCAAAACTCCATCAGATTGGATGGAGAAAAACCTTGGGAGAACCCAGGCTCAGTCGGGGGCCAGTTCTCCTCTGGCTTACATTCATATTGTTTAAATATAAATATTAAATATAATATTGTTTATGAATCAAACGGCGCCATAACATATCGCAGGCGTTGAGTCGTCTCATCACAGGCGTTGAGTCGTCTCATCACAGGCGTTGGGGCATCCGAAATCCCCGTGAGAGGCTGGACACAAAACTGGACCTG
>NW_024121305.1:0-27351 GCF_016745375.1 Pimephales promelas | reverse complement strand
CAAATATTTGTAATTCAGATAGAATGAAGTTAGTGTTTTAAAATCTTAAGGAAACAAATATATTGAAAAATATAGCACATGAATTTTAAATTCATTCAACTTCAATTACAAATACAATCTTACTTTTATTTAAAGCAAACTATGCATTAAAAGATGGGGTTATATCCTATTTTGTCATTTAAAAATATTGTTATGCAAATTGTTATGCAAAAAGACAAGGACTTTAAGACAAGGACTTGTAGGAAAAATCACAGCCAGCCCACACCACACACACACCATAAACACAGACAACAGCCCTCCCCTCCCCACACAGACACACACAGAGAGAGAGAGAGAGAGAGAGAGAGAGAGAGAGAGAGGAGAGAGAGAGAGAATCGCAGGGGAAATAAATCCATTCAAACTACAATATCTGACTTTCTGTTGCTCAGAGCGAATGACTTAAATTGGAAAGTTGATCGGCTTGACGAGAACAATATACGTGGTAAGTTTTGTAACTGTAGGTAAATTGAGCAAAGTTATAACACACTTTATGTGTCCTTTTTTAGTCATAAAATTCATTTCCTCGCCACGGCCAGACCGTTCGAGATATCAAAAATCCGTCCGGAATTGAGCATCCTCAATGTCTTGACTTCATGCACACGAGTTTGGTTGTGATTGGTAAACACATGCATTGTGATTTGATGTATTTCTCCTAGGACAATTATTCAAACAACCCATAATTCATAATTCATAAATAACTTCCATTTGAACTGTCATAAAACTTAGAGCACGAAAGTTGTTTGGCCTGATGTGATCTATAATTGTACCGAGTTTCATATTAATTCATGCAAGTGTGTTTGATTTATGGACAAATGTTCAAATCCCAGTCCAGGGGGCGCTGTCGAGCCGCCCTGCCACGCCCGGTTACCAGCTTCAGCCCGGCCCTGATGGCCATGGGTTCTGACCCGTGTGCAAAGTTTCAAGAGTTTTCGAGGATGTTAAGGCCCCCGAAAATGCCAGAGAAGTCGCACACAGCAAATAAAGGGTTAAAATTAACCTGACAGGCGCCCCTCCTCTCACTCACACAGAGGGACACTGAGACACTGGCAAAATTCTGAGATTTTCTCTACATTCAAACAAACATATCTGACTTTCTGTGGGTCCTAGCTAATGAGTGTCAATTAGAAAGTTGTCCGGCTCGAGGAGTACAATATACATACGATTTTTGTAACTGTAGATAAAACTAACAACCCCACTTTTGTCAAAAGGTGGCGCTACTGAGCCCTCACCACGCCCGTTTCTGAAACTTTGCACATGTCTACTGGCTAATAAATGTGATGTGTCTGTCGAGTTTCATGCAATTTAAAGCATGCTAAGGGTCTCAAAAGCATCCTAAAAGAATGGTAAAGTTTGATGCGTTGCCACGGCAACAGTTTCAAAGATATCAAGAATCCATTCACAGGTCTACATCTGCCCTATGTTTACATTATACAGATGAAGTTTGAAGCAAATCGGGTAAAAATAAAAGGGTGATTTCAAAGCATTTTGAAAGTGACACACTTCCTGCTGCCAGTTGGTGGCGCTATAACTTTGACTCACAATAGTCACATCCATGTGATCGTCCTCTTACAGCGAACACACTGCTGAAGTTTCATCAAGATCAGTTAATGTATGCTGAAGTTATAACACACTTCCTGTTTCACGTTTCTCGCCATGATTTCGTTTCCTCGCCACGGCCAAACCGTTCGAGATATCAAAAATCCCTCGCAAACTTTCATCCTCAATGTCTTGACTTCACGCTGACCGAGTTTCGTCGAATTTGGATCAAAGCTCTAGGAGGAGTATTCAAATTCCATTGCGAGTGTTTTACAAACAAACCTCAATAGCCGACTTCCTGTTGGGCTGGGGTAAAAAGTAAGAGCGCGAGGTATAGATGAAACGATGAGATCAACATGTGTACCGAGTTTCATATTATTACATGCAAGCGTGTTTGATTTATGGACCAAGTGTTCGGACCCCGTTCCAGGGGGCGCTGTCGAGCCCCCCTGCCACGCCCGGGTACCAGCTTCAGCCCGGCCTGATGGCCGCGGGTTCTGACCCGTGTGCAAAGTTTCAAGAGTTTTTGAGCATGTTAAGGGCCCAAAAGTGCCAAAAGTAGTAAATAATAATACTAAAGAAAAATAATAAAAAACAATAGGGCCTTCGCCCTTTCAGGGCTTGGGCCCTAAATATAGCTGCGAGCAGCGATGAAGGGCCCAAGCCGGTGGCACCGCAACCCCGGTTCCTTAGTTACCTAAAAGCACCAGGGTGGCCATGCCACTGGCTTTGGCCCTTCATCGCGGATCACAGCTATATATATATATATATATATACTGTATATATACATATATATATGAAGCCGGTGGCACCGCCACCCTGGTGCCTTTAGGTTTATTGTGCACGACATGCAAAATGTAACCCTGCTTTGACTGATGCAAGCTCTACAGCACAGTTTATAGTAAGAAAGAATATAGTAAGAAAGAAAAGTAAGCTGTTACTCTGAGATGGTTTGGGAAACAAACATTCATCATGTCGCATTGGTTTTAGTTACTTGTCCTCGAACAGAGCCCTAATCTGTTTATATTTCAGTTACACATTCTACATTGATTAAAAAAGAAAAATCAAATGTGTTTTAATTCATACAGAAATAAAATATTTATAATTCAGCTGAGAATAAAGTTAGTTCAAATTTTAAGAAAAACAAATATATGATCTGAAATATAGCACATTCATTTTTAAATTCATTCAGGTTCAATTACCAAAAATACAATCTTAATTTAATTTAAAGCAAATAATAAATCTAAAATATATGGGTTATATGCATATTTTGTAAAAAAAAAAAAAAAAAGAAGATATATATATATATCCAAAAACACAAGGCCTTAAACTTTAACAAGGGTGCAACTCTTATCACTACAACAAACATAGTCACACACACAAGTCAAGTCACTTACATTTTAGATGCAATATTGACTTTTTAGATGCAATATTGACTTTTTTCTGTTTCAGCAGAGAAAATAGTTAAACAAAGATCACAGCGACCCATCGCGCATCTCAAAGCAATGTGTTTTCTCATTACTGAATGATTCAGCATTTTGAATCCATGACTCGTTCATTAAGACGGTCATCTGGTGACACCTTATGGTGATTTAGGGTTATGTTTAAAAGTATCGTTCTTTACAGCGATTTTTAATTGACTCCTGTTAAACCAATCTCGTAACATTATTGTGTAACCGATTTAATTTGATCAGCCTTACCTAGGGTAACAGCCCTATAGTGTCTTATTATTCTAAATTATTGAATTTATTGATCAAATTTACTAATGAAAAATGAAGCATACATTTATTAAGACTAGGCTGCCCTGCAGATATTAGGCTACAATATGCAGATTTAAATATACCATTTATCAAATAATCTGTTTATTTTTAGGTTACACATTACATTGTTTAAAAAATAAAAATCAAATGTGACCCGCTCTGGCGAAATGAGTCGGAAGTTGCAACCTTCCATTTTAAGATATGGGCCGATTATGTGGAAAAACCATGAAATAACAAAAAAAAAAAATATATATATATATATTTTTTTGCTAATTTCAAAGAACAGACATTCAAAAATAATCTCACAGGGTTTCGTAGTCGAGATAATTGAGTAAAGGTATTTAAATAACGATTAAAGTTGTCAAAGCTTTAAATTCGCTGAAATAAACATTGCTCTTCTCAACTCCCCTCGTCACCTCTGAGCATTTCCCGGGTATCCCCTGAAACGTTGAACTCACTGGAGGCTTCTAACCTAAACTGCGTGAGTATATTTATCTGCAAGAAGAATATAGCCTATGTAAGGCTGTAACGATCGCGACACTCAGATCCACGAACCTGTGTCGCGGTGTGAGAAGACAGAATCACGACACCGACACGTCCCTTCAACTCCCGAAGTTATCCTTCACGTCCAGACCCAATGCTACAACATCTTTAAATTACTATTAGTATTATTTGAAGTTAACATTATAAAATACGTAGACTTACACCACAAAACTTAAATTATTACTAAATTTTTTAAAATTGGGCAATTTCAGCATTATGGAGGAGATCCAATTCCCAGATAATTAAATATTTTAATAAATTGGCCTATGTGAACCACACTGCACAAACCAAAAGTAATACTCACCGGATGAAGAAGGGTTGACTCTCTCCAGAACATAAAATCTTTATTTTATTTTCCGTGTTCGCATTTATGAGGAAAAACAATCCGAACGTGACCGTTCTCTGGAAGCAGCACTAAAACTTTCACATAGCTTAAACATGCAAGCACAAAGCCTTTCTTTAAAGTAAATTTCGTTTTAAAATAATTATCTTAATTTAAATCAATGTTTCATCAACCAATTACTAGGATTTAATAATAAGAAATAAATTGCAGACAATAGGCTAGGCCTAATCACGACGCGGAGACGCGCGGCACGTGAACTGAAGCTTGTCTCATGAACCGAAAGTCAGCGTATAAGGTATCCTCACAGACATATATATTGAAATGTCTACTTTTAAAGACAACCATTCAAAATGAAAGAAAACAGACTGCTCTCTGCTTATGTGGGCTAATCCGTATGAAAACTGAATTTCTCTCTGACTCCTCTTCAATCTTTCTGATTTTAGAACATTTTTGTAAAAGTGACTTTTAATTATTTATTTCAAAAAAATTAAAAATAAGTTGAGTTTCAGCCTCGTTAAATTGCATTTATATATGTTAATCTATTTGGTCAAATTAAGCTATATAAAATAAATAGTTTATCCCTTAAAATGCTATGGATTTTGAAAGATATATAAAAAAAATAATAAAAAAAAACGGGCAAAAAAACTTTAAAAGCGATTTTCTTAGGTTTTCAATTGGAAAAAAAGGGCAGACGACCAGAATTCAAATCTGTATATCTTTACAACCATTCAAGGTATGACCAAGGTATCATTTGAAAGCTTACAGTGTCCTCTTTCCATTAATATCAAAATCTCAATTTTTAAATTTGGGTCACTGTGACTAATTTTGCTGGATCAGGTCGGTCACAAATGTGTTTTTTATTGTAGTATTATTTTATACAGAAATACATTATAATTATATATAATATACAAAATATAACCGTGGGCGCGATTAAACAGTGTTACAATAAAACTCAACATTGTGTTTTTTAAAAATAAATTCAAATAATACAAATCCCGAAATTGCGCTAATTTTAAAATTAAACTAAAACTCATGGCTGCACAAGCATTCATAACTGTGCGCGCCAACAGCGAGGAACCAGCAGAACAGAGTGAACGTTCATTCTGTTTAGTTCAATCCTACTTAATAGGAATTTATTTAAAATGCTTGCTCTACTCCACAACATTAATGTCTTGTGCGGATATCTGTATTTTGACTTTCGGTTTTAAGTAAGCGATTTAAAAGTTCCCGAGTCCCAGCGGAGTCACACGTTGATTAACCGGTGGGAATATACACAATAGGCCTAACTGATATTGAACACAAGAGGGCAGTATAGCACTACGTATGACTCAGATTATTTTTTCTTCTTCTGAATTTTACAACCTGGCTGTTTTTGAACGTAAACATAATTCTTAAATGAAAAAAGGGAAAAACTGCTTTAATTATAATATTTGTATAATTTAATTTAGAAACAAATGATGTATAATTACATTTTTAGAAGATATGAGGCTTTTAGTGTTTACTTTTTTGACATTACTTTAATCTTTTGCCAAAGTTGCACATGCCTACTGGCTAATAAATGTGATGTATCTGTCGAGCTATCTGTATCTATCTGTTTCAAGCAATTTCAAGCATGCTAAGAGTCCCAAAAGTATCAAAAAAGAATGTTAAAGTTTGATTTGTTGCCACAGCAACAGTATCAAAGATATCAAGAATCCATTCACAGGTCTACATCTGCTGTATTTTTACATTATACAGATGAAGTTTGAAGCAAATCGGTTAAAAATAAGAGGGTGATATCAAAGCATTTTGAAAGTGACACACTTCCTGCTGCCAGTTGGTGGCGCTATAACTTTGACTCACAATAGTCACATCCATGTAATCAGCCTCTTACAGTGAACACACTGCTGAAGTTTCATCAAGATCAGTTAATGTATGCTGAAGTTATAACACACTTCCTGTTTCACGTTTCTCGCCATAATTTTGTTTCCTCGCCACGGCCAAACCGTTCGAGATATCAAAAATCCCCTCGCAAACTTTCATCCTCAATGCCTTGACTTCATGCTGACCGAGTTTCGTGCCGTGTGTTTGAATTCTCTAGGAGGAGTATTGCACATTCCATTGCGAGCGTTTTACAAACAAACCTCAATAGCCGACTTCCTGTTTGGCTGGGGTAAAAAGTAAGAGCGTGAGGTATAGATGAAACGATGAGATCAACATGTGTACCGAGTTTCATATTATTACATGCAAGCGTGTTTGATTTATGGACCAAGTGTTCGGACCCCGTTCCAGGGGGCGCTGTCTAGCCCCCCTGCCACACCCAGGTACCATCTTCAGCCCGGCTCTGATGGCTGTGGGATCTGACCTGTGTGCAAAGTTTCAAGAGTTTTCAAACCCGTTAAGGGCCCCAAAAGCCGCTAAGAGTCTCAAAATCATAAAAAAAAAGAATTTTAAAGTTTGATGCGTTGCCACGGCAACAGTATCAAAGATATCAAGAATCCATTCACAGGTCTTCATCTGCTATGTATTTACATTATACAGATTAAGTTTGAAGCACATCGGGTAAAAATAAAAGGGTGAGTTCAAAGCATTTTGAAAGTGACACACTTCCTGCTACCAGTTGGTGGCGCTATAACTTTGACTCACAATAGTCACATCCATGTGATCGTCCTCTTACAGCGAACACACTGCTGAAGTTTCATCAAGATCAGTTAATGTATGCTGAAGTTATAACACACTTCCTGTTTCACGTTTCTCGCCATAATTTCGTTTCCTCGCCATGGCCAAACCGTTCGAGATATCAAAAATCCCCTCGCAAACTTTCATCCTCAATGCCTTGACTTCATGCTGACCGAGTTTCGTGCCGTGTGTTTGAATTCTCTAGGAGTAGTACTTCAAATTCCATTGCGAGTGTTTTATGAACAACCCTAAATAACCGACTTCCTGTTGGGCTGGGGTAAAAAGTAATAGTATGAGGTATATATGAACGATGAGATCTATATGTGCACCGAGTTTCATATTATTACATGCAAGCGTGTTTGATTTATGGACCAAGTTTTCGGACCCCGTTCCAGGGGGCGCTGTCTAGTCCCCCTGCCACGCCCGGGTACCATCTTCAGCCCGGCCCTGATGGCCGCGGGTTCTGACCCGTGTGCTAAGTTTCAAGAGTTTTTGAGCATGTTAAGGGCCCCAAAAGTGCCCGAATAGTCGTATAAATAATAATAATAATAATAAATATAGCTGCGAGCAGCGATGGCGGGCCCAAGCCGGTGGCACCGCAACCCCGGTTCCTTTAGTTACCTAAAGGCACCGGGGTGGCGGTGTCGCAGGCTTTGGCCCTTTCATGATTAAATGATTAAATGTTAAAACAGCTTGCCATACTCTATCTGTCATTTCGACTACTCACAATTACATTACAGATATCTATTAAATGATAATACAAACTATCCAAAATGAAATTACGACTAGTCAGAAAGACGTTGATATCTACAATGCTAGTTCCGGATAGGCAAACTTAGCTTTTAAATGTTGAAAGGGCTTGCCATACAGGGACGTAGGCTCAGAGAGAGGCTCACCATATTCAATCCAAAATATCTGACTTCCCTTGGTCCGAGCTAATGACTATGAATTAGAAAGTTGTCCGGCTTGAGGAGTAAAATCTATATACCGATTTTTGTAACTGTAGATAAAAACTAACAACCCCACTTTTGTCAAAAGGTGGCGCTATTTAGTCCCTGCACCATGCCCGTTTCTGAAACTTTGCACATGTCTACTGGCTAATAAATGTGTCTGTTGAGTTTCATGCATTTTGAAGCATGCTAAGGGTCTCAAAAGCATCCTAAAAGCATCCTAAAAGAAGGGTAAAGTTTGATGCGTTGCCACGGCAACAGTTTAAAAGATATCAAGAATCCATTCACAGGTCTACATCTGCCGTATGTTTACATTATACAGATGAAGTTTGAAGCAAATCGGGTAAAAATAAAAGGGTGAGTTCAAAGCATTTTGAAAGTTACACATTTCCTGCTACCAGTTGGTGGCGCTATAACTTTGACTCACAATAGTCACATCCATGTGATCGTCCTCTTACAGCAAACATACTGCTGAAGTTTCATCAAGATCAGTTAATGTATGCTGAAGTTATAATACACTTCCTGTTTAACATTTCTCGCCATAATTTCGTTTCCTCGCCATGGCCAAACCGTTCGAGATATCAAAAATCCCCTCGCAAACTTTCATCCTCAATGCCTTGACTTCATGCTGACCGAGTTTCGTGCCGTGTGTTTGAATTCTCTAGGAGGAATATTGCACATTCCATTGCGAGCGTTTTACAAACAAACCTCAATAGCCGACTTCCTGTTGGGCTGGGGTAAAAGTAAGAGTGTGAGGTAGAGATGAAACGATGAGATCAACATGTGTACCGAGTTTCATATTATTACATGCAAGCGTGTTTGATTTATGGACCAAGTTTTCGGACCCCGTTCCAGGGGGCGCTGTCTAGCCCCCCTGCCACACCCAGGTACCATCTTCAGCCCGGGCCTGATGGCTGTGGGATATGACCTGTGTGCAAAGTTTCAAGAGTTTTCAAACCCGTTAAGGGCCCCAAAAGCCGCTAAGAGTCTCAAAATCATCAAAAATAAAGAATTTTAAAGTTTGATGCGTTGCCACAGCAACAGTATCAAAGATATCAAGAATCCATTCACAGGTCTTCATCTGCTATGTGTTTACATTATACAGATTAAGTTTGAAGCAAATCGGGTAAAAATAAGAGGGTGATTTCAAAGCATTTTGAAAGTGACACAGTTCCTGCTGCCAGTTGGTGGCGCTATAACTTTGACTCACAATAGTCACATCCATGTGATCGTCCTCTTACAGCGAACAAACTGCTGAAGTTTCATCAAGATCAGTTAATGTATGCTGAAGTTATGACACACTTCCTGTTTCACGATTCTCGCCATTATTTCGTTTCCTCGCCACGGCCAAACCGTTCGAGATATCAAAAATCCCCACACAAACTTTCATCCTCAATGTCTTGACTTCAGGCTGACCGAGTTTCGTGCCGTGTGTTTGAATTCTCTAAGAGGAGTATTGCACATTCCATTGCGAGTGTTTTATGAACAACCCTAAATAACCGACTTCCTGTTGGGCTGGGGTAAAAAGTAATAGTATGAGGTATATATGAACGATGAGATCTATATGTGCACCGAGTTTCATATTATTACATGCAAGCGTGTTTGATTTATGGACCAAGTTTTCGGACCCCGTTCCAGGGGGCGCTGTCTAGCCCCCCTGCCACGCCCGGGTACCATCTTCAGCCCGGCCCTGATGGCCGCGGATTCTGACCCGTGTGCAAAGTTTCAAGAGTTTTTGAGCATGTTAAGGGCCCCAAAAGTGCCCGAATAGTCGTATAAATAATAATAATAATAATAATAATCCTTAGGAAAACAATAGGGCCTTCGCCCTTTCAGGGCTTGGGCCCTAATAATAATCCTAAGGAAAACAATAGGGCCTTCGCCCTTTCAGGGCTTGGGCCCTAATAATAATCGTTAGGAAAACAATAGGGCCTTCGCCCTTTCAGGGCTTGGGCCCTAATAATACTAAAGAATAATAATCCCAAGGAAAACAATAGGGCCTTCGCCCTTTCAGGGCTTGGGCCCTAATAATCCCAAGGAAAACAATAGGGCCTTCGCCCTTTCAGGGCTTGGGCCCTAATAATAGAAAAGAATAATCCCAAGGAAAACAATAGGGCCTTCGCCCTTTCAGGGCTTGGGCCCTAATAATAATAATCCTAAGGAAAACAATAGGGCCTTCGCCCTTTCAGGGCTTGGGCCCTAATAATCCTAAGGAAAACAATAGGGCCTTCGCCCTTTCAGGGCTTGGGCCCTAATAATCCCAAGGAAAACAATAGGGCCTTCGCCCTTTCAGGGCTTGGGCCTAATAAATAATCCCAAGGAAAACAATAGGGCCTTCGCCCTTTCAGGGCTTGGGCCCTAATAAATAATCCCAAGGAAAACAATAGGGCCTTCGCCCTTTCAGGGCTTGGGCCCTAATAATAATCCTAAGGAAAACAATAGGGCCTTCGCCCTTTTAGGGCTTGGGCCCTAATAATCTGAAGGAAAACAATAGGGCCTTCGCCCTTTCAGGGCTTGGGCCCTAATAAACAAATACAAAATTAAAGTATAAGCCAGCAGCCCCTCACGGACAACACACAAAACAGAACACAAAAATCACAACATAAAATCAGACCTGTTCCTCTCTCCACTATCGTCGCTCCTCCTTTGCCTCCGCTCCTCCGTGAGAGTTGCGAGACAGACCGTTGCGTCTAACAAGTATTGTTCATTACCACTCACGCCACCGGCCTCGCGCCACTCTTATGTCCCTGTCCCTTGGCCTCAATATTATATCGCCACAATATTTATTCAGCAACATGACAAGCCAGTGAATTAACAGGTTTCAATTGTTGCTTTGTTGCACAGTGCGCGACATTTTATCTACATGTAATGCGGCTAAAGTTTTGACACTGAGTCAACGGGCTCTGTCTAATTCTTTCTTTTTCGCTTGTTTATCGTCATCATTTTCTTCCTTTTACCTTTCTTTGTTTTATCCTATCCTCCTATCCTATCCTACCCTTCTGTGTAAGAGCGCTCTCTTGTGATCAACGCGTACACAAGCATGATTGACACTGCTAATACACTCCTCCTGGCTTTGAGTGGTTGTTTCTGACCGGGAGCGGTGTATTTCTGCAAATGGCAATAGGACCACTGGAGGAGCCAGAGGAGCTTGATTTATTTCACAGATCATCTATCTCATAGTCTACTGTCAGGACATAATGACAGTTTTAACAAATATGTAAAAAAAAAAAAAATTGTTTACACATGTTACCTACTGCAGCTTTAATAGAATTATATTTTTTAAAGAAAATTTGTAAGAAAGAGAAGTATTATTCAAGTTCAAGAACTTTAACAAAAATGCTTTACAAATTTATACTACAGTCATTTGATGTACGTAGATAAGAACTTGATGTAGTTTGTCCAGTTGCTATGCCTTAAGCTTTGTTGAAATGTAGTATCACATAATTTTTCTAATGCAAGGTGAACAATTTGTTTTTAAGTTTTGACTTCATCTACCAGCATTATATCAGTTACATACCTCTCTGATGTATTTTTTTAACTTCAGTGCAAGGTACTTTAGGTTCATAGTACTAACATAATCCACCCTCTTTCTTCTAGATGTAAACCACTGCGAGAGGAAGGTATCTCGCTGTGCCAGTGTAAAAAACCTCACTCTGGAAGACCTGCTGATCTTGATGGACAGTTTACCTGGTGAGAAAGTGAGCGACAAGGATGTACGGGCTCTGGTTCACTCCTGTCCCTCACAACGTTACATCATACAGCTCCTTCACTTGTGGAAGATTCAGAATGGAAGTCAGGACCTGGCCAAGGCTTTATCTCACAGTCTTCGCAAACTACGTTCGAAAGGCGCCCGCCATCCCCTTCTAAAAATTCTAAAGAGGATCAGTCGGATTATTAGCGTGTTATCCATACACCGTATGTATGAGAAGATGATTATAAACATGATCCAGGACAACACATGTTTCAAAACTAAACTGTACAATGACTAATTATACTGTATCGAAGGACAATACAAATAGAGTTATTTAAATGAAAAGAAACTGTACCTAAATTTGGACAGGTGTGGGCTAAAAGGGGACAGAGTTGGTTTACTGATATGTTGTTAAGATGCTTTTTTTCTTGTGGCCTGTTATTCTTTTTTTATATTGGACTGAAACTTTGCGTTTTATTGCAAAATTGAAATATTAGCCCAAGTGCTAAAGGAAAATCACCAAGGTTCTTGTTTGACCTGCTAGGTCTCTGAAACGGAATGCTTTATTAAAGTTGTAAATAATGGAAATTGGTTGTGAATGTATAATAAAATAGAGAGCAGTTATGTTTTATTTAACTGCAATTCAGGTTTTAATGTGTTTATAAAATAAAATTAAAAAAAACATTTATCAATGTCAGAAAACTGGACTGGAATTTGTTTATAATTTATGGATAAGTGTGACTGTTTTGATATTGATGTTTACCACCAAATATTCTCATAATCACAGTGATCCGATTAAAAAAAAAGCTTTTAGGCTCCCAAATATTATATAAATATGGCCACCATAACCTTGTCTTTACTGATTGTGATGTATCTTTATATGATCTACTATACATGTAAAGATAATAAGGGTAAATTTAATTTAGAACAATAGGAAATTAGCCTATTATTTATTCACCTTTAAAAATCAGTTGGTTTTTTTTAATTATCAGATTTTTTTATTTGTTCTAATAAGATATGATAAGACAAAGCTCACACTAAAATTGTTAAATATTTTTTTTCAGTCTAAAATGGCCCCAATTGTAAATACAAGGGTTAACATAAGTATCAGGTCTGCCAGGATGTAATGAAACACTTCTATTTTCTGAGTCAACCCAGTCTCATGGCAATTTCATATGTATTTTACGAGGTAACTTGTTGGTAGAAATTCATACAACCTCACTCGTACAAATTCGTACGAATATTTGCTAATTCGTACATATTTTACGAGTTGTCCAATTCGTATTTATTTGTATGAACGACCTACCCCTGACCCGCCCATAAACCTACCCTTCAGTGGGCTTTAGACAAATTGTATGAATTCGTACGAAAACAGTTAGGTAGCATATCATATGGTTCTTGCTCCACTGCACTGGCTCCCTGTCAAATTCAGAGTTGATTTCAAGGTTCTTCTTTTTGTATATAAGCCCATACAAAAATTAGCCCCAGATTATATCTGTGAACTTATCCAGCCAGATACAACCGTTCATGTTGCAAACCAAAGGCAACAGAGCTTTCGCGGTTGCTGCACCTAAACTTTGGAACAGCTTACCTTTTAATATTATAACCCTCTCTATCGCTCAACGTTTTTAAATCTAGTTTAGACTAATTTTTACACCCTTGCATTTGAGTGATGCTGTCTATGTACACCATGTATTTGTATGTGTATGTAGAAATGTTCTCTTAATAGTCTATTATTATTAGTTTTTCTTAGATTTGGCCATCTATAAAGCACTTTGGATCAACAAATGTTGTGTTTATGTAGTTCTCTATAAATAAATTGACTTGACTTGGCTTGAATTAGCCACCTCGTAAAATACTATACCTTTCTAGTTCTTTAAAGAGATTTATTTTACAATTTATGGAGGACAGAGGGCACAGGACTTAAGGGAAAAATATAATTTTATTGACAATCTGATTTAGAAATATATTACCATCATATAAATATTGTATAAATATTCCCATCCCGCAGCCACAGAAATGATCACAATGATAATGGTGTTATAATTAATTACTGGCACCTCTTCAAACAATCTTCTCTTTAGGAATCACAAGGGCTGCAAGGGTTCTTTTTTTTTGCGAAACGCAGTTCTTCCAGTACGCTCCTGGAACATGTGGCCAGCGCTCCTCCAGCTATCACCTTACCGATACAGTCTATGTGGCTAGCTGTCTTCGTTGCCAGACAAACCCAAATGGTCTCGAGCAACACAAAGCGTCCCCATTTCCCACTAAGCGTGAAAAGCCAGTCACGTTCACCCACGCCGTCTCTCCCCTTCTCTCACTTCTTCTCTCCTAATTGTCCTCCACTCCAGGTGAGATCAATTATCCCTGCCTTCAGTCCATGCAATATAAACATACTATTACAGAAAGGTTCAGATGAGCGGAACCAAAGCCAAAAAAAAATAAAAAATACACAATACGTATGAAATTGCCATGAGAGCCAACCTCAAGTGAGGCCAGATTGTCAGAGGCCTTGTAGATGCTGAAGACCCTTAGCCCACACAAGGGACCACTAGAGTCTAAATCCCCTAATTTCTATTTAGTCTATCTACTGTTAGCCTACTGAAACTTGTAAATGGCTTGGCATTTAATGTATTATAAGACTTTATCACTTGGAGACCTGGGTGTCTCGAAAGACAAGTGACCAGGGACCTTGCAAGAGAATGTCCTGACCAGACTGATCTCATGAAATGGCGTATGTATGGCACGCCAATTCGTAATTCCATTTTTGCAGTGCTATCAACACGCATAATCGCTTTTCAGTGTGTTTATCAACGCCGTTGACTTTACATTAGGCTATATACTGTATAAATACTGTATGTTCAGTAGGTCAAATATCTTTCTGGCTGAAATGACATCATGAGAAGTAAAGCTCTCGGTATATTAACCCAAACATCAAATACCCGTGGGCCATAAATGTGTTTCTGGAGGTCAAAAATTGACCTATGTATAGCTTATTTAACATCAGGAGTCTATAAGTTTATATTGTTTAATACCTTTTGAGGAACCTTTGACCAGAAATGAGTTCAGTAGGTCAGATATGGACTTCTCTATGGCTTAGGAAGCATCTGTTGGAGTCTATGAGTATGAATGGAAAGTACAAGGTCAAGTACTTTTGGGCCAGAAATATGTTCAGTAGGTCAAATATCTTTCTGGCTGAAATGACATCATGAGAAGTAAAGCTCTCGGTATATTAACCCAAACATCAAATACCCGTGGGCCATAAATGTGTTTCTGGAGGTCAAAAATTGACCTATGTATAGCTAATTTAACATCAGGAGTCTATAAGTTTATATTGTTTAATAACTTTTGAGGAACCTTTGACCAGAAATGAGTTCAGTAGGTCAGATATGGACTTCTCTATGGCTTAGGAAGCATCTGTTGGAGTCTATGAGTATTTAGGGAAAGTTCAAGATCAAGTACTTTTGGGCCAGAAACATGTTCAGTAGGTCAAATATTTGTCTGGCTGAAATGACAACATGAGAAGTAAATCTCTCGGTATATTAACCCACAGACCAAGGACCCGTGGGCCATAAAAGTGTTCCTGGAGGTCAAAAATTGACCTATGTAAAAAACATCAGAAGGAGTCTATAAGTATATGTCGTTTTAAACTTTTTGAGGAACCTTTGACCAGAAATTAGTTCAAAAGGTCAGATATGGACTTTTCCATGGCTTAGGAAGCATCTATTGGAGTCTATGAGTATGTATGGAAAGTTCAAGATCAAGTACTTTTGGGCCAGAAATATGTTAAGTAGGTCAAAAAGGAACCTATGCATATAACATCAGATTGAGTCTATCAGTTGATATTATTTAAAAACTTTTGAGGAAACACCAGAAATTAGTTCATTAGGTTAGATATGGACTTCTCTATGGCTTAGAATCAAGTACCCGTGAGCCAGAAATATGTTCAGTAGGACAAAAGGAACCTATCTATAGCTTATAAATCATCAAAAGCCAATAAGTTAATATTTATTAAAACCTTTGAGGACCCTTTGACTGTTTCGCATGGATTATACTACTAATTGTTTTGTGCACTGACGAAAAAACATCACTTGAGCGGTTGTGCAATGCAATAACTTACTCGTTCCTTTGTGCAACAAAGAGATGTGTAATGCATGTGTTTTGTAACAAGGGAAATAATTGCATTAGTTGTTGCATTTCTGTGATGAAGAGAAATCGTGGCCATTAGCTGTTTCCTTACAACGCATGCAATAACTAACTCATTCCGTTGTTCAACGAAAACACATCTAACGTCTAACGTTGTGCATTAAAGAATATGCACGCAACAACTAACATGTTTCTCTGTGCAATGAAAAGAAAACACCTAATATGTTTAATTGGATTACATAACAATCTAACTTGTTCTTCGTTGCAATGAAAAGGCATAACGTGATGTTTTCTCGTCTGTGCACAAACAATCTAGTTTGTAAAATAGAAATGCATGCGAAAGCACATGCATACATTTTCTTTTCATTGCAAAGAGGAACAAGTTCGATATTTTATACATTGCAATAAAACAACACCCGTTGCTTTGTGCAATGAAGAGATGTGGATTGTGCATGAAGAACGTTGTGCATCAAAAATAACATATATGTAATATGCACTTTATTGCATTCAAGAACTAAACCCTTTAGTGCTTTGACTGGATAACGTGTGTTGTTTCATTGCAATGCTTACATTTTCTAACTTATTCTTCTTTGCAGTGAAAAGAAAAAAAGATAAACACGCATGCTTTTCCATGCATTTATGGAAATGGAAATTCTACAACTAATTAATTTGTGTTTTGACGAGAAAACATCACAAGGGCGATCGCTTTACAATGCATACACTAACTTGTTCCTTTGTGCAACGAACAGATTTGCAAGGCTTGTGCTTTAGGATTGGATTGCACATGCACGCAATAACTAACCTCTGTCCGATGAAAAGAAAACACCTAAGATGTGTTTCATAGCATTGCATGACATATCTAAATTGTTCCTAGTTATGCCTATCCACGAAATAACTAACCTCTGTGCAATGAAAAGAAAACACCTAAGATGTGTTTCATTGCATTGCATGACCTATCTAACTTGTTCCTCGTTATGCATATGCACGCAATAACTAACCTCTGTGCAGTGAAAAGAAAACACCTAAGATGTGTTTCATTGCATTGCATAACATATCTAACTTGTTCCTCATTATGCATATGCACACAATAACTAACCTCTGTGCAAAGAAAAGAAAACACCTAAGATGTGTTTCATTGCATTACATAACATATCTAACTTGTTCCTCGTTGCAATGAAAAGATATAACGTGATTTTGCATGCATTTCTATTTTACAAACTAATTTATTTGTGCACATACGAGAAAACATCACATAAGCTTTACAGTGCATAGTATAGCTATCAGTGATGCGCGGGTCAATGTATAAACAACCCGCAACCGACCGACGTTTTCAACTACCCGCCCGCAACTCGGACCGCAAAAAAAAGTAAAAAAATATTGTACCCGACCCGCTTCCTGGCCGCATTTTTTAAAAGTAGTAAATGCTCATCAGAGCGTTATTGGGCCATAGACGTGTAACAACACAGCATCGCAAGAAGACGTAGGCCTACACATAACAAAGCCAGCACTTTGGTCATCATCTTTCATTATTTCAGCAAATGTCTCCCACACTTTTACTCTTTCTATTTGTGTATTTGCGGAGCTTCCACTCCCCAGTCTTCACCTTTTCTCTGCCGCCTCCATCTCTCTGCAGACTGTAGTGATCATAGACATGGCCGGTTCGTGAACGAATCGTTCTTTTGAACCGGCTCTTTTTAGTGAACCGGTCGAACCAGTACACTAAATCGTTCGAAACAGTTCACGTCTTGCGTCAGTGCTGATCCACAAGTTACTAAAGTTACTCACTTTCAGACATGCCTGACGGTCGCCTACAAATCGAAATAAATCAATATCCTGAATTATATTTTACTCCAGTAACCGAGACATGTTGGTGCCACTGTTGAGAGAAGTGATGAGCACGAGCAGCTGATACTGCGTATACCGAACGCACAGGGACAGCGGTTCTCGAATCACCAGTACAGAACCGAGAACTGTTTCGACTGATGTGTTATCTTCGTGCCAGTTAAGTCAAGTCAAGTCACATTTATTTATATAGCGCTTTTCACAATACAGATTGTATCAAAGCAGCTTCACAGTGATAACATGTAAGTAGCACAACACAGATCAACAACATTGCTAAACACTAAATAAATAACCCCAACTGAGCAAGCTCAAAGCAAGCCAAAAGCAAGGCGACAGTGGCAAGGAACCAAAACTCCATCAGATTGGATGGAGAAAAAACCTTGGGAGAACCCAGGCTCAGTCGGGGGCCAGTTCTCCTCTGGCTTACATTCATATTGTTTAAATATAAATATTAAATATAAATATTGTTTATGAATCAAACGGCGCCATAACATATCGCAGGCGTTGAGTCGTCTCATCACAGGCGTTGAGTCGTCTCATCACAGGCGTTGGGGCATCCGAAATCCCCGTGAGAGGCTGGACACAAAACTGGACCTGACGAACGCCATTTTTCTCGGGACAAGCGTCCCGAGATAACAGCAGAAAGGCAGATGGGAAATAATTAGCATAGCTGATGTTCATAATAATTTCCGTTATAACTCACAAACTCTCCGTAACCCAAACTCTCCGCAACCCAACCATACGCGCCGACCCGTTTGTCTAAAAGGCTGTCGAGCCCCACTGGTGCGTTAAGCAGTTTCAGTGGCAAACGGTTCCATATGGCATAACAGAGGACTAGAAGGTAAGCATTATGTGAATGCTTGACTAAAGAGATGCGTCTTTAATCTAGTTTTGAACTGTGTCAGCGAGTCAGAGGCTCGGACCGTATCGGGAAGGCCATTCCAGAGTTTTGGAGCTAAATGCGAGAACGCCCTCCCTCCTTTACTGGACTTCGATATCCTAGGAATGACCAGAAGCCTTGAATTTAGTGATCTTAAGGAACGCGGTGGATTGTAGGGCGAAAGAAGGTCCGTTAAGTACATAGGTGCTAAACCATTTAGGGCTTTATAGGTCAGTAGTAGTATTTTGTAGTTGATGCGGAACTTAATAGGTAACCAGTGTAGAGATGATAAAATCGGTGTTATATGATCATATTTTCTTGACCTAGTAAGAACTCTAGCAGCTGCATTTTGTACTAACTGTAGCTTGTTTATTGAGGATGCAGGACAACCAGCTAATAAAGCATTACAGTAATCTAGTCTCGAGGTCATGAATGCGTGAACTAATTTTTCTGCATCAGAAATAGATAGCATGTTACGTAGCTTAGCAATGTTTCTAAGGTGGAAAAAGGCTGTTCTTGTAACATATGAAATATGATTTTCGAACGACAAGTTGCGGTCTAGTATAACACCCAGGTCTTTTACTGTTGTGGATAAAGTAACAGGACATCCGTCTATATTAAAGTTGTATTGTGAGAGGTTTTGTGAGTAGTTTTTTGGACCAATAAGTAATACCTCCGTTTTATCTGAATTTAATAGCAGGAAATTACGCGTCATCCAGCATTTTATATCTTTGAGACACTCTGTCATTTTAGATGAGTTAGTGTTTTCATCTGGTCGTGATGAAATATATAATTGAGTGTCGTCAGCGTAACAGTGGAAATTAATTCCATGTTTTCTTATAATATTACCAAGTGGCAGCATATATATTGAGAATAGCAGAGGGCCTAAAACTGATCCTTGCGGTACTCCATAGTCTACTGACGTTATCTTTGATTTTTTCCCTTTAAACAGACAAAATGAGAACGGTCCGATAAGTACGATCTAAACCAGCTTAATGCCTGTCCCTGGACACCGGTGAAGTTTTGTAGTCGATCCAAGAGTATTATATGATCTATAGTGTCGAACGCAGCGCTAAGATCAAGTAGGACTAGTATTGAGATACAGCCTTGGTCAGAAGCTAAAAGTAAATCATTTGTAATTTTAACTAGCGCAGTTTCTGTACTATGATGCGGTCTGAATCCTGACTGGAATTTTTCATAGATATCATTTTCTTGCAAAAAAGAGCACAATTGAGCGGACACTACTTTTTCAAGTATTTTGGACATAAATGGAAGATTTGAAATGGGTCTGTAATTTGCCAAGTTATTTGGATCTAATTGCGGTTTCTTAATGAGCGGTTTTATTACAGCCAGCTTGTATATTTTTGGGACATGACCTAAAGATAAAGACGAGTTAATAATATTGAGGAGAGGCTCTTCCACTACAGGTAATAGTTCTTTCAGTAGTTTAGTGGGTATTGGATCTAATAAACAAGTTGTTGGTTTAGATGCAATGATAAGTTTATTTAGCTCCTCCTGTCCTATCGTTGTAAAGCGGTTTAGTTGTTCTAGAGGGTCCATAATTGAAGCTGAATCATAAGACACCATAGCGGATTGTACATTTATAATTTTGTTTCGGATGCTTTCTATTTTCGCATTGAAGTAATTCATAAAATCATTACTACTAAACTGTAAAGGTATATTTTGCTCTGGTGATGTCTGTTTATTTGTTAGTCTAGCCACGGTGTTAAATAAAAACCTTGGATTATTTTGGTTATTTTCGATTAGTTTGCGGAGATGCTCAGCCCTGGCTGTTTTTAGTGTCTTTTTATAACGTGACATACTGTCTTTCCACGCGATTCTAAAGACCTCTAAATTAGTTTGTTTCCATTTACGCTCTAAGTTGCGAGTTTCTCTCTTGATAGCATGTGTAGCACTGTTGTACCACGGTGCTTTAATTTTCTCTCGAACCTTTTTTAATCTAATTGGCGCAACAATATCTAATGTACTAGTAAGAATGGTGCTTAAACTGCTAGTCATTTCCTCTAATTCATCTGTTTGTTTGGGTTCACTTAGCAGCTTAGATAGATCAGGTAAGCTATTTGAAAATCCATCTATAGTGGTTGGAAGGATTGTTCTGCCTGGTCTATAACGTGGCGCAACATGACATATTTCAGCAGTACGTATTATGCAAGTCACCATGTAATGATCAGTGACATCATCGCTTTGCGGTATAATATCTATATCAGTTGGATCGGTTCCATATGATATAATTAAATCTAGTGTATGATTTAGACGATGAGTGGGACCACTGACGTTTTGTTTGACCCCAAAGGAGTTTAATAAATCTGTAAACGCAGCCCCTAAAGCATCATTTGTATTATCTACGTGTATGTTAAAATCTCCAGCAATTATTGCTTTATCGACATTTACCAATAGATCCGAGAGAAAGTCTGCGAACTCTTTTAGGAATTCAGCATATGGCCCTGGAGGTCTATATACAGTAGCCAGGGCTAGAGATAATATAGATTTCCTTCTTACATCTAAGAGCGTAACATTTAGCACAAGTACTTCAAATGAATTAAACCTGTGACCTGTTTTCTGAGTAATATTAAAAATATCTTTATAGATTGTTGCAACACCGCCGCCACGACCGATCAGACGAGGCTCATGTTTATAACAGTATCCTGGCGGAGTAGATTCGTTTAGACCGAAATACTCATTTGGTTTAAGCCAGGTTTCAGTAAGGCACAGAACATCGAAGTTATTGTCTGTGACCATTTCATTTACGATAACCGCCTTAGGTGTGAGCGATCTAATGTTTAGGAGACCTAGCTTTAGAAATTGTTTTTGTTGACTGATATTTAGATTTTCTGGTTTAATTACAATAAGATTTTTGCTAGATCCTACACTAGATTTATTGTTTGGCTTCACTAAACGAGGAATAGACACAGTTTCTATATAATGTTCCACACTATGCTTATTAGTTAAGTTTGGACCGCAAAGGCTGTAATTTGGACTTTGACTCATTAGTCATCTGGTGCGTAATGTCTTGGAAATGTTGTCGGACAGCACAGCCGCTCCGATTCGGCTGGGATGGAGACCATCTGTGCTGTACAGCCTCGGTCTTTCCCAAAACAGATGCCAGTTATTTACAAAGTGCAGCCCCTGTTCATTACACAATGACATTAACCATTCATTTAATGCAAAAAGTCTACTGAACCTTTCCTGTCCTTGTCTGTACGTGGGAAGCGGTCCAGACACGATGATCGCTGCTTTAGGCGCTGTGCTGCGTACCGTCTCGATCAGGCTCCTGTAGTCCTTCTTCAGAACCTCCGTCTGCCGCAGCCTGATGTCGTTCGCTCCCGCGTGCAGCACAACAGCTCCGATGCGCTCGTCCCCGTTCAGGATCTCGGGAACCTGTGCAGCAACATCAAGAACACGAGCACCAGGAAAGCAGTGAGTGCGCACTTTACCTTTATCCGAATTAGCGCGGACATGGCGGACTATGGATGTGCCGATGATCACGGCGTCATCGCGTTCCGGCTCGCGAAGAGGGGAGAAGCGGTTCCGGGTGGAGATCTCGAAGACCGGGAGGGGCGGAGAGGCAGCTCTGGCTCGAGTCTTCCGCTGTGTGATCCATGGTCCATGTTGTTTCGGTGCCGGAGTGAATGAAGCCTTAGATGATCGCATCTTCCTCGGCAGAGTAACGTACGGCGTAGATGAACTCGGAGTCAAAGAGTGATTTGATTTGTTAGCGTCGGCGCGTGATGCTTCAAGCGTTGAGCGCCGATCCAGCAGCTCGGCTTGCTTCACCAGCAGACCGCGGATCTGTTTCTCGACGTATTCCAGCTCCTGCTTCACCGTGAAGAGCTCGAATGTGTCTTCATCTGCACTCAAAGGTAATGTTAGACACGCATCTGATATGTTCGCCATTATAACGGATGATCAGTAAATTAGTAGTGATACTACAACTATCACTACTAATTTAGGATTGAAATGTCGGAAATAACCAGGATTCAGTGAAACGGGTGTAAAATGAGACGATCAATAGGCGAGAGGGCACGCGTGGAATGCTAGCGGGCTAAAGGCTAGTGTTATTCAGCCAATAATGTGTAGGGCTGTATATTTCATCAAAAATTGTGTCTAGTACTATATTAATACAAATGTTTTGGCATATTTTTTCAAACGACCCGACCGACCGCGACCCGAATATCATTAAAAACATTTTTGGATGACCCGTAACTGCGGGTAACCGCGGGTGACCGCAGGCACCCGCTCATTTCGGATCAACCCGCGCATCACTGATTGAGCTCATTTCTGGTAAAAGGCTCCTCAAAAGTTTTTAAACAATATAAGCTTATAGACACCTTTTGATGATAAGCTAAACAAAGGTTCCTATTTGACCTACTGAACATAGTTCTGGCCCACGAGTACTAGATCTTAAACTTTCTAAACATGCTCATTGACTCCTTTTGATGTTACTGAAGCCATACAAGAGTCCTTATTTTTACCACATAAGCCATATGGATTGTTTATATCTGACCCATTGAACTCATTTCTGGTCAAAGGTTACTTGATCATTAGGTTACTATACATTGATATTTACTACTTATGATGTTTTATGAGCAGGAAGATATTTGACCGACTGAACATATATCTGTCCCACGAGTACCTGATATTGAACTTTCTATACATAACTAAATAGACTACTTCTTATGCCACTTCCTAGGCCTAGAGGTTCCTCTTTGACCCACAAACATAGTCCTGGCCGACGAGTACTAGGTCTCGAACTTTCTATAAATTCTCATAGACTCCTTTTCTTCTCCACTTCTTAAGCCATATAGAATGTCCATATCTTAAGTATTTAACTTATGTCTGGTCCAAGGGTCCTCAAAAGTTTTTAAACAAGAAAAACTTTTAGACTCCTTCTGATATTACATGAGCTATAGATAGGTTCCTTTTTGACCTACTGAACATAGTTCTGGCCCAAGAGTACTTGATCTTGAACATTCTAAACATACTCATTAACTCCTTTTGATGTTACTGAAGCCATACAAGAGTCCTTATTTTAACTACTGAACATATTTCTGGCTAAAATGTTCTTTGAAAATCAGGATACTATACAGAATGACCTCTTATCATTTTATTTTAGCCAGACACATATTCGACCTACAGACTATATTTCTTGCCCATGTGTACTTGATTTTGAACTTTCTACATACTCATAGACTCCTTATGATGGTTCCTAGGCCATATAGAATTGTCCACATCTGACCTATTGAAATTATTTCTGAAAAACTTACGGACTCCTTTTGATGATATATGAATCAATTGCCAAAAACATTATAAAAACTCTATAGTAATTTGGACACTACGAACCACCTAGAAACACCATAGGAACCACACAGACTACCATAGTAACCAACTAAAATACCCTAGCAACCACCCAGAACACCCTAGCAACACTCTAGCAACTGCCTAGCAACCACCCAGAACACCTTAGCAACACCCTAGCAACCAACCAGACAACCCTAGCAACCACCTAGCAACACCCTAGCAACCACCCAGAACACCCTAGCAACCACCTAGCAACACCTTAGTAACCACCCAGAACACCCTAGCAACACCCTAGCAACCCCCCAGAATACCCTAACAACCACCTAGCAACCACCCAGAACACTGTAGCAACCACCGGGAACACCCTAGCAACCGGGTGGTGAGATTTGCCACTGCAAGCACCACTTCACATTTTCTTCTGGAAATGTGCCATAAATGTGTTGAATCGGTCAAAAATTGACCCATGTATAGCTAATACAACATCAGAAGGAGTCTATAAGTTTATATTATAAAAGGGTCCTCAAAAAGGGTAAAAGGGTCCTCAAAAAGGTTTCAAACAATATAATATGAAATGGAATAAAAGAATCGATTAGTTAAGAGCTAAATCATGCCAAAAACATAGAAACTCTATAGTAACCATATGTGAACACTACCAACCACCAGGTAACACCATAGCAACAACCCAGAATACTATTGTAATGACCTAAAACACCCTAGCAACACCCTAGCAACCACCCAGAAACCCCCACCAACAAACAAGAACAGCCCAGCAACAACAACCTGGCAACAGCCTAGCAACAACCTAGCAACATTAGCACCTTAGCAACCACCCAGAATACCCTATCAACCACATAAAAACACCATAGCAACCACCCAGAATACCCTAACAACCACCTAGCAACCACCCAGAACACCCTAGCAACCGGGTGGTGAGATTTGCCACTTCAGGCTCAACTTCACATTTTTTTCTGGAAATGTGCCATAAATGTGTTCCTGGTGGCCAAAAATTGACCTATTTATATCTAATATAACATCAGAAGGAGTCTAAAAGTTTATATTGTTTTAAACTTTTTGAGGAACCTTTGACCAGAAATGAGTTCAATGACATCATGAGAAGTAAATCTATCGGTATATCAACCCACAGATCAAGTACCCGTGGGACATAAATGTGTTCCTGGAGGTCAAAAATTGACCTATGTATAGCTAATATAACATCAGAAGGAATCTATAAGTTTATATTGTTTTAAACTATTTTGAGGAACTTTTGACCAGAAGTGAGTTCAATAGGTCAGATATGGACTTCTCTGTGGCTTAGGAAGCATCTATTGGAGTCTGAGTCTGTATGGAAAGTTCAAGATCAAGAACTTTTGGGACAGAAACATGTTCAGTAAGTAAAATATTTTTCTGCCTTAAATGACATCATGAGAAGTAAATCTCCAATCAACCAGAACACCCTAGCAACCACCTAGCAACACCCTAGCAACAAACCAGAACACCCCAGCAACCAGCTAGCAACACCCTAGCAACCCCCAGAACACCCCGGCAACCAGCTAGCAACACCCTAGCAACCACCCAAAACACCTTAGCAACCACCCAGAATACCCTAGCAACGGTATAGCAACACCATAGCAACCACCCAGAATACCCTAAAAAACCACCTAGCAACCACCCAGAACACCGTAGCAACAACCCAGAACACCCTAGCAACCGGGTGGTGAGATTTGCCGCTGCAAGCTCCACTTCACATTTTCTTCTGGAAATGTGCCATAAATGTGTTCCTGGAGGTCAAAATTGACCTATGCATATCTAATATAACATCTGAAGGAGTCTAAAAGTTTATATTGTTTTAAACTTTTTGAGGAATCTTTGACCAGAAATGAGTTCAATATGTCAGATATGGACTTCTCTATGGCTTAGGAAGCATCTGTTGGAGTCTATGAGTATGAATGGAAAGTACAAGGTCAAGTACTTTTGGGCCAGAAATATGTTCAGTAGGTCAAATATCTTTCTGGCTGAAATGACATCATGAGAAGTAAAGCTCTCGGTATAGACGAATCCGGCGAAACTACCGGAAGTAAGCGAGGCGCCATTACTGAGCTGTTGTTGGGTAGCGTTGCGCCATTGCCTCCTATTGTTTTAGTTGCAACTTGCGTCCACTGGAATAAACAGCCCGCGATTTACGACTGTCACTAACGTTACAACGCTATCCCTTGTATAATGTCGAGTGGGTAAACAGTTTCCGTTATAAATTGTTTCAATGGTGGCAGTAAAATTTCAATTTTGAAGAGAAAACACTGTGAATACCCCGGGTCGACTGCCCCTGTCTGGTGCCATACGGTTTACAGATTTCCTGGGCGAGTACAAGACGTGGACATTCTCGTATAATAACAATTATTTAATGACATAAGTAAAAAAATATATAATAAATATGTGATATAGTGATCAGCAAAATCTCCTCTCTTGCTATTTTTTCTATTCAATTAACATGCTATGGTCATTAAATGGCTTTCCTGAGCTAAATGTAACGTTATGTGACATAATTGTTTTCCTGCTGTTATATTGACCTCTTTCCATGGTTTAAAAACACTAATTGGTCGATATTATGTATACTTTCTAGCTGTAACGTTACCCTTGCCTGTTGCAATGTGAAAATGAGATAAATAATGGACACAAATGAAAAACATGAATTTGTTTATTTGATTTCATTCATTTATTTATTTATTGTTGCCAAATGGACAGATCTTTTTATAGTTTCCTCGCTAGCAAACGTTAGCCTAGCTAGCTTGCCAAGCTATTTTCATAAATAACGTTAATCTGTAAGATCGTTTGTACCTTCATCTGTGACTGGAGGCCACTGCAGTCACAGATCAAACCAACAAGTCATTCTGCCTGGCTGTAGCTGTCATCGAGGGTGAGTCGCGTTATCACCGAGGTTTGTTTACATACCGGTGCATATGTCTATATGCCTGTGTAACAGCTCAGTAATGGCGTCGCCACAAGATGGCAGCCTACACAGAACGCTCGTCGGATTCGTCTATATTAACCCAAACATCAAATACCCGTGGGCCATAAATGTGTTTCTGGAGGTCAAAAATTGACCTATGTATAGCTAATTTAACATCAGGAGTCTATAAGTTTATATTGTTTAATACCTTTTGAGGAACCTTTGACCAGAAATGAGTTCAGGTCAGATATGGACTTCTCTATGGCTTAGGAAGCATCTGTTGGAGTCTATGAGTATGAATGGAAAGTACAAGGTCAAGTACTTTTGGGCCAGAAATATGTTCAGTAGGTCAAATATCTTTCTGGCTGAAATGACATCATGAGAAGTAAAGCTGTCGGTATATTAACCCAAACATCAAATACCCGTGGGCCATAAATGTGTTTCTGGAGGTCAAAAATGTACCTATGTATAGCTAATTTAACATCAGGAGTCTATAAGTTTATATTGTTTAATACCTTTTGAGGAAGCTTTGACCAGAAATGAGTTCAGTAGATCAGATATGGACTTCTCTATGGCTTAGGAAGCATCTGTTGGAGTCTATGAGTATGTAGGGAAAGTTCAAGATCAAGTACTTTTGGGCCAGAAACATGTTCAGTAGGTCAAATATTTGTCTGGCTGAAATGACAACATGAGAAGTAAA
>NW_024121304.1:107503-194906 GCF_016745375.1 Pimephales promelas | reverse complement strand
ACAAAAAGAACTAGTTTCCTTCCTCTTTATCCTGTTTTTCCTCCTCATCCTCCTTGTCTGCTCATCTCCTATATTTTGCTATAAAGCTGATCTTTTACAGCGTTTTTTTTTTGTTTTTTTTTTGAAAACCAATAACAGGACTGTTGGTCACTGGTCACACTATTGCTGCATAACTTCTGATTTTGAAATAAAAATAGCGAGTGTTTGTGGTACAGCTCACGCAATGCAAACGCAGCATATGTGAAAGCACTTTAGCGCGTGCGGCTCCTGTACCGGATACGCACCGCAACACTCACCGCATACGCACTGCAAACGGAGTATGTGTGAAACGGGCGTTACCTGTGAATTTATCCCAATTGAACCTTTGTGCTGATAATGCAATACTAATCGAGCTACAGGAACACTTTCAGCTCAGATGCTTTAGAAATATCTATTTTTTCCGGTATCTTGAATACAGTGATATAAATTTGATGGGTACATAATTGTATTGAATGAAAAACATTACGTACAAAATTATGTAAATGTATTAGATAATTCATTTAATTTGTTTTATATCAACGCAAACTTATCATAAAATGTTAAGGTTTTATGATTGTTTCAAAATCCCAGGCCTAAGGTGTTCACAGACTTTTGTAACATTGTTTTAGGCTACAGTATCTTAACCTTTTTTTTCTTAGACTCCTCATGATTGAGCTCCAAAGCAACCTTGGGATTTTTGAGGGCAAACCTGGACTGCTGCTCTTCAGCTACGATCAAAAGGCTCTAGCTGAAAATAAATTTTATACAGCAGATCTAATGGCCTGGTCCATAATTCACAATGGACCAGGCATTAAGTGCATTAACAAGGAGCTTTTCATGATTATGTGTGGCCAGAAACCAGACCTCACCACATTTGATCATACTAATTTCCTGGAAAATGACCTTGCAGAAAAGCTGGCAAAGGTAAGTTAAGTAATTTTACATGCCACATAATGTAGCTATGTGCTCATTTAAGGAGAACAATGTTTTTCACTAACCACTATTCATCAAGTCCACATGTGTTCCTATGATTTTAGGTTGTTGGGTGCAGCTCTCCAGAGGAGCTGACGGAGCTTAAAAACTCCCTGGGGGACTGGATTTGCGACTGTGGGGTACCCAACATTTTCACAGCCTCCTTGAGTAATCTGCCCACAATTTATGGGCAGTTAGTGACCCACTTCATCTATCACAGGTAAATAAATAACACTTACAGTAACTTCTAGCTGCCTCAAATGTCTCCTAAAAAGATGTTGGGTCTCTGCCATTGTAAAGTAATGTCTATATTTAGAGTGGACATGTTGTTCCATACATGCATATGTCAGGTCATTAAATCCCTAAATGTTAGGAAGTAGTGAATGTGGATGAGATTTTTCCATTTAACAATAGTCTTTTTGTAAATTTGACATGCTTTCATTGAATGAAAAAGACTTATTTTAACAAGCATTTATTTCATATTAGTATATTATATTAATAATATACTAATGATTATACCTTGCGATTACTCATCCTGTTGAATATCTAAATATTATCAAAACAGGCCTATTGTCTTCCATGTGATTCTCCTGATTTAAGCCTACGTTACGCTCGGGGTTCAAACAAAAAGGCTCATTTTGCAACTGTCAACTTAGCTAGCTAGTCTGTACGTTGAAAAAACAAACAAAGCTGCTACAACCATTTACAACCTATATACGTCACTACTACCAGAATGCATTGAGATGTAAATAACTATGGCGGCCTTTCGAGTTAATGGATTTTCGGCTTCTTTTAACAAAAACAAAAGAAGATATTTTGTATCACCTTGTACTGTTTATCTCTGGTCTCCTATTAAGATCAGGATCATCACCTTTTTTAATATTTAAAGGTATCAGGTTTATTACTGAGATGCTGCTTTGACTCTTTGTATTGTAAATAATAGTTGACTTTACAACAGTGATTTTGTAAGTCTTATTATTACTTTTTTTCTGTTCAGAGTGGCAAGTATTATCCAGCAGTTCACTTCTGGGCTGAACTCCTGTGGCCGGTTGTGGGAGGTAGTGCTTAATAATTGGAAAGCTTTCCTCCCCTTGTTTACCAACACTAGAGGTGCCCTAACAAGAAATGAAGTCAGAGACCTCTTCAACATTGTCTGGAGTTCACCAGGGAGCAACAGGGGAGACCTTGAAGAGGAGACTGTCTTCCTCTGGGAATGCTGGCTAATGTTGATTCAAGGTAAGTGTTTCTTTAACTGCACACTGTTTTGTTATGTAATTAGATTTTGCTTCTTGCCTTTTACATTTTCTGTTTTGCAAACTTAAACAGAAGAAGATGTGGGCATATCCTTTGAGGAGTTCCTAGTGTTTGTAACTGCAGCAGATTCTGTCCCTCCACTGGGGTTTCAGCAAAAGTGCCAAGTGGAATTTTATGACCAAGAGGAGCCAACCAGAAGAATTCCTTATGCTTCAACCTGTGCTGACTCTCTACCTACCAAGAGGTGTGTTAGAAGAAGAGGAATTCAAGGAATTAATGTTCCTTGCAATAAAAGGATCTCTCGGATTTGGGAAGGTATAAGCGTCACCTTTCTAAAGGATCGGTTTACTTTCATAATGTTTGCTGATAATTTACTCATCCTGATGTCAGATGAAAGAGAGGGGTTGTAACTGTTGTTGAGAGGGGTTTTATTCTGGTGTAATTGTATTACAGTAATAAATGCTTATGGTCATTCAACAAAAGCTTGACTAATGTTTTGCAAACATCTAAATCTTTAAACAAAAATGATAAAAGTTCTGGTAAATATTTTGGGTCAAGATCTAAATTTGTTTGGTCAAAGATTAAGTAAATTAGAAAACACACTTGGTGTGAGAACTGGGCACTTTTATTTCAGAAGACTAACATTAAGTCACATGACCTTAAATAATGACTATTAAAGTCAGCCGTGAGCAGCAATTATTTGGGTCCATAGAAATGTAAAAATGTGACAATTTCATACACACAAAAAGGTGGATGTTTGTATAATGTTTTTGGTGTCAACACGGATTCGTATCAAGAATGCATAAATCATGAATACGAATATAAAAGAGGATGAAAACATGTATATTGGACCATAATCTAATCAAACTTAAAAGGTTAGCGCTGTTTTGTCCATTGAATGAAAGTCAACCATAACATGCAGTCTTAAGTTCTTTATTAGGATTAACTCGTCCTTTTCTTACGATTGATTTTAAAATGTCAAAAAAGACAAAACATTGCGAATTATGTCTAATCCAAGTTCTGCTTGTGCTCCACCAAGTGGATTAAATTGTGCAACAAGTTGCTCCAAGGTTGTGTTATTCACTGTGTAGTGATTCTGTGGTACTGGCACTCCGTCTGGCCAGTCAAAATTTGCTGCCCCCTGCATTCTTGATGTCGTTTCTCCTTGTTCAGATGGTCCGTGAACAACAATTAAATCTGCTGGCCCAGCTGTTCTGCCACTGATTTCTTGCATCACTGTGGTTCTATGTCCTTGTTGTCCCAGGCAGCCTCGGACAAAAATCTGTATTGGGGACTGATGTCTTTCAGTTCTCAGGCCATGGTTGTTCCATTGTTGAATGAATGCTGTCAAGTCCCTGTTATCTGTGTTAAGTAGACATAATGATGATGCATTTCATTGTCAATGTCCACTATACCTTCACTCTCAAGGAAGTGGAAGAGGTTATAATAGACATTAGTCAATCCCCGCCACATGTCGCCCCAGAGCCTCTCAATACGCTGGTTATGAGTGCTCCTGCCTATGATGGCACTGCCTCTGTCTGAGCCCCTGAAAATGTTCATCACACAGACATCATTATTGTGATACCATGATCTGTTCTGACCCTGGAAGGCACTCCATATCTGGCCACAGCATTCAAAAAGCAATCCATTACAGTGCTGCTCCGGTTGTTGTTTGAGGCATGGAGGAAGACAGAGGCGACTGTATCCATTTATACCACCATGAATGACAATTCTCCATCTAAAACATAACAGAGAAACACTATTATAATACAATACGTTAAGAACAAAAAATATATATATACATTACATCTTCCTATTTCAAATATTTTCTTAATGGGAAGTTCATGAATACTTTTTTTATACCATGGTCTGGGTGAATACTCGATTCTGATTGGCTGCAGGGTGTCCGTTAAAAAGTGATAGAGGACACCTAGTAAAGTAGTTCTGGTGAAACTGCCTGTTTACCATTCGAAATTAATAAATAAATGCGCTGCCTACAACGGCTGTGAGTAACCATAGCAACAGACTCACATGCTCTATCATCTAACGTTAGATATTATAGCCTAATACAACAATGAGCGACTTCGTGCTATTTCTTTTAACATTTATGGAGAATATGGCAACTTTGACGACTGGTATGCTGCTGAAGAAAGAAAAAATGTAAATAAAACGGAGAAAATTACACCGCTGCTGCTCTGCTCCATTGAACTCTATTGGTAACGACGTAACTTGCGACCATAGTTGGATAACGATGCTTTCGGGAAACGCACCCCTGAATGAGACCCTGCGGGAGTTTTACGCTGCTGTCCAGACAACCAAGGCAGGAGAAGGCTGAACGTTACAGCGTTTCAAGCCTAAGGAGCCTGAGGCAAATTACCCTCTCTTTGATCTGATTAATTTATTGCCCTCTATAACGTTAAGCGCAAATCGCTGGAGCTCAGAGCTAATTGTTTTTTTTATTGTTGTTTGATTAATTGTTTTATGAGTAATAAAAAAAAACTAAAAAAAAACTATGCCTACCTTTGTGTTTCATGAAAAAAAAAAAAATGCATTTGTGAACCTGAAGGGATACGAGCTAAGCGGACTATATATATCTCCGGTTGCTAAATAAACAGTCAGGCAGGCAAGGCAAGTTATTATTTGTAAAAACTAGATTTAGCCTAATTAAAATATAAACTAATGTTTTATTTGGCAAGTGACCATGGTATAAGCGGGTTAATGCCCTCCGAGGTGTCCATTGTCAGGTTTTAATGGACTTCGGCGGAGGCAACCGTCCTCCGCTGTGCGTCGGCTGGTTTACGCCTCGCCGTCGTCCATTAAAACCTGACAATGGACACCTCGTCGGGCATTAACCCTTACATAATTTACACACTTTATTAAAAGTAACATGTATAATACAAAAAAGCAGAACCATGTAACCTGTATATCTACCTTATCAATTTGTGGTTGCCATCAAGGTGCCAAAAGGAGTTTGGTCCAGCTACACTGTACAATCACCAATGTGCTCTTTGTGACATTGCTCTTAGAGCTGCAGCACTGGGGTTGATTGGTATTAAAGTCTTTCTCGCTCTGTCTCTGCACCCGTACTCCACCTGCTCGTAACTGTGCCCTGACAGCCTCAGACCCAAGCTGGTCATTCCCAGCCACAATGTCTTTGATCATGTCATCGAGGGCATCAGTTACATCAGAATATGTCACAGACCAATTCAAATTGAACTTCCTGAAACAAACAATTCAAACATAACTTGTTTATTATCAAGATAATTCTAAAGATGTTCTTGTAGCTCAAGTAGTAGAGCATGGCACTACAGAAATGCAAGTTTGATACCCAGGGAATGCATGAATTAAAAAGAAATGCATGAGTTAAATGCAAATGAATAAATGTAAATACAATGCTCACTTCATGTGCATCAAATAGTTTAAAACGAAATTTGCCTACATCTTGATGTAACTTACTTTATGCATTGTTTGACTGTAGCCAAAGTCACTTGCAGAATCTCAGGTATTGAACTAAGAAAAACCACACGAGGAAAGAAAAGGAAGTTGCTCTCTGGTGAGGTTCTAATGGGGCGCTTGTCTGCCTCCACTACAAGTAAGTGGAGCCTGATAACTGGAACTGGCTGCAACAATATTAACAACAAGGATAAATACATTTTAATCTGATCAAGTCACAAAGTGGTTGATATAGAAACATAAAATAAGGGGAATTTTATGTTTTCCATAAAACTTTAAATGTAATGTATTTAAAATGCATGAAATGCTCTTTAATGTGATAAGAAAGTCTCGTCAGAACAGTTACTGTACCATGTCTGTCCACTATGTAGATTAGTGATTTTTACTACAAAAATAAAAAAATGAAGACTATTTAACGTAGTACTTAGCTTCCATAAAAAAATGTAAATAAAACAAAGATTATATCAGTAGGCCTAACTGAAGATAATAATTTATTGTAGGCTTAGGCTATAATGAAATACATTCTATTAAATAATAATGCAAAGATGTTTAATGTTGTACTTGTTCATGCTGCCTACATGCGTTTACTTCTGCAATATATTCTGCTAACGTCATGTCACGGAGTAAAAGATCCGCTGCCGGCACATTGATCAGCCTTCTCTGCAAACTCTTCAAACTTCTCTGCATTGTTTCCATTGTTGTTTGTGGGTTAATGAATGGCACTAATTTATGTTTGCTTTACACTTATAGTTTTCATTCTTGTTTTGCATTAAATACTGGTAAATGTAATATGAATTGTTGAGGAAATAGTCTAAAATACATGTTGATAATGTTTGTAACTAGTTTTTACTGGTATTTTAAAAGTAATATGGAACTAACACACCAGAGCGCTTTATCTTGATTTTTTCTTATTTTATTTCTCTCAACAACTTTATACTTGTAGCCTACTCAGATGCGATAAATAACATAACTGAGCTTTGTTAAAAAGTGCATAGGCCTGGTCCTACACAAAATAATTATAATATGTTCATTACCAAGCCACACGCTAACTTTAATCACTGTTATAGGCTAAGCATAGGTATATACAATGTGTGTTATACATTTTGGTTTAGATGAAGACCTATGATGACCTGTACACCAATCACACCAATCTCGTAGTATGGGCATTGATAAGCAGCGGAAGATATTTTACACAATAATTGCTTTATGTTTGAAAGCAATCCTTACCTAAAGTTGACTGAATCACATTAGGTCCAGCTCCTATGTTAATGATGAATGATCCGTGCTGAATTGGTCTGGTCTGACCAGGGGCGCAACTACCCAGTTTCAGAGGGGTATGCAGCAACAATTTTAGTGCCCCCCCCCCCAATAAAAAAAAAAGGAAAAATAAATTTAATGCAAGTGTGCTGTGTAATAAGTGAGTAGGAAGAAATGCGAGCTAACAGAAAAAATAAGTGCAAAATTGTTGTTTATTAACACAATTAAACTATAGCTACTCCACCTTGATGAACCCCCCTGCAGAAAATTATAAGCTCCATTGGAACAGCAATACCAGTGTTTCTCACAGGATTTTTGGTAAAACTGTGGTAGGTGGACCTCTATTTCTCTAGGGGGTTGGGGGGCATGCTCCCCCGTAAGAAAATTTTGTGTTCTGTAATGTTAAATTCAGCAGTCTGGTGCACTTTGAGAGTTCAAAATTAAAAGCTCCAACCCATATTCAGGGTGCAAATTAAACAAAGAAAAATTGAACCTCTTTTAGTTAGTGTCTGTCTACATTACACTACTACATAATAATAGTTATAATATTAATCCCAAACGGGCTCTAATCCCATGATAGTAATAGCCATAAAGGCTATTGTAAAACAAATACACAGAAAAATAAAGGAAACTTTCATAATTAGTTTTGCACTAATTTCTGTACTTGAAAGATATAAGCGCATAATGACATGTTTCATGGGCCAGTGTGTCAGAAAAAAAAAACTAAAGCTGACTTTTTTTGACCAATGCATTACACCAACACAGCGCCGCCAATTAAGCAAAAAAACAAACAACAAACAAATGGGCCGCCGATGTATGAGTTTTTTGGGCCGTTAAGACAAATAAATTAAAAAAGGATGAAATGTATTGGCTGAAAAGCACGTCGGCCCAGCGGGAATCTCCCGGTAGTCCCGATGGCCACAGAGATATACTTGTCACGGGTGCGGGTTCAGGCAGAAGGAACGAACAGGCAGAGTCCAGAAAGCTCCAATACAAAAGGTTTTAATCATAAATCACAGGATACAGGCAGGCGGAACACAGGGTGACATTAACAACGACCGACAACCATTGAGTAAAACAGAGGGAACTAAATACACAGAATAATCAAACATAATGGGGTGAGAACAGGTGAAACAGATGACGATGACGAGGAACAGGTGGCTGATGAGGGAGTGAACACGGGATAGGGTGACGAGAGGATCCTGGGAAGTGTAGTGCTGAAGACAAGACAGACTGGTGCAGACGGAGGACTGTGACAGAACTCCCCCCTCCCGGGAGGCGTGACCTCACGCCGCTGAACAGAGGAAGGAGGGGGGACGAACTGGGGCCTGAGAGGGGCGTGGCCAGGGCGGAGCAGGCTGATGGCGAGACCAGGGCGAAGCAGGCTGAGGGCGTGGCCAGGGCGGAGCAGGTTGAGGGCGTGGCCAGGGCGGAGCAGGCTGAGGGCGGGGCCAGGGCGGAGCAGGCTGAGGGCGAGACCAGGGCGGAGCAGGCTGAGGGCGTGGCCAGGACGGAGCAGGCTGAGGGCGTGGCCAGGGCGGAGCAGGCTGAGGGCGTGGCCAGGGCGGAGCAGGCTGAGGGCGTGGCCAGGGCGGAGCAGGCTGAGGGCGAGACCAGGGCAAAGCAGGCTGAGGGCGTGGCCAGGGCGGAGCAGGCTGAGGGCGTGGCCAGGGCGGAGCAGGCTGAGGGCGTGGCCAGGGCGGAGCAGGCTGAGGGCGAGACCAGGGCGGAGCAGGCTGAGGGCGTGGCCAGGACGGAGCAGGCTGAGGGCGTGGCCAGGGCGGAGCAGGCTGAGGGCGTGGCCAGGGCGGAGCAGGCTGAGGGCGTGGCCAGGGCGGAGCAGGCTGAGGGCGGGGCCAGGGCGGAGCAGGCTGAGGGCGAGACCAGGGCGGAGCAGGCTGAGGGCGTGGCCAGGACGGAGCAGGCTGAGGGCGTGGCCAGGGCGGAGCAGGCTGAGGGCGTGGCCAGGGCGGAGCAGGCTGAGGGCGAGACCAGGGCAAAGCAGACTGAGGGCGTGGCCAGGGCGGAGCAGGCTGATGGCGAGACCAGGGCGGAGCAGGCTGAGGGCGGGGCCAGGGCGGAGCAGGCTGAGGGCGAGACCAGGGCGGAGCAGGCTGAGGGCGTGGCCAGGGCGGAGCAGGCTGAGGGCGAGACCAGGGCGGAGCAGGCTGGGCGGTCTCTGGGGCTGGGCTGGTCGGGCCCGGCGAAGAAGAGCGCTCGGGCTCGGAGAGACTGGACGGAACCAGCAGTGCCGAGCATTCAGTCTCTGGAGGGCTGGCCGGAACCAGCAGAGAAGAGCGTTCAGTCTCTGGAGGGCTGGACGGTACCAGCAGTGAAGAGCATACAGTCTCTAGAGGGCTGGACGGAACCAGCAGTAAAGAGCATTCAGCCTCTGGAGTGCTGGACGGAACCAGCAGTGAAGAGCATACTGTCTCTGGAGGGCTGGACGGAACCAGCAGGGAAGAGCATTCAGTCTCTGGAGGGCTGGACGGAACCAGCAGTGCAGAGCATTCAGTCTCTGGAGGGCTAGACGGAACCAGCAGTGAAGAGCATACAGTCTCTGGTGGGCTGGACGGAACCAGCAGTAAAGAGCATACAGTCTCTGGAGGGCTGGACGGAACCAGCAGTGAAGAGCATTCAGTCTCTGGTGGGCTGGACGGAACCAGCAGTGAAGAGCATTCATTCTCTGGAGGGCTGGACGGAACCAGCAGTGAAGTGCATACAGTCTCTGGCGGGCTGGACGGAACCAGCAGTGAAGAGCATACAGTCTCTGGTGGGCTGGACGGAACCAGCAGTGAAGAGCATACAGTCTCTGGAGGGCTGGACGGAACCAGCAGTGAAGAGCATTCAGTCTCTGGAGGGCTGGACGGAACCAGCAGTGAAGAGCATACAGTCTCTGGTGGGCTGGACGGAACCAGCAGTGAAGAGCATTCAGTCTCTGGTGGGCTGGACGGAATCAGCAGTGAAGAGCATTCATTCTCTGGTGAGCTGGACGGAACCAGCAGTGAAGAGCATTCATTCTCTGGTGAGCTGGACGGAACCAGCAGTGAAGAGCATACAGTCTCTGGAGAGCTGGACGGAACCAGCAGTGAAGAGCCTTCAGTCTCTGGAGGGCTGGACGGAACCAGCAGTGAAGAGCATACAGTCTCTGGAGGGCTGGACGGAACCAGCAGTGAAGAGCATTCATTCTCTGGTGAGCTGGACGGAACCAGCAGTGAAGAGCATTCAGTCTCTGGTGGGCTGGACGGAACCAGCAGTGAAGAGCATTCATTCTCTGGTGGGCTGGACGGAACCAGCAGTGAAGAGCATTCATTCTCTGGTGAGCTGGACGGAACCAGCAGTGAAGAGCATTCATTCTCTGGTGAGCTGGACGGAACCAGCAGTGAAGAGCATACAGTCTCTGGAGATCTGGACGGAACCAGCAGTGAAGAGCCTTCAGTCTCTGGAGGGCTGGACGGAACCAGCAGTGAAGAGCATACAGTCTCTGGAGGGCTGGACGGAACCAGCAGTGAAGAGCATTCAGTCTCTGGTGGGCTGGACGGAACCAGCAGTGAAGAGCATTCATTCTCTGGTGAGCTGGACGGAACCAGCAGTGAAGAGCATTCATTCTCTGGTGAGCTGGGCGGAACCAGCAGTGAAGAGCATACTGTCTCTGGAGGGCTGGACGGAACCAGCAGTGAAGAGCATTCAGTCTCTGGTGGGCTGGACGGAACCAGCAGTGAAGAGCATTCATTCTCTGGTGAGCTGGACGGAACCAGCAGTGAAGAGCATTCATTCTCTGGTGAGCTGGACGGAACCAGCAGTGAAGAGCATTCAGTCTCTGGTGGGCTGGACGGAACCAGCAGTGAAGAGCATTCATTCTCTGGTGGGCTGGACGGAACCAGCAGTGAAGAGCATTCATTCTCTGGTGAGCTGGACGGAACCAGCAGTGAAGAGCATACAGTCTCTGGAGAGCTGGACGGAACCAGCAGTGAAGAGCCTTCAGTCTCTGGAGGGCTGGACGGAACCAGCAGTGAAGAGCATACAGTCTCTGGAGGGCTGGACGGAACCAGCAGTGAAGAGCATTCATTCTCTGGTGGGCTGGACGGAACCAGCAGTGAAGAGCATTCATTCTCTGGTGAGCTGGACGGAACCAGCAGTGAAGAGCATTCATTCTCTGGTGAGCTGGACGGAACCAGCAGTGAAGAGCATACAGTCTCTGGAGGGCTGGACGGAACCAGCAGTGAAGAGCATTCAGTCTCTGGTGGGCTGGACGGAACCAGCAGTGAAGAGCATTCATTCTCTGGTGAGCTGGGCGGAACCAGCAGTGAAGAGAATACCGTCTCTGGAGGGCTGGACGGAACCAGCAGTGAAGAGCATTCAGTCTCTGGTGGGCTGGACGGAACCAGCAGTGAAGAGCATTCATTCTCTGGTGAGCTGGACGGAACCAGCAGTGAAGAGCATACAGTCTCTGGAGAGCTGGACGGAACCAGCAGTGAAGAGCCTTCAGTCTCTGGAGGGCTGGACAGAACCAGCAGTGAAGAGCATTCATTCTCTGGTGAGCTGGACGGAACCAGCAGTGAAGAGCATACAGTCTCTGGAGAGCTGGACGGAACCAGCAGTGAAGAGCCTTCAGTCTCTGGAGGGCTGGACGGAACCAGCAGTGAAGAGCATACAGTCTCTGGAGGGCTGAACGGAACCAGCAGTGAAAAGCATTCAGTCTCTGGTGGGCTGGACGGAACCAGCAGTGAAGAGCAGTCATTCTCTGGTGAGCTGGACGGAACCAGCAGTGAAGAGCATTCATTCTCTGGTGAGCTGGACGGAACCAGCAGTGAAGAGCATACAGTCTCTGGAGAGCTGGACGGAACCAGCAGTGAAGAGCATTCATTCTCTGGTGAGCTGGGCGGAACCAGCAGTGAAGAGCATACCGTCTCTGGAGGGCTGGACGGAACCAGCAGTGAAGAGCATTCAGTCTCTGGTGGGCTGGACGGAACCAGCAGTGAAGAGCATTCATTCTCTGGTGAGCTGGACGGAACCAGCAGTGAAGAGCATTCATTCTCTGGTGAGCTGGACGGAACCAGCAGTGAAGAGCATTCAGTCTCTGGTGGGCTGGACGGAACCAGCAGTGAAGAGCATTCATTCTCTGGTGAGCTGGACGGAACCAGCAGTGAAGAGCATTCATTCTCTGGTGAGCTGGACGGAACCAGCAGTGAAGAGCATACAGTCTCTGGAGAGCTGGACGGAACCAGCAGTGAAGAGCCTTCAGTCTCTGGAGGGCTGGACGGAACCAGCAGTGAAGAGCATACAGTCTCTGGAGGGCTGGACGGAACCAGCAGTGAAAAGCATTCAGTCTCTGGTGGGCTGGACGGAACCAGCAGTGAAGAGCAGTCATTCTCTGGTGAGCTGGACGGAACCAGCAGTGAAGAGCATTCATTCTCTGGTGAGCTGGACGGAACCAGCAGTGAAGAGCATACAGTCTCTAGAGAGCTGGACGGAACCAGCAGTGAAGAGCTTACAGTCTCGGGTGGGCTGGACGGAACCAGCAGTGGAGAGCATTGAGTCTCTGGAGAGCTGGACGGACCCAGCGGTGAAGAGCATTCAGTCTCTGGAGAGCTGGACGGAACCAGCGGTGAAGAGCATTCAGTCTCTGGAGAGCTGGGCGGAACCAGCGGTGAAGTCTCTGAGGATCTGGGCGGAACCAGCGGTGAGGGGAGTTTCGGCTCGGGAGAGCTGACGGTGCGCGCATGCCTGGCAGGGCTGACGGTGAGCGCGGGCTCGGCAGGGCTGACGGTGAGCGCGGGCTCGGCAGGGCTGACGGTGAGCGCGGGCTCGGCAGGGCTGACGGTGAGCGCGGACTCGGCTGGGCTGACGGTGACCAGAGAAGATGAGGGTTCAGGGTTTGGAGTGGTGCTGGTGACTTCTTCCACGTAGAATGGGGATTCACAGCACACCAGCACCCACTCCACACAGGCGAGGAAATCATCTGCTGGACCGCTCCCTGGGAGGCGTGCCCGGGACCGCTCGCTGAGGCTGGCGATGTAGAAAACACACAGCGAGCGGTCCGAATAGTGAGTGTGGAACGCCAACTCCAGAAAGTCCCTGGTATGGGACTCCAGGGAGTGGTCTTCCTGGTCCAGATAGAGGAGGCTTACCGCTGGAAGGTCCATAATTCTCAGTTAAATGTTGGTCGGTCGTTCTGTCACGGGTGCGGGTTCAGGCAGAAGGAACGAACAGGCAGAGTCCAGAAAGCTCCAATACAAAAGGTTTTAATCATAAATCACAGGATACAGGCAGGCGGAACACAGGGTGACATTAACAACGACCGACAACCATTGAGTAAAACAGAGGGAACTAAATACACAGAATAATCAAACATAATGGGGTGAGAACAGGTGAAACAGATGACGATGACGAGGAACAGGTGGCTGATGAGGGAGTGAACACGGGATAGGGTGACGAGAGGATCCTGGGAAGTGTAGTGCTGAAGACAAGACAGACTGGTGCAGACGGAGGACTGTGACAATACTGTAGATAGCCTACATGCCTATGTCACATTTTAAATCCTACCTGTTGGCTTTCAGCAATGCATGCAGTTATTTAGCTGCTGTCGCATCAATTGACATGCCATCTCCTTTTCTCTCTTTCTTTTTCTATTTTTAGCCCCACAGCATTTTGTTTTATCCATCTTTTTCGACGACAACTCACTACTTGTACCTGCTCGCTCAGCGCTCACGGCGCCCCCGCCCGCTCGCGATATTACCCGCCCCCCTTCTCCATGAGGGCGCCTACTCTAGCCTGGCTGTTAGTCCTCTACAATTTTATATAACATTGAAGGAATGCAGAAATGATTTAGAAATGCACAACGGCAGCTACATATAGAAATACAATATAGCCAATATATAATTTTTGTTTTTTTTTTACCATCGCTTTGGCGCCCCTCATTGTGCTGCGCCCCTATGCGCCGCATATAGCGCATACCCACTTTTTGCGCCACTGGGTCTGCCTCAGTTCATCATTGATTGGGAGAGAACAGTTCAAACTCACTGGCTGTGTAAAACAGTGGGCGTGGCTCATTATACTATTAGCAAAACGTCGTAAAATAACGTGCGCTCTGTTTAACCAAAACAGCGTTTTTTACCCGTCATTTGGCAAGATGAACGGCATTAAAAGCGGCGCTTCCCATGTACAGTAAAACGCCGTGTAATACGTCGTCATTGGTGTATTCCACGGCGTTTTTGACGGCGTTTCACTTTTAGACGGCGTAAAAAGCGCTTTTTACGGCGCTTATTTAACAAAACGCGTTTGGAAAGTGGCGAAATGTGAACCATTTGGCTTTCCATACCATTTGTTTTATATGGAGACGTACACGCAAATATCACGTCACGTAGACACGTCAATAACGTGTAGCTGTTGATCTATGCAGACGTCACGGCGGCGTCACGTTAAAAGTTTAACGTGTGGATTACGTCTGCCCGTCTGCATATGGCGAGTGGATACTGCCACGGATAACCTACCGAAGTCGACAGTCGTGTACTTTTATGGCGCTCGGAATGTTCCATTCGGCGACGAGACTGACAAACAAGACAGATAACACACGTGAATACGTGCGTGTACGTCTCCATTTGTTTTATATGGAGACGTACACGCAAATATCACGTCACGTAGACGCGTCAATAACGTGTAGCTGTTGATCTATGCAGACGTCACGGCGGAGTCACGTTAAAAGTTTAAGTTTAACGTGTGGATTACGTCTGCCCGTCTGAACGTCTGCACGTCTGCCCGTCTGAACGTCTGCACGTCTGCGCGTCTGCACGTCTGCCCGTCTGCGCCTCTGAACGTCTGCACGTCTGCCCGTCTGCACGTCTGCGCGTCTGCGCGTCTGCACGTCTGCCCGTCTGCCACAATCTAAGTTTACAAACAAGACTTATTTTGGCACATTTTATGTAGGACTATGATACACTTATTTTTATTATGCTGAATGTCTGGTAATGTACCATACATTTGGTATCCCAATGATAGATGTAACTTTTTAATAAAAGTCTATGGCATGTATTTTGATTATTCGATCTTCAGAGATAAAAAAATAAAATGGGCTAAAAAAAAATTCAGAAAAACTGAGTCTTATCATTATATATTAGTGTGTTTCAGATGTGTTAATGCTCTGCAGCAACAGTCTGCATGCCTCGAGTTCACTCATGCTGCATCCAGCATTAATTAACCAGAAACCATTTTAGAGTTTGTTGGATTTTAAACTAAAATTAGTTAGCCTGTGATTGCTTGGATCAGGCTACTGCTATTCTTATTCTGAACAAGTAATTAATCATTTAAATTAAAAATGTTTAATAACATAAATGTACTATTTAATAGAGCTACACTAAAGTTTTTATAAAGCCTATAAATGTCGTCTAGTCATACTACACATTTTTTGCTACCGTTGAGAGCATAGAAAAATCTCGCCCAAGTCAGGCAAAACAGTTGACAGCCCATATAAATACAGTAAGAGGAGCAAACGCTGCATAGTTTTCACCTGCAGGAAAAACAAACACTTTAAACAGAATAAGATGAGATGAACACTTTAATCAGTATGTGGCAGCAGAGCAGCATTTATTTGACCATCTCCACTTTCTAAATAGGAAATTACTGACCCACAGAACAGTTTGGATTCACTTTTTCGTTTATGACAAACAAAACTATTTTATTTAAAGTGTGAATATATTATAAAGAAAGAGAACAAAGTATTCTCTTTTTATTTAGCGACTGATGGAACTCCTGCGAAAACTCCTCTGATAATAAATAAATTGTCTAGGCCGACAATCAAACATTCATAGCCTGTGTAAACCTGGAGCTTTTACCTGAAGTGAAATGAGTTTCGTGCTATAAAGTGAAAATGCTCATCTCCTGCTGGGTCAATGGATGATAAAATCGTGCCGGATGTTCAATTAAATCGGGATTTTACACTATACCCGTCATTAGACGCCGTATGGATGTGAGAAGACTAAGCTTTTGTCCGAACAACGACGGAGATTATGGCTGGCGAGCATAAACAGGAAAGAAACTCACTCAAAACACGCACGAATTTGTTTGACAAAAGCACAATGTTGTGTTTTATTGCGAGTGTAAACAAATATAAGTTAACACATTGCAGTTTGTATAATGTCCTGTATGAACAAAATGACAGGTATTGGTGAGGAGTTTTTACACATGTGAGCAATTCCGAGTCTGGAAATCACTGGAGGTGTACGATCAGATTGACGTGGGGTTGGTTTGGTGCATAGGTTTGGTGACGTTTGCTCAAGTGCAATCAATTAAAAAGTAACTTAGTCTGAATCAAAATAAAAATGGAAAAATTGTAAAAACGAAAACTTTGTTATATCAATTGTATTATCTCAATAACAATAATGGTCTAGCCTGCATGCTGGTCTTATTCATGTCTACCTATTTATACATGATACCCATAGCTTTACTATGCTCTTAAGAAAGCACACACAAACACACAATAATCATAAATGCTACACTAAATCTTTAAATCCTGGGAATTAAACAAATTTGTTACATAAATATAAGAATTACAGTAAAAACAAACATTCACTTAACTATTTCGCAGTTAATAAAGTACACGTTTTTCATTCCATATTGCTCCATGTATTTGCACAATCTGTATTGTTATAAATTTCTGTCACCACTGGAATTCTTGTAAGAACAGATAGACATCAATTAGAAGTCAAATCAACCTTTGCCACTGTAGTTACATTGTAAACTCTACTCTGACTACAGCTATGGCATAACAATCATGTTTACAATACTTTTATGATTAACCAATATCATCCAATAGCAGCCATTTCACCCTGTAGCCCAAGACTGGTCGCTCACTGAAGCTAAGCAGGGCTGAGCCTGGTTAGTACCTGGATGGGAGACTCCTTGGAAATCCAGGTTGCTGCTGGAAGAGGTATAAGTGAGGCCAGCAGGGGGCGCTCACCCTGTGGTCTGTGTTGGTCCTAATGCCCCAGTATAGTAATGGGGATACTATACTGTCAAAGACCACAATCCTTCGGATAAGACGTTAAACTGAGGTCCTGACTCTCTGTGGTCATTAAAAATCCCAAGACGTCTTTTGAAAGAGTAGGGGTGTAACCCCGGCATCCTGGCCAAATTTGCCCAGTGGCCTCTGTCCATCATGGCCTCCTAATCATCCCCATATATACCAATTGGCTTCATCACCAGTAAGCTGGTGTGTGGTGGGCGTTCTGGTGCACTATGGCTTCCCCCCTTCAAAGTAAAGCGCTTTGAGAGCAGAGAAAAGCGCTATATAACTAATTATTATTATTTATATTTATCATATCATACTTAAATAAATAAGGTATAAAGAAAAACAACCAGTCAAGGTTTAGGGCATACAATGTAATATTTATAGTATCTAATCTACAAATAATGAACACTTGAACACAATTTTAGCATAAGCAAACAATACACAATATAAAGAAGTATAAACAATGGAGAGAAAAAAATAATAATAAAAACAACAGCAACATCGGGCCAGCTGGGGAACGATCAGCCATGCCAGAGTGGGTTTTTTAGGCTACCCCAAACACAGGAGACTGTATTATTCCAGACGTCATAAAATGACAAAAGTCTTCATACTCATGCCCAATGGGCAACTTCAGGGTAATAGCACAAGTGTTTGCTTCTGGGAACATCCGCCGGTTGCCATTCAGGTCCTCGTGAAGGAATGTAATGGTAGGATTCTCTACAAATCCAAATGGAGGTATGGCAGATGCCCCAGAAGCAATAAACACAAGCACATCTTCTAGGGTGATTTCAATTTTTTCTCCACCTTCTAGCTCCACTGCTGCATCTCCATCTGTAACATACAAAGCAAACAAACAATCTTTAAAAAAAAAACAGATTGACACACAAACATTCTAATCATTAACACCTACAGTTACAACCTGACATTTAACACATTATCACATATTTTTATTTGACAACATTTGTGATACAACAGTAATGTCTTATTGTACAATATGAGCATTTATTCTATATATTAATATTTTGAGAACTGGTCAATATGTTTAAGAGCCAATTCTTTTTTATTGTGGTTGTTTTTGCATATTATACAATATTGCAATTTAATAACAAATGACAGACATGTCTAATAGATATACACTTTAATTATTTAAAACAAATGTTTGAAAACTAAGAGACTGAACAATAAAAAACATAAGTTTTTTTTTTATCAACTGACATGAACAAAACATTTTTGTTAATCAACCAGGGGGGTGATTTTCCCGAAAGCATCGTTAGCCAACTATGGTCGCAAGTTCCGTCGTTACCAATAGACTTCAATGGAAATTGCGACCAACTTGCGACCATAGTTACCAACGATGCTTTCGGGAAACGCACCCCAGGTGTGCAGTTATTAGATGATGGTGTTTATTGAAACTACAACAACCCAACCATTGTAGTTCTTCCAAATTGAGTGAGGGTACAAATAAAATGTCATCGTTACATATAGCTCCACCAAATAATTACATTTCACTACCAATATTGCATTACATGCCTGCATGCTGTCATCTTCACTCTATGCAATAAATTACCTGTCTGCTTCACAAATCTCTCTGTCTCCGAGTCCGGTTTCCCGTTACAGTTGGATTTGTATCATTAGATACTTACAATTAAAACCTCAATACCAGGTTACTGACTTAATAGTTGGGATGTACCTGAAGCCCAAATACCATGTTCAGAAAAGAAAACTAAAGGTATAGCGGAGGATCTTTCCGAATTTTAGAGAAGACCCACCCTCTCCAATATAAAAAAAAAAAAAAATGCACATGCACAAACACAACACTCCCGAGAGGGAACGCCTACTATTACGCCTTGCACAATTATGTTGCAAATTGTAAACTAACTCAAAAATATTCATAAAAAAGACAACATGTCAAATGTCCCTCCGTGTTTTATTTACTTATTATACTGATCGATTGAGTGACCGAGGACTCAAGACATGATATGTCCAACCCTGTATCACACGAAATACATTCTGAGGAAACTATTTTGCAAATCGCAATTACGTTACATAGCAACATATAAGCAGTGCTATTACGTTGGTCCTTAACCTAATATCTCTCATTGTTAATACGTATTAATAAGTTATTTTTATACATAGTTGCTAGGGGTGTAACGGTACATGTATTCGTATTGAACCGTTTCGGTTCGAGGCTTCCGGTTCGGTACGCATACAAACCGAACGATTGCTTGGACCATTTTTCCTGCCGGCAAAATTCGTGCTGACGCGGCCAACACAACGTTGCGCAACATCAAATGGCAAGTGTAAAGAAAGCAGAACGAAACTGCGCTACTCGTTATGTGCTTCACGGATCGTTTATCAGTTCGGACCAGCAACATCTGTGCAGCGCGAGCCGATCTCGATCAAGCAACACTGTTACACAGCGCTAAGAGATCCGGTAAAGAACACATTTGAATTCGCCACTGAGGTAATAACATCGCTGCGAGATCTAGTGAGAAGCGTTCACATTTCTCCGTTATTAACCGTAGATCTCTATTAGATCAAACAGCGCTGTCATGGAAACCAGGAGAAACATTGTGCCGTGAATGAACTAGTAATACTTTCGTCCACAGACCAGCAACATTCACCATGGATTTAATATAGTAACACTAACTGGAACCAGTTTGGCTGGAATGGTGAAATGCTTTCAAGTACTTCACACATCTTTTTCCAGCTCTTCAAAATTCAAATATTATATAAATAAATATATATTTAAATGTTATTTTTAATGTGATGACCAAAACATTATTTGTTCATCCTTCAAAGATGACCCCCATTTATAAACCTAAAAGTTTCAAGATCTAGGAAAACTCACACTTATTTAAAAATATTTTTTCTTTAAACAAATAGGAAATTTCTCTGGCATTTCTTTCTTTTTGCTGTATCGAAAACGTACCGAACCGTGACTTTAAAACCGAGGTACGTACCGAACCGTGATTTTTGTGTACCGTTACACCCCTAATAGTTGCGTATGGAGAAGTAGCTTGTTGCATTTGTGTAATAATAAACACACAAGGTTTTAGAATATGAACACATGAACACGCAAGGTTTTAGAATATTTCAGCGTGATACCATTTACCATTTTGGTCAAAAGGCTACTTTAGACAAATTGAGATGTTTACCGTGTCTATGCGGTGCATGACTTGTGCCAGGGCTAGCATTGCTAAGTAGCTTGCATTAACTTTTACTAGTGATTTTAAATGGATTTCTCCAAATAGCGTGACAAACTTTACCTGTCTGGTAGAATCTTCGCGACTGCGGCATCAGTGAGAAGCCCAACCTGTGCTTTTAGCGCACGCCAGCGTGTGATATTCACCCAAAATCACTCTGGTCTTGTTTCTATATTCTGCGGCCTTTCTCTTCTTATCATACACTTCGTATACATTTTTTTTCTCTTTCGACCCTCAGCCATTTTTAAAGGAATGGCTGAAACCGTAACTCCGACATAATACACATGAAAGTGAAAACTACATAGGGACGAGCACGTACGACGGCCTTACGTAAACATATCACCAGAATGATTGACACTTAGATCGACCAATAGTATAGACTACCCACCCGGAAAAAGAAAATCCTCCGCTATACCTTTAAACATTCTACAGAGCGCCTACATGATGGAAAAAAAATTGAGATGGGAGGAAAAAATATATTTCAATGTCTTTCCCGTTCTCTGCAATTATACATTTGGGTAATTATATTGTAAATAATTTGCTTCGTAGAATGTGTTATATTCATATTTGGGCTTCAGCACATTCCTATAGCATAGGAATAGCATAACTTGTAAATATTAGGGATGAGCGAGTACAGCATTATCTGTATCTGTATCTGTATCTGTATAACCATATGAATTATCTGTATCTGTATCTGTACTCGGACTGGGCGGGGCCTAAACCCGGAAGTGGGTCGGGTAGTCTTGAAATGGGCGGGGCTTTAACCGGTATGTTATTTTAAGCATGCAATTGATATGGGTTGATCAGAAATTGTTATATTTATTGCTGATAAGAAAACTATTTACATGACAGCATCAGCATTGAGCTTCAGATCAATGGTTTTGATCACGATAACAAACGAACTACAGAACAAGTTTTGGAACAATGAATACAACACAAGTGGCTGCAAATATAAAGTAAAATGTAACGAACAAGAGTTTTCATCTCAACTAGGGCTGGGTGATATGGACCAATAGTCATATCCCAATATATTTAGGCTGAATTTCAATATACAAAATATATCCCGATATTTTTTCTGCAAAGTGAGAGCAAATGTTCAGTCAAAGCCAAATATGACATGTCACAAGCAGTTTTATTGAAACATGAACATTTGCAAAATCAAATGAATAAATAATTAACAGGTTTCTTCACCTTAGGGCTGCATGATTATGACAAAAATCTTAATTGCAGATTATTCCCTTGGAATTGTAATTGTGATTTATTAATTGGTTTATTTATTTTGTCAATACAACGTTGGTATGAGCCATTACATTCATTTAAAAAATATAAAAAATAACACAAAGAAAAATAGGGGCATTAAGGGGTTAATATAGACATGACAGTTACCTTGGTGAATACACAATACTGTTAATGAAACATTGAAACTGCTCCTGGTGAATAGAATTAAAATCATACCTGCTTTGTTTTTATTTCGTGTTATTTACAACGCAACAGTGTTGCATGCTCGTTGTTTATTTTGCACTTTATATACAGTGAGGCGATCCAGCGCGCGCCGCCGCATTTGCGCGTGCAATTGAGTGTGCGCTACGACTAACGTTACAGTATAACGGCTGACAGGACAAAGTCCGTTTTGCTGAGGTAAAAGACTTTATTTCATGTTATAACATAACATGCTTTAATCAAGCACGCAAAGTGGAAAAGGAGTGACTGGGGCGCCGGGAGCAGTGCAGAGAGCTCTGGGTCAGCACTAAGCAGCTTGCTTGGAGCAAGGCGTGCAGCGCAAACTCTAATTACATATCACATTTAAAATATATATTCTTTATATTGATATATCGCTCAGCCCTAAATTCAACATTACTTTCTTTTTTTTTTTTTTTTTTTTTTTTCTTTTTTTATCCGAGCACAGATATTGACTCGTATTACTCGTATAATATTTGTACTCGACAAAAGTGCTTTATCCGTACCGGATACTCGTTTCAGCCGAGTATCCGGCTCAACTCTAGTAAATATATTCAATAACAAAATAATATAGCAAATTTATAATTATATGAACTCACCTTCAACTTGAATTATCCAGTCCCGCCAGTAGCCAATTGTGACCTCCTCCAGAGCCCTCCTACTGCTTCCTCTTTGAGAATACTCAATTGTGAAGAGGTCAAGCAAGGAGGCAGCCAACAAGGGGGGTGCTCCACCACAAAACAGTTCCTCCATAGATGAAGAGTGCACCTCTAGAGCATTCAGGACCCCTAGCGTCTTCAGTCCTTCTTTCAATCTTTCAGTAAGATAAGTACACATGTTCTCAGATGCAAACATGTAGGGTTTTATATATAACATGTGTAATATATATATATATATATATATATATATATATATATATATATATGAAGAGTTCAGTAATTTCACTTAAATGACAATTAATAGGTAATCTTCATTGCCATTTTACTGAACTAAAATATACAAGCTTGATAAAAATTATCATTCTCGAAGAAAATTTCAAATGGCACTTAGAGGCTTTTGCATCTGAACTCTTCACACACACACACACACACACACACACACACACACACACACACACACACACACACACACATATATATATATATATATATATATATATATATATATATATATATGTACTGTATGTGTGTAATATCAACAGTAGGGTTATATCAATATTTGGCATGCAAAACAAATTTATAGACAACCCCTAAAGTGAGTTAATTTTTTTTATCTTTAATTTTAACGTCAATATATGTATTCATCCTGAATGAGTGATCAAGCAGTTAATCTTACTGTTTTAGGGGCATCTCTATCCATCCCTCCACATAATAGGTTAGAGCTGCCTGGACCAGGTCATCTCTTTCCTGTAGGTTCGAAACCCTACACAATGAACCAAGCATGTGGAGGCTGTTTGATGCCTCTACCATGGCTGTGCGGGCCTCTTCGACGGTCTCTGCCCTTTGGATCTAAAAGTTGAAGTTGGTAAGATAAGAGGTTTTATTAGGATTATAGCCCTTTTGTTTCTGTCAATTTGAACAGTATATGGCAATAAAAAATAATACTCTTTATTTTATTTTTTTAAAATTCAGTTTTCTGTTTTAAGTTTTCTGGATTCCATTTTAATTGAATAATACATAAAAACAATTTATTTCTTTTTAAAAATCGACTTATTTCTAGAAATTGTGTTTAAAATTGTGAAATTGTATTATTTTTTAAACAAATTTAATATTAAACACTTTGTTTTAACTTTATATTTATGCAGTGTTAGAGGGATTTAAGTTTTTTTTAAAACATCTTTTTAATGTAAAATTCACTTTACATAATAAAAGATCCACATTTCTCATTTTCATTCATTAAGATAACATGGAAAATGTGCCATGGTTTAATGGAAGATTGCTGCCATCAACTGGAGAAACAAACACTAAAATTAAAACTAGATAAAAAAGTTTGTTGGCAAACATTAAGTTGGCTTGAAGTAGTTTTAAGAGCTTTTAAAGGTTTTTAGTTTGAAATAGTTTTAGTTGGATAGATGGATAGAAATAAAGAAAGAAAGAATGAAGGAAAGAAAGAAAGAGCTTAGTTAGAAAGTAAAAGAAAGATTAGTTAGAAAGAAATTAAGAATAGTTGTGCTTGTGTTTGATTCTGGGGCATCTGCCATACCTCCATTTGAATTTGGAGAGAAAAAACAAACACATATAGTCTATTCATGCTATTTTAAGCACTTTATACAAATTAGCACATACGTAATTTGATTATGCACCGTTTGTCCATGTTAACAAACAATTAAAAAAACTTTTAATACATTTTTTGTTTGTCTTTATGTAAGTAATAAAATCAGTAATTTTCATGTTGATATCTAAAGGTTAAAATTTGTACCCAATTCATGTGAGAAAAAGAATGAATCTGCGAATGAATAGGATATATTTGGGTCTTTTTCGAAACTTTCCCCTAATGGGATTCTTCAGGGCTTTTTTTCCTTACTCTGTACATATTGAGGATACAAAATCAGTTGAGTTTGCTTTTCTTGCAATTTGTTCAAGGTCGACCCCCATTTTGGCTTAAAATTACTAGACTAACAGGATTTCAGTAAGTTGCCTTTCTCAAACCAACTTAATAATAAGACATTTCAACTATAGCCAAAATGGCTTAATGGCTTCCAAACAATACTCAATAGCACATTTGCCATTTTCTCATGGGTATACATCTTTTCAAGTTTTTTATTTTGATTTATATTTAGACATTATAATTCTATAAATATAATTACAATAACAATAAAAATGACTATTTTTTTTATCATTGTGCGAGTTTGAATATTGTCAAGCTGTTATACTTGTGTTTTTTCCAATATGTGGCCAAAACTAGCAACCCCTCATCAATACCCACTCATCAGACCATAACACAAAATTTATGACATTTGATGACATTACAGATTCTACATTCTGCCTCAACAAGACCAAAGACAGATTTGAAACTTACCTTGTCCAGTTGATCTTGCAGCTCTGGGTCATCAACCTCTGTAATGTCCACTGGGGGAGCAGGGAGCCCTGACAGTTGTGCAAATAGCCGTCTGGACAGCACACGGGGTCCCACCCCACCATGGACAAGGCAGACAGAGAACATCATGCCCAACACCTTGTAAGTTCCCCTGGACAAGCCTAAAACAATTGGCATGAATTTTTTCTCTGTCTTGCAATAAGTGGTTTTAAGGTTTGTGGAAACTAACTAAAGCTTTGAAATCTCTCTATATATATGGACTTTCAGTATGCTGGCAATTGCCTGTCCAAAAAATTATACTTATTTATTACACAACAGATGAACCTACCAAGAGAATCAAGAGCAAGGCTTTTGCATTTTTGGGGCCCCACAAAGTACTGTGAATCCACAACCGCTTTCATGAGAAGCCTTATGAACTCCCTGTTAGGTCCACCATTATCGACTGAGCCCTCCCCAGATCCACATGCATCAACAAAAACGACATCCAACCGTTTTGATGGATTAAAGGCCCGCCTCCTGAAGGTCCTCATGGCACTCTCCAGAACACTGGACCTCACTACATTAACACAATTGGACATGGGGCTGGGCTCAGCAAGTTCAGCTGCTGATTGTAGATTAAGCAACAATCCCTTCAAGTCATGGCTGGAAAACAAAGTAATCACAGCAATGTAATCCAAGCTGGCATAAATATGCGATTGTATGGCTAACTAATTAACCATATTTAATGTTATCAATTACGGCTTGTTGTTGGAAGAAAAAGGCAATGCAACTGGTCCAATTAAAAGAGGTTTGTTATTTGAAAAATATACATTAAGTCAAGTCACATTTATTTATATAGCGCTTTCACAATACAGATTGTATCAAAGCAGCTTCACAGTGATAACATGAAAGTAACACAACACAGATCAACAACATTGCTAAACACTAAATAACCCCAACTGAGCAAGCTCAAAGCAAGCCAAAAGCAAGGCGACAGTGGCAAGGAACCAAACTCCATCAGATTGGATGGAGAAAAAACCTTGGGAGAACCCAGGCTCAGTCGGGGGCCAGTTCTCCTCTGGCTTACATTCATATTGTTTAAATATAAATATTAAATATAATTATTGTTTATGAATCAAACGGCGCCATAACATATCGCAGGCGTTGAGTCGTCTCTTCACAGGCGTTGAGTCGTCTCATCACAGGCGTTGGGGCATCCGAAATCCCCGTGAGAGGCTGGACACAAAACTGGACCTGACGAACGCCATTTTTCTCGGGACAAGCGTCCCGAGATAACAGCAGAAAGGCAGATGGGAAATAATTAGCATAGCTGATGTTCATAATGATTTCCGTTATAACTCACAAACTCTCCGTAACCTGAACTCTCCGCAACCCAACCATACGCGCCGACCCGTTTGTCTAAAAGGCTGTCGAGCCCCACTGGTGCGTTAAGCAGTTTCAGTGGCAAACGGTTCCGTATGGCATAACAGAGGACTAGAAGGTAAGCATTATGTGAATGCTTGACTAAAGAGAAGCGTCTTTAATCTAGTTTTAAACTGTGTCAGCGAGTCAGAGGCTCGGACCGTATCGGGAAGGCCATTCCAGAGTTTTGGAGCTAAATGCGAGAACGCCCTCCCTCCTTTACTGGACTTCGATATCCTAGGAATGACCAGAAGCCTTGAATTTAGTGATCTTAAGGATCGCGGTGGATTGTAGGGCGAAAGAAGGTCCGTTAAGTACATAGGTGCTAAACCATTTAGGGCTTTATAGGTCAGTAGTAGTATTTTGTAGTTGATGCGGAACTTAATAGGTAACCAGTGTAGAGATGATAAAATCGGTGTTATATGATCATATTTTCTTGACCTAGTAAGAACTCTAGCAGCTGCATTTTGTACTAACTGTAGCTTGTTTATTGAGGATGCAGGACAACCGGCTAATAAAGCATTACAGTAATCTAGTCTCGAGGTCATGAATGCATGAACTAATTTTTCTGCATCAGAAACAGATAGCATGTTACGTAGCTTAGCAATGTTTCTAAGGTGGAAAAAGGCTGTTCTTGTAATATATGAAATATGATTTTCGAAAGACAAGTTGCGGTCTAGTATAACACCCAGGTCTTTTACTGTAGTGGATAAAGTAACAGGACATCCGTCTATATTAAAGTTGTAGTGTAAGAGGTTTTGTGAGTAGTTTTTTGGACCAATAAGTAATACCTCCGTTTTATCTGAATTTAATAGTAGGAAATTACGCGTCATCCAGCATTTTATATCTTTGAGACACTCTGTCATTTTAGATGAGTTAGTGTTTTCATCTGGTCGTGATGAAATATATAATTGAGTGTCGTCAGTGGAAATTAATTCCATGTTTTCTTATAATATTACCAAGTGGCAGCATATATATTGAGAATAGCAGAGGGCCTAAAACCGATCCTTGCGGTACTCCATAGTCTACTGACGTTATCTTTGATTTTTTCCCATTTAAACAGACAAAATGAGAACGGTCCGATAAGTACGATCTAAACCAGCCTAAAGGAACACTCCGACTTTTTGGGACTTTAGCCTATTCACCTTACCCCCCAGAGTTAGATAAGTCCATACATACCTTTTTCATCTCCGTGCGTGCTATAAGTCTGTTTGACACACCCACCGCTAGCCTAGCTTAGCACAAAGACTGGATGTGAATGGTTGCAGCTTTCATACTGATCCAAATGAGTGGCAAAATAACGCAAACGTTTTCCTATTTACATGTTGTGATTTGTATAGTCACATAATGTACAAATAACAAAGTCAAATGAGACACAGACATCTTTTAACCGTATAAAACCTGGGAACTATTCTCTGAAGGCGAAGCACTGCTACTTTGACGGCGTAATAACCGCATCACCGGAGACACGCCGTGGTGAGGAGCGGAGAGTTCGCTCGGTGTTTGGGTAATAGAGTCAGCAATTTATAAATAGTAAAAGCGTAGTTTAGAGTCATGGGTTTCAGCTCTATTGTAAATAGCTGCGACTGTAAACAGGGGAGGTAACATGTTTCACAGAATTCCAACTAAATATGCTGACTGGATGAAGAAATGGCTAACTTACTCTGGATATTTATCCAAACACACCTAAGATTATCAAGGGACATTATGTTTGCTCGGTACATTTCAATGAGGACGACTATTTTGAAAAAATGGAATTTGCCACACGGACCATAATGTGCTGAAGGATACGGCCATCCCATCGATAGCACAGACAGGGCAAGTGGATCACCTGCGGCTGAGGTAAGTGTTCCGTTATGTTTTTAGATGACCTACTGTAACAGTGCCTTTAGCCAGATCTAATGTAACGTTAGTGACACTATTATATGATTAGGGTATGAATATGTTTTTATCTTGATGCGGTGCGGACGCACTTGGGGAAAATAAACGAGCGCGTTCACCGCGTTGAACTTGCACCCTGCGCGCGGCGCGCCTAGTAGCCTAAATTTGAAATAACCATGGAAATAACGAACTTGAGCGTGCAAAAGGGTACGATAGGCTGTGAGTTCATTGTGCAAAAACAATTTGTGCTATTACTTTCCCCTTATTCTATCCTATAGTAATGCAATACTGTATATTATATAGGCTAAATAGCCTACATTTGGTTCAGCTAATAAATTGCATTTAAAATATATTGATTCCTGTAATAATAATTATTTATTCATGTGATATTTATAAATCTGGGTGCGTTTTTGGTTGGAAATCAATGAAACATGGTACTGTATTACCTGGTCTCCCCTGTTTATTGTCACAGCTCATACAATAAAGCAAACACCCATGATAAACTATGCTTTTCTATCTAACGTTAGTAATTGCTGACTCTTTATTCCAACGCTGAGCGAAGCGAACTCTCTGCTCCTCGTCACGGTGCGTCTCAGGTGATTGTTATCACTCTGCCCAAGTAGCAGTGCTTCGCCTTCAGAAAATATAGTATTTATACGGTCAAAAGATGTCTGTGTCTCATATGGCCTTGATATTTGCACACTCTGTGACTATACAAACCACAACATGTAAATAGGAAAACGTTTGCGTTATTTTGTCACTCATTTGGATTAGTATGAAAGCTGCAACCATTCACATCAAGTCTTTGTGCTAAGCTAGGCTAGCGTGGGGTGCGTCAAACAGACTTATAGCACGCACGGAGATGAAAAAGGTATGTATGGACTTATCTAACTCTGGGGGTAAGGTGAATAGGCTAAAGTCCCAAAAAGTCGGAGTGTTCCTTTAATGCCTGTCCCTGGACACCAGTGAAGTTTTGTAGTCGATCCAAGAGTATTTTATGATCTATAGTGTCTAACGCAGCGCTAAGATCAAGTAGGACTAGTATTGAGATACAGCCTTGGTCAGAAGCTAAAAGTAAATCATTTGTAATTTTAACTAGCGCAGTTTCTGTACTATGATGCGGTCTGAATCCTGACTGGAATTTTTCATAGATATCATTTTCTTGCAGAAAAGAGCACAATTGAGCGGACACAACTTTTTCTAGTATTTTGGACATAAATGGAAGATTTGAAATGGTCTGTAATTTGCCAAGTTATTTGTATCTAATTGCGGTTTCTTAATGATAGGTTTTATTACTGCCAGCTTGAATATTTTTGGAACATGACCTAAAGATAAAGACGAGTTAATAATATTGAGGAGAGGCTCTTCCACTACAGGTAATAGTTCTTTCAGTAGTTTAGTGGGTATTGGATCTAATAAACAAGTTGTTGGTTTAGATGCAATGATAAGTTTATTTAGCTCCTGTCCTATCGTTGTAAAGCGGTTTAGTTGTTCTAGAGGGGCCATAATTGAAGCTGAATCATAAGACACCATAGAGGATTGTACATTTATAATTGTGTTTCGGATGCTTTTTATTTTCTCATTGAAATAATTCATAAAATCATTACTACTAAACTGTAACGGTTTATTTTGCTCTGGTGATGTCTGTTTATTTGTTAGTCTAGCCACAGTGTTAAATAAAAACCTTGGATTATTTTGGTTATTTTCGATTAGTTTGCGGAGATGCTCAGCCCTGGCTGTTTTTAGTGTCTTTTTATAACGTGACATACTGTCTTTCCACGCGATTCTAAAGACCTCTAAATTAGTTTGTTTCCATTTACGCTCTAAGTTGCGAGTTTCTCTCTTGATAGCATGCGTAGCACTGTTGTACCATGGTGCTTTAATTTTCTCTCTAACCTTTTTTAATCTAATTGGCGCAACAATATCTAATGTACTAGTAAGAATGGTGCTTAAACTGCTATTCATTTCCTCTAATTCATCTGTTTGTTTGGGTTCACTTAGCAGCTTAGATAGATCAGGTAAGCTATTTGAGAATCTTATCTATAGTGGTTGGAAGGATTGTTCTGCCTGGTCTATAACGTGGCGCAACATGACATATTTCAGCAGTACGTATTATGCAAGTCACCATGTAACGATCAGTGACATCATCGCTTTGTAGTATAATATCTATATCAGTTGGATCGGTTCCATATGATATAATTAAATCTAGTGTATGATTTAGACGATGAGTGGGACCACTGACGTTTTGTTTGACCCCAAAGGAGTTTAATAAGTCTGTAAACGCAGCCCCTAAAGCATCATTTGTATTATCTACGTGTATGTTAAAATCTCCAGCAATTATTGCTTTATCGACATTCACCAATAGATCTGAGAGAAAGTCTGCAAACTCTTTTAGGAATTCAGCATATGGCCCTGGAGGTCTATATACAGTAGCCAGGGCTAGAGATAATATGTATTTCCTTCTTACATCTAAGAGCGTAACATTTAGCACAAGTACTTCAAATGTATTAAACCTGTGACCTGCTTTCTGAGTAATATTAAAAATATCTTTATAGATTGTTGCAACACCGCCGCCACGACCGATCAGGCGAGGCTCATGTTTATAACAGTATCCTGGCGGAGTAGATTCGTTTAGACCGAAATACTCATTTGGTTTAAGCCAGGTTTCAGTAAGGCACAGAACATCGAAGTTATTATCTGTGACCATTTCATTTACAATAACCGCCTTAGGTGTGAGCGATCTAATGTTTAGAAGACCTAGCTTTAGAAATTGTTTTTGTTCACTGATATTTAGATTTTCTGGTTTGATTACAATAAGATTTTTGCTAGAGCCTGCACTAGATTTATTGTTTGGCTTCACTAAACGAGGAATAGACACAGTTTCTATATAATGTTCCACACTATTGCATATTAGTTAAGTTTGGACCGCAAAGGCTGTGATTTGGACTTTGACTTACTAGTCATCTGGTGCGTAACGTCTTGGAGATGTTGTCCGACAGCACAGCCGCTCCGATTCTGCTGGGATGGAGTCCATCTGCACGGTACAGCCTGGGTCTCTCCCAAAACAGATGCCAATTATTTACAAAGAGCAGCTTCTGTTCATTACACAATGACATTAACCATTCATTTAATGCAAATAGTCTACTGAACCTTTCCTGTCCTTGTCTGTACGTGGGAAGCGGTCCAGACACGATGATCGCTGCTTTAGACGCTGTGCTGCGTACCGTCTCGATCAGGCTCCTGTAGTCCTTCTTCAGAACCTCCGTCTGCCGCAGCCTGATGTCGTTCGCTCCCGCGTGCAGCACAACAGCTCCGACACGCTCGTCACCATTCAGGATCTCGGGAACCTGTGCAGCGACATCAAGAACACGAGCACCAGGAAAGCAGTGAGTGGGCACCTTACCTTTCCCCCCGAAGGCTCGCAAAGAGGGGAGAAGCGGTTCCGGGTGGAGATCTCGAAGACCGGGAGGGGCGGAGAGGCAGCTCTGGTCCTGGCTCGTGTCTTCCGCTGTGTGATCCATGGTCCATGTTGTTTCGGTGCCGGAGTGAATGAAGCCCGAGATGATCGCGTCCTGGGCAGAGTAACATACGGAGTAGACGAAGTCGGACTCAAAGAGTTAACGTTACTAACCACTGATTTGTGAGCGTCGGCGCGTGATGCTTCAAGCGTTGAGCGCCGATCCAACAGCTCGGCTTGCCTCATTCGAATGTCTGCCCTATCAACTTTCGATGGTACATTCGGCGCCTACCATGTTTACCACGGGTAACGGGGAATCAGGGTTCGATTCCGGAGAGGGAGCCTGAGAAACGGCTACCACATCCAAGGAAGGCAGCAGGCGCTGACGAAACTACAGCAGGTAGTGACGAAAAATAACAATACAGGTCTCTTTCGAGGCCCTGTAATTGGAATGAGCATATCCTAAACCCATGGACGAGGACCCATTGGAGGGCAAGTCTGGTGCCAGCAGCCGCTGTAATTCCAGCTACAATAGCGTATACTAAAGTTGCTGCAGTTAAAAAGCTCGTAGTTGGATGTCGGATGCCCTAAACTGGGTGTCCGGTCCTCGGGGCCCGAAGCGTTTACTTTGAAAAAATTAGAGTGTTCAAAGCAGGCCGCCCGTCGTCACTGAATACCGCAGCTAGGAATAATGGAATAGGACTCCGGTTCTATTTTGTGGGTTTCTGGAACCCGGGGCCATGATTGAGAGGGACGGCCGGGGGCATTCGTATTGCGCCGCTAGAGGTGAAATTCTTGGACCAGCGCAAGACGGACGAGAGCGAAAGCATTAGCCAAGAATGTTTTCATTAATCAAGAAGAAAAGTCGAAGGTTCGAAGACGATCAGATACCGTCTTAGTTCCAACTGTAAACGATGCTGACCCGCGATCCGGCGGCGTTATTCCCATGACCCGCCATCGTATAAGGGAGGGATTGCACAATTGAAACTTACAAGATTTGATGGTAACTACTTTTTGCCAATGGAAACCCCTGTTGGGGATCCCTGATTGACTGGAACTATTGAGTGCCTGGGGAGGCCTCCACCTGGTTGATAACCATGAGAGGTGGTCTTGCTCCTCCCTGCCTGCACTACGATATAAGACGGTGCTTCCCTCTAAGCCCGTTGGCCCCACTAGATCCCTTGTCTATATAGTGAGAGGAATATAACAGGACCTTACTGGAAAACCGCACTAGGCAGACACCTCTGGTGTACGGGAACCAGGGAGAGCACCTCTCCCTCGGTATATGGCTGTTAGGGTGTCCTGGCGGATTGGATGATGATGCACCAGGGAAGGCCGACATCCTGCTCCTTCCCGCTCTGCGTATCGACGGCCACCTGAGGATTTGATGTCAGTTAATTCTGGCATCATACAGGCTGGTAGGTCTCCCTGTATAAAAAGCTACCCAGTGGAAGCCTCTGGATCGGGTGACCACAGTATGGCTAGATCCCCTCATGGTCTCGGAGCCAGGGATCATGGTGGTGGTGGCTCAACAGTTTTACGAAATTATGCTACGGAATTTGGTTTACGAGAGTGCTTGGTTGCCCTGACTCGCCTTATAGTAGGGCAGTCAACGGTAACAGAGAGCGCAAACACAGTAACAGGCCAACTCGGCGGTTCAAGCCCCAACCCCGGGGAGCAATAAAGTGCTCGGAATGTACAGCTAGTTTTGGAACCAGGAGAGCGCTGAGTATACACGAACTGCACGTCCACCCAGATATTCGCAATCGGAAAAGGATCAAGGAAGTGAGAAAGGGGGATGGTTCTGGTAGAAACCAGACGGAAGAGGAGGCAGGAGCCCAGACTACCTTGAGGGACTGTGAGGAAGTAGCCCCTCCCGGGGCAGCTCAAGTGGGACTTACGAGTCCTGCAACGAGCAGTGAAGCACCGTTTGAGCCTGTTGCGAGTTCATCGATCCTTCCTAGACAGCCGAACTTGCCAGAGGGAGGCCTCCTTCGTCTGCTTAAAGAGGTGGCCCGCAAAATGGTGAGCGAGGTGGAAGGCAATGGCACGGAGGACATCCACGTAATAAGAGCTTGTCTGGAAGGCAGCGACCAGTTACCCGAGCTGGTTGAAGCGGCAACGCAAAGGATGCTCCGGGGCTGTAACCCTAGAGTGAGAGTCATTCCCACAAAGCGGCACGGAAGGGCAATACCAGCGTCAAGGGCAGTCAGGTGGCGCCAACATAAATCGCTCGCCAAATGTCGCGCATTTCACACCGGTCAGTCCCTCTTTAAAAAGGACCGAGCCCGCCTAGTAAAATCAATCTTGGACGGTGGCAAGGTGGAGATCTGTCCAGTTCCAATAGGAACAGTTTATAACACGTTTCAGGCAAAATGGGACTCACCAGCTCCCTTCGGCGGGCTCGGTCGATTCGACGTAAGGGTGAGTGCTGATAATACTCACCTAGTGGGAAGCATCTCTCAAGGCGAGATCCAACAAAGCCTACAGCAAGTATCGAACGCATCCGCACCAGGCCCAGACAGGATCGGGAAACGGGACATTCTCAATTGGGACCCTAGGTGCGAGACCCTCACTTGTCTGTTCAACATGTGGTGATTCACAGGTGTCATACCAACTAGTCTGAAGAAAAGTCGTACGGTGCTAATCCCTAAGATTTCAGACCCAGGAGCGGTGATGGAGATTGGTAGCTGGAGACCGATCACCATCGGGTCTATGATCTTGAGGCTTTTTACCAGTGTGGTTAATAAGCGAGCCCAACAAGCATGCCCGATCCACCCTAGACAAAGGGGGTTTCGCCCCGGGTGTGCGGAGAATATAGAGGTGCTGCAAGGCCTCATCCGCCACTGCAAAGAAGAGCGGAGCCAGCTTGCAGTAGTGTTCGTCGACTTTGCACAGGCTTTTGACACCGTCTCACATGAGCACATCCTGTCAGCTCTTGGGCGGATGAACGTGGATCCACATATGGTAGAAGTAATCCAGCAAATCTACACGGACAGTACGACATTTGTCGAGGTCAGAGGTGAGAAAACCCCCGATGTTACAGTGAGGGTTGGTGTTAAGCAGGGAGACCCACTGTCACCCCTGCTTTTCAACCTAGCCTTGGACCCCCTCATCCAAGGCCTTGAATGCTATGGCAAAGGATACACTGTCGCAGGTCTTACAGTAACTTCCCTTGCTTTCGCTGATGACCTTGTGCTGATTGGAGGATCATGGAGTGATATGGCACAGAACCTGCGGCTTCTGGACGAATTCTGTCAGACCACCTCCTTGCGGGTTAATCCGAGGAAGTGTTACAGCTTCCTTGTCAGGCCCTGCAGTGGTGCATTCACGGTGAACAACTGCGCCCCATGGGGTCTGGGGGCATGGCCCTGCAGCAAACAAGTATTGCCGACACAATCAAATACTTGGGTGTGAAATTCAACCCCTGGGGAGGGGTTGAAAAGCCTGACCTGGGGGTGGCTCTTGACCAATGGTACCTGAAAATCGGGAAATCACTACTTAAACCCTCACAAAGGGTGGTCCTCCTAAATCAGTATATTATACCCCGGATTTTCTACCAAGCTGACCTCTGTGAGGTTAGTGACGGTGTACTCCAGAGCCTCGATAGGACTATCAGGAAATTTGTGAAGAAGTGGCTCCACCTTCCACAGAGTACCTGTGACGGGCTAATTTATGCAAGGAACAGGGACGGCGGCCTGGGAATCTGCAAGCTCTCTCGACAAATCCCATCAATCCAGGTGAAGAGGCTTTACAGCCTTTATCACGCTGCAGACGAGTTGGTTTGGATCATGATGGATAACTCTCGTATGAGATCCAAGTTTAAGGGGGCGTGGCGGAGAGCCGGTGGAAAGGAGGACTCCCTCCCACCTCTGGGTGTGGAGGATTTGAACGCAAGAGGAGACACCACCGACTCGTTGACTAGCCACCACCGGGTGTGCCCAGTCCCGAGTGACTGGAGAAAGGACGAATTCCTTAGATGGGCAGGCCTTCCAACTCAAGGAGTGGGGATACTTGGCTTTCATAATTCTGTTGCCAGCAACGGATGGTTGGGTAATCCCATCGGGTTTACCCAGAGATTGTATATAGCAGCCCTTCAGGTCCGAACCTGCGTTTACCCCACTCAAGAGTTTCTACACAGAGGCAGGGCCAAGGCGGGGGCGGCCTGCAGGCGCTGCTCATATAGGTCGGCGTCCTGTTCGCACATCTTAGGGCAATGCCCGGCTATCCAGGAAGCCAGGATTGCTCGGCACTCCAAACTGTGAACTTCCATGTATGGGAAGTTCACTGGGAATGGGAGTTCAGAACCCTCCAGGGGGAGCTGCGACGACTTGACCTGGTGCTCATCCGTGATTCTAAAGCCTTGGCCATTGATCTAACGGTGCGTTACGAGTATGCTCCTGACTCCCTCACCAGGGCTGCGCAGGAGAAACTTGATTACTACGGTCCCCACAGCGAGGTAATTGGGCGAGAGTTGGGTGTTGACGAGGTGGAGGTCATTGGGTTTCCCTTAGGGGCAAGGGGCCTATGGCCTACCAGAAACTACAGGACGTTGACGGCAATCGGACTCAGTCGGGCAAGGGTTAAGTCCTTCAGCGAATTGATGAGTCGGAGAACCCTTCTCCACTCGTTGGATTTGTTGAGGGCTTTTCAACTGTCCCTGAGAGCCTAAAAGTGTGCTGTGGATCAGTGAGGGCGGCCAGGAAAATTTTAAAGTAGTGTGGTGGGTCAGGCGTCCCATCATTATTACTTACTGACGGTTCGGTCAAAGAATTTTACCGTCAACATAACAAGCCTGCTGGCCGGGCGCAGCTGGGAAGCTGGGGCGGACTCAACCAGTCCTCCCGGTGTCAACTCAGCTCCGTCCCTTGTTGTCTCGAACTACCTTGATGTGGCTTCACAGCAGTGGTGATCACTCCTCAGCATGGTCGACCTTGGGGCAATGAGTCCGGTCAGCACCCGGCGGGTGCGGCGGTGCCCATGGATAAGCTGACTAGTAGGGAAGTCGCCCTTCCAAACGTCAGTGGACTGTGGTGTACGGCCCCATCCACGGGACAAGTGAGGGCGGACAAACCAGTTGTTTATGTTGGTTGGCCTGAGCTGACAAGGGGTGCCGGGAAAGGAACCACCAGGAAGTAAATAATGAGCGGAAATCCCAGAACTAGGGGGATATCGCTGGAGTGATGCCAATTCCTGGCGTGGGGGTTTAGCTACCCCACGCTGGGGTTGGGACGGTCTGCCGGTCGTGTTATCCCCCAAAACCCGAAAGATGGACCTCTGGAAACAGCTGTGGAGCTTTCTGTGGACGGTGTGCGGGGTAGGGGCGGAAAGCCATTAGCTGGGCTCTCCCTCTGCGGGGGTTCTCCTGCGGCAGGGGGACGAGGAAACAGTGGTGGCTGGAAGTGTCCTGCTTACCGCATTCTGGGCCACAGACGGACCTTCTCTGGTGTCATCCTTCCCGGGCCAAAAAGCGCTAGGGACAGAGGGTGGGTATGCCGGGGCAGCTGGCACCCTACTGATCCGGGACGGTGTGTGGAACGGTGGAGTTACCCCCCATGTGATAAGTTCAGGACGGTATGGAGGTGCCAAAGGGAAGGTAAATGAGGGCCGGGTCAGCTCCTCAGGGTTTCTGCTGTTCTGCCTTGTCATTACAGATGCGGTCCAGGACCGTAGCAGGTGAAATTAGGTGCGAGGAGGCCGGATCTACAATATTGGAAGTGGGACGGTGGGGCTCAAATCTCGAAATGATATAATCCACATGCCGCGACCCGGAATGTAGTCTGAAAAATGGCTTCAAAGGACGAATTGGTGCGGTTCCTTGGTTCATGCGCTGCTAGACGGTGACGTAAGTATCCCCCGGTCTTGACTATTAGTTATAGTCAGGCATTTTCAAATGCCGCATCTCCGGATGCAATAGTATGGAGGACGGGCCGCCTCAAAACCCGGAAAGTCGCCCCTCGGGTATCGTACCAGGTGACGATATCTGACATCAATTGGGGGACGTCGGAATCGGTAGCCAAATGCCTCGTCATCTAATTAGTGACGCGCATGAATGGATGAACGAGATTCCCACTGTCCCTACCTGCTATTTAGCGAAACCACAGCCAAGGGAACGGGCTTGGCAGAATCAGCGGGGAAAGAAGACCCTGTCGAGTTTGGCTCCTGCACGGATGGTGGGCTGGATCTTCGGCATGATTCACCGGGGAGGCAGCGGTTTGGATCCGTGGAGAGTGCATGTGCAGCTGCAGTTTTCGGCCCTGGGCTTGGTGGTGCTTCTGTGTGGCGCCTGGGTCTGGACGGTCCGAGGTTTCACTGTGGTTCGCCAGTTAGTTATTAGTCTTATATTGACCACCATCTGCTAAAATAGACTTTTATGATAAGTTTAAGGAAATGCCAAAGCAGTGAGATTTTAAAAAGGAGGTTATAGTGATGGGTGATTTTAATCTACTCTGGGACGATAACAGTACAAGGAAAAAACTGCAGCAAATTATGGATGGATTTAATCTTGTCCAGATGACCAACACGGATCACAAACAATTGTAGCACCCTAATTGACTTAATCTTCACCAATCATCCGGAACAGATCACAAAATCTTTCAATATGTTAACTGGTCTCTCAGATCATAACATGGTGCTGATAACAAGAAAATTAACCAGAAAACGATTTGCAGCTTATTCCGGAAAAAAAAGGATTTCATCGGTATTCCGAGGAGCAAACAAGAACAATTTCACACAGCAATAAGAAATATGAATTGGGACACTTTATTAATGGACAATGAATTCGAAATAATTAGTCAGAAATTCACTGAATGCTTACAAACAAAAATGAAAGAATTTGCAGTGGCAATTAAACACAAAAACAGAAAGCATTATTTTCCCTGGCTCAGTGATGATATCAAACAATTAAAGGGGGGGTTGACTGCTTTTTTTCTTTGCATGATTGTGTTTATGGGGTGCAATATAACATGTATTCGTGGTTTTTCGTTTTTAAAAAGTCTTATTTTTCATAAACTTCACGTCTATTGTCAGCCGCGCTCTCCTCTGTCCTCGAACGAGCGGTTGACTTCCTGATTCTATGAAAACACTCCCTCAGAAACACGTCGTGGGCTCAGATTGGTTAGTTTGGTCCGGTGAGTTGTGATTGGCTAAACTGTCGCTTACGTTGTCCGGAAAGTTAACGCCCATTACCTTTACGGGCGCAACGGGCACGTCATGAGCACCGGTCCAGATGTAAATATGCGTCGAACTGCAGTCTCAGTATGACCCAGAATCAGACCGAGAAAGCCGCGATGAAGAGAGTCAAACAGAACCTCACCACACATGGCTCTTAATAAACGTTTCTGAATGATAATTTGCTATATTTTTTAAACTTTATACACGTTTGTTTAACACAATAGTATCTGACTGGCAACAATAGCAACTGACTGGCTACTAATGTTATACTCAAACAGCGGTGGCAAGTTTACGTTCTTAATCAAATCGAAAATAACGTCATAAAACATGAAAAATACATTTACAACATTAGCACTTATACAAAATTCATGTTTGTACGCGTTTGTCGTAGACACAAAATAGCAGAAGTAATAGCCTAGTGGCAATAAAGCTAGCGCTGGCATTTGAAAAAAGCTAAAACACAAGGCTAACGTTATGTCTGGAATTACACATGCAAATACATTTAAAATGGTTAAGTCTTAGCCTACTTACAGGTTGTGGCACAACAACTGCTGCCTCTGGTTTTAAAGTCGGAACTGCTTCATGTTTACAGTTTCTTATTGAATCCGGCGTTGAACTCGTGAAGATTCTGGAAGCTGTCTTCCGTAAAATGCGCAGCACAGAGAGCTAGATTACGATCGTCATTTTCAGGAACATAATCAAACATAAATTGTATCCATTGTTGACGAAGTACAGCGTCCGTGCGAAGTTCGAAGACATAAAAACTGAGAGCTGCATGAACAACACACTCGACGAGCTGCTGGAGCTTCTGAAATATGGCCATGCCCTTTTCTGCATATTCCGGAGGGAGGGTTGATGCAAATGTGTGGGTTAGTGACGTACCATAACCCAGCTGTAGTCCCAATCCAGTCGTTTTTGTAGGCAATATACTTTCTGATTTTTAAAAGACGATATCTCTGCTTACACTGAACTTTCAGCGCTGCAACTTTGCAGATAATGTTCATGCACCAACAGCAACATTACACACTACCCAGGTGAAAAGGAAATACATTTAAATTGTACTTTTTGATATACTTAATGTATTTTAAGTATACCGTATTAAATATGTATTAAATGTGCTAAATTGAAACAACTTCAAGTATATTAAGTGTACTTTAATATGTATTTAAGTTCAATTTTAAGGTAATAGTAATATATTTCATTATACTAAATTGTGCTAAAATGGAACCATTTTAAGTACATTTAATGTAATATAATAGCACTTATTTAAAGTGTATTTTAATACACTTTAAATAGACTTTAGAAATACAGCATTAGTATATTTTTAGCTTCACATTAATGCGTTCTGAGTATATTTTAAATATAATTTCAGCTTATTAATAATGTATTAGTAGAACACTATAGTTCCAAAAACCATTTAATATAAAAATAATATATTTTAATGTATTAAAAATACATTTAAACTTGAATTCAACAAACCCAGTAAAAAAATTATTTTCTACAAAACACACAAACACTCTTTGAAAGATAAACTTTAATGCACTACATCAGTAAAGCATTATGAAAACTAAACAAAATACATTAACATAAAATGCATTGATTTGCAGAGGTATTAAACAGAACAATAAATAAATAAACTAACTGAAAGGAGTAGTTCACTTTTGAAAAAACTTTTGGTGATAATTTACTCACCCCCATGTCTTCCAAGATGTCCATGTCTTTCTTTCTTCAGTCGAAAAGAAATTAAGGTTTTTGATGAAAACATCCCAGGATTTTTCTCCATATAATGGACTTCAATGGGAACCAAATGGTTCAAGGTCCAATGGCTAACAGTCAATTTGTCGTGAAAGCATGAGAATTGGCTCAATTGCGAGAGTCTCGTGCTGAATGCTTGAGAGTTGGCAGCCCTGACAAATCTTTTTTCGAGTCAATTCATTTATTTCGTTCGTTGAATGAACCTAATGACTCGAAAAAGATTTGTTAATTTTGCATTAACGAGTTCAAATAGGAAAATCATGAACATGCATAACAGAACAGAGCAAGGCGACCATTTGAGCTTATAAACTTAAACTTTTTTTTTTTTTTTTAAATGACCGATCGTTTCGCTTGATAAGACCCTTATTCATCGTCTGGAATCGTTTAAAGCCCTTTGAACAGTTTGCACAGAAACTGTCTTTTGGACCTTGAACCGTTTGGTCCCCAATGAAGGCCATTATATGGAGAAAATCCTGGAATGTTTTCATCCAAAACCTTAATTTCTTTTCAACTGAAGAAAGAATGACATGGATATCTTGGCCTGGGGGTGAGTAAGTTATCAGCAAAAGTTTTTTTTTTTTTTAAGTGAACTAATCCTTTAAGTCAAACAAAGTGAAATACAATAGCAAAAAGTAAAGTGGCCAAGTCGTGAGTAAAAAGAGAAGTTCGTGACTTTTTCAGTCTGCCATAGACTCTTTTGGGGACATCAGAACCACCGAGGGAAATCTGGAAAGAATAAAAAAAACAAGCATTAGTATAAACTTGTTCATTTATAATTATAATAAAAAGCTGTCACTTTGTTACTTAATTCAGAACACTTAAAGGGTTAGTTCACCCAAAAATGAAAATTAAGTCATTAATTACTCACCCCCATGCTGTACCAACCCCGTAAGACCTTCGTTCGTCTTCGGAACACAAATGAAGATATTTTTGATTAAATTTGAGAGCTGTATAACTACCACATTGGCTCCTAAGGGACTGCCTCTTGACGGCCCAAAAGTCAATGAAGAAAATGTTTAAATATCCCAAGTGACTACCGTGGCTCAACTATATGTTTATCAAGCGACGCGAATACTTTTGTGCGAAAAAACAAACAAAAATAACGAGTTTATTCGACTATTTTTTTCTTCCTTGTAGGCCAGAACGAGACTTCCTTATAGATTTCCACGACGCATGCGCGAGAATTGCGATCTGAAGTAGTGTAAGCTGTGTACGCAGATCGCAAATCTCGCGCATGCGTCGTGGAAATCTATAAGGAAGTCTCGTTCTGGCCTACAAGGAAGAAAAAAATAGTAGAATAAACTCGTTATTTTTGTTTGTTTTTTCGCACAAAAAGTATTCGCGTCGCTTGATAAACATATAGTTGAGCCACGGTAGTCACTTGGGATATTTAAACATTTTCTTCATTGACTTTTTGGGCCGTCAAGAGGCAGTCCCTTAGGAGCCAATGTGGTAGTTATACAGCTCTCAAATTTAATCAAAAATATCTTCATTTGTGTTCCGAAGACGAACGAAGGTCTTACGGGGTTGGTACAGCATGGGGGTGAGTAATTAATGACTTAATTTTCATTTTTGGGTGAACTAACCCTTTAATGCACAAAAAGTCAGATATAATTATTATAACAAATAGGATTTTTCTTTATCATAAAGAATTTTCTAACCATTTCTGAGGTTTCAGGAAGACACAGCTCAGATGATCTTGGGCTTGAGCTGAATGAACCTCGTTTCATGGACTCCAGGGCCTCTTTGAGAGATGCTAATATCCCTGGAAGCTCTACAAGAAAAAATAAAGTCGCATGTTATACAAAGTTAGGGCAGAACAAACACTAGTTTGTGTTCTTCATATATAATTTGTCTTTTGTTTAAATGGTGAAACATATTTAATGAACCATTACTGTAACTTCCACCCTATTATTAATTATTCATTATTAATAAAGACAGAACATTCTATTGAAAGTTACAAGTTGGTAACAGCTGATAACGCCTTGATTAAATGTAAAAAAGCTGAATACCACTCATAAAATCATATAAATCAGTCCCTCGAGAAAAACACGATTATGTGATTGCATAATTCAATGCATAATCAGGCAAAATATATGGAATTAATATTGAGCCAATAAAAATGAACGTAACTTTTCAAGAAACGAATGAAAATATAAATTGAAACTGAATAAAATATATTTGAAGCTGAAAAAGAATGAACCGCAAGCAATTTTTTTGACTTTGTTTTTAATACACTACATGTTTTGCTAACTATTCCTCATATTTCGTTTACTGATCTACACTTACAAATGCGCTTCCAGAGTTTTCATTTACGCTTCTGAAGTTTTCGTTTACACTCCCTGAGTTTGCGTTCGCTGTTCTGACACAAATCTCTCGTGGGGGCGGGGCTAGTAGCAGTCTATTCTCATTGGCTACTGAGTTTTTGATTGACAGCTTCTTGACCTGGAAGTGAAGACGTCAGAGTTGTGTTTACACGTGTGGATGTGAGCGTCTGTAAGCGCAGCTTTCTATTTAATTTTAGTGATATTAAGTTATGGTTGTTTTTTAATTTTATCTGTATTTACCTTCTGCTGCGATTACTTTGTCAACAGAAGCTTTTAGGTTCACAAGAGATCAGTCTATTCAGGTGTAATTGTACATCAAAGTAGGCCCACTGTATATGACTACTTAAAATATTTTGTCCAATGTTTTAGGAGAATATTTGTTTATTCTTGATGATTCGTTTGCATGTTAGGCTCTGAATAGGTTGTGCTATTACAAGAGAATAGCCTACTAGTATACGTGTGTGATATATTCAGCAGTCAAGAAAGTTTCACTTCAACCAGGTAATCAAGGTTGGCAACCATGGCCATCAAATTTCTCATTGTTACCATATGCATTTACACCATCAAATGATCATGTATGATCACTTAAATAAGAGGAATTTAAACTATATGAAAATTACAATCGTGGGTTGCTGTCAGATGATACAGACCTCAAAGGGCATTTCATTACATATTTCACACAAAGAATATTTTTGTTGGTATTTTTTTAATCATGCTGATCATTTTATTTATTTCATTTTGTTAATATTATTTTCTAACATTTAAAATGGTAAATATATTTGAACAATCATCAACAGGTTCAATTATGACTTATAAAATCAGTTAAATGAATTTAAATAAAAAATCTAATAAATTTATTCATTCTTTATTGTCACTACAGCATATACACAAGTACCAAAGTGAAAGTCTTGGATGCAGTTATGACAGGAAAGACCAGAATCCACAAAACATTAACTGCATACTATACATGTAATGCACAGTATTCTCATAATATAGATAATAAAATGTATAATCACAAAGATTTTTAATGAAATAATACATCTCTGTGAGTCCACATAACACAAGTGGATTGTACCCATGTATGGCAGTTGGTCGGAAATTATTTTTAATAGTTAAAACAGTTTACATTATTAGTATTTATTTTTTTTTTATTCTATTGTTTCACTTCAGTATTGATTCATCCACTGAGGTCACATGGACATCACAGTCACTGTGTGTGGTTTTTAAAGCATCTTTAGGGCTTGCAGAGATGGATTACTTTCCTTAAAATCTTAATTCGTATTTATCTGTAGAAAGAAAGTAAAATGCATCTGGGACAGCATGAGGGTAAGTAAAATAAGTGAGAATTTTATTTTTGGGTGAACTATCCCATTCATATGCTGTTGGTATGCTAATCCATGATCAGCAGAGACTAATAAGAATAAACTGCAACCTCTTGTGTACTGTGATTGTTTTAATCTAGAGCTCCAAAGAAATTAAAATATTTGCTATTTTTATAATATTAAAATAAAATACAACAGGTGTCTGAAGATAATGATCCCAGTCATTCAAAGGTGATATGTCTGAACAAAGTAACATTATTGTCTGATGGAGACAGCTGATCTCTGGTATTATCACTCCATCCTCTGTGTCAGCATCAGAATTTTGTTTGTGGAAAAGTTGCTCAAATCCCTGGAAAATGAGAAAGGAAATATATTATAATCTAACAATACAAACTGCTTTGAACTCCCACATGCAGTAACCATTTGCAGACTTAAAATAATTATTTCAAACAAATTATATAAATGTTTTAAGGGATTTTACAGTACCAAATGTTTACCTGACTCACACACCATTTATCATCTGTAATACTATTGTATAACCAGTAGATGGCTCTATAGCCCAATAAACATTTATCCATGGCTGTGTAGCGTCTACTCCCTAGTTGCTGGATTTTTTCAGTCATAATTACTTGCATGTATTAGGTTTTGAATTTGGATATATATATATATATATATATATATATATATATATAAATTATTAAAGACTATTAAAAATTCAACATTTTTCTCCAAAATGTTTTTTTAACATAATTATTACTAAAATATGGATACAGAAAAAGCATTTTGTTGCCTTTTGCAGAATAAATATTGTGCCCAGGGTTATACTTCAAAACAAATGAGTGTTTACATATTATGAATGGAGACGTGGAAAATGGTCAAGTACTCTCTCTCTTCTTTTAAAAACTCTGCATCACAAATTAATCAGCAATTGGCTTTACATTGCCAAAGTTGAACCGGGCAGTGATTGACAGGGCTCTGGTCCAATGGCATCGGTCATTGTCTGATACAGTACATTTTGTACTGTAGGCTACAGTACAGATACTGTACAGTACTCTAGCACAATGTTGTTTGGGGTGGCAGAGGGGAAATATGATCTAATTGAAGCAAATATGATCTAATCGAAGACTGTAACCGTATGTAACGTTAGATAAACAAGACATGTAATGATTGGGCTAACAACTTACCAATTAAATCAAGAAAACACTGCTGTATAATGTTATGGGCTCTCACTGAGCTCTAATATGCCTCTCCACCTGAAAAAGCAAGAACTGTATTATAATTAGTATTAGTTTAGTATTAATTAATAAAAAAAATAAAAACAATCAGACTTACCACGAGTAGCCTATGCTATCCAGTATTCTGATATCGACGATGACAAATTATATCATTTGTCTGTACTATTCCTTCTATAAGAAATCATATCAACAATATAGTGTAGCAGTAAATAAATATAGAAATAAACTTAATATCACCTAAATGAAATAGAAAGCTACGCTTACAGACGCTCACATCCAAACGTGTAAACACAACACTCACTGACGTCTTCACTTCCAGGTCAAGAAGCTGTCAATCAAAAACTCAGTAGCCAATGAGAATACACTGCTACTAGCCCCGCCCCCACAAAAGATTTGTGTCAGAACAGCGAACGCAAACTCAGGGAGTGTAAACGAAAACGTCAGAAGCGTAAATGAAAACTCTGGAAGCGCATTTGTAAGTATAGATCAGTAAACGAAATATGAGGAATAGTTAGCAAAACATGTAGTGTATTAAAAACAAAGTCAAAAAAATTGCTTGCGGTTCATTCTTTTTCAGTTTCAAAGATATTTTATTCAGTTTCAATTTATATTTTCATTCGTTTCTTGAAAAGTTACGTTCATTTTTATTGGCTCAAAATTAATTCGATACACGTTGAGGGTCAGGCAGTCATGTACAGCACATGCGAGTGCCCAATCGGCAGAGACAAGTGCCATCATATGGCAGCTTTGTTTGTTGATTTGGGCAGAAAAAAATGTGTCCCGCACCGACGTGAATGTGCGTGGAAGAAGGCTAACACTCCGAAGAAATTGCAGCCAAGAGAGTGTTTGAGATGACACCTTCCACAACACAAGGTTTGTCATAAGTTTATTGATGTTTTGGGGTTTTAATTATTTTCTTAAATACGTAATGTGGTTTAAAGCTATTGCTATAAATATTAATCGTATTGAAGAAACTCTTCTAACATAAACTCACGGTGTGTTGAATTGGAGCTAAAAAAAAAAAAGTATGATCATAAGCTTTATCACTATATTGAAATTGACCACTGCCTTATTTTTTTAAAGTCCCCATGAAATCAAAATCGACCATACTTACTTTGTTTGCCTAAATTGATCGTTTTGTGGTGAACAATTCATACATGCAAGTCAATCCACACAAAAAAATGTTTTGGCTTCGTAATCTTTAATCAAATTTTGAAAATGCCCCTCCCCTCTGCATTGGAGGACCTTGGCCGATGACGTAGGCTTTACGGTTTGGGCGTCTCCTTAACATCCATAACCACGCCCCTCCAACTGACAGCTGCTGTGTGTTTGCGAGCGCCGAGCGAGCATTGATTGACAGCGTATGAAAGGAGAGATGGCGAGGTGTATTTTTGGTTGCGCTCATGGAACACTTACACTTTTCCCATTCCCTAAAATTCCCTCGTTACGATCCAGATGGCTCGATTTTTTACATTTCGAGGAAGGAGGAATAACAGAGAGGTCACGGATGTGCTCGAAGCATTTCACGCGTGAATGCTTCAAAAACTGGACAGAACATGAATTGGGGTTTGTGAGATATCTGTCATTAACAGATAACGCGGTCCCGTCAGTGTACACCGTTGGTACCTCACAAAGTTTGACGGTAAGTTGAACTAGCTACAACCAAGCTCTTGAGACGTTGAACATCATACAGGGCTGCCAACATAACTTTGTCATTTTATGCTTAATCAAGTAAATAAATGTTTAGTGCGCGTGATTTGGAGCGTGCGCGCCAAAAAACAACATCACCTGAATCAAGACATAATTGTCATCTCTTACTCTTTACAAAGGGTAACTTATGTTAAAAAATATAGAATAACTTATTGAAATGAATCATGTCTCATGCAATTGCTCAATATTTTTTTTTTTAAAAATCGACATATAATTGTTTACAAGTTGTCAATTTTGATACCAACTGACAGGTTTCCCTGTATAATTACTGCCCTACAAAGGCAAAATGCAGTAACTACGCAAATAAAGAAATGGAGAAAATGGCCTTTAAGGTTTGTATACCAGTCAGTCAAACAAGTTATGGGTAGATTATGTGTTAACGCATCTCCGAAACGGGACATAATTTAACAAAGATATATTTTTTTCACAAGACAGAACACATGTCATAAAGCCCATTACAAGTCTCAACTAAATTTTGACCAAATGTGTAGTTACTGCGCTTTGCCTTTATATGGCAGTATAGTTTACAACATTAAAAATTGTATTGTATATCCAAATGAATCGATGTTGAATCAAGATCAGAATTAATCGTAATTCTAACTCCAAATTTAAATAAAAAGTTGGCAGTCCTGCACAATATATTTTACCCTTGTACACTGCTCATATCATAACAGAATGTAATTCCTGTTACACAGCCCGTAACAAGAGATGTGGCCTGTCAATGTAATGCACCATCTTTGAAAAATGTGTCCGTTCAAACAGAACCCCACAAACAGAAAAGACGGAGTAAAGGTAAAGTTATAGACTACTAGCTATGTTTATCTTAATTTTATTAACTGGTAATAGTCTTCTTGTGTTGTTTCATGTGTTTGATTGTCATATGTGTGTGTTTAAAATTCTAGCTGTTCAGGTGAAGCCTTTAGGCCACTCTGTTGGGTATTGGAGCTCCGTGTCTCACTTCAACACCTATTAAAAGGCCACGCATGGAAGACACTGTGTTTGATGAGAGCTCAACATACACCTCAAATCAGTGTTCAGATGTCACCTATGAGCCTGATGTCACTCAAGAGAGCGTTGAAAAGTAAGTCTAAATGTGGTTATCACTAAAACATCATACATGTTAAAAAATGTCATGGTATATATGTCAGGTTTGAGATGATCAATCAAGATGCCTTGTTAGAAAGTATGATATGATTTGCTGAGTTATGATTGTCCAGGGTGTGCCAACCATCATACAAAGCCCGGAAATACATGGTGTATGAAGAGAATCTGCTACAGCTGTTTAGGAAGTGTCAAGCATGCTGCCATACCGGCACAGTTGAGAAATTTGTAAATGGGACATTTGTATCCATCACACAGGTGATCATAAATGTACCATTGACAAATTGTATCAAACATAATTTTATTTATTGTATTATTGGCATATTGGATATTGTTCATATACATTTTATTGCTTCAAAATCCCATAGATATGTTCACATTGCCTCCAAAAAAGAAAGTGGAACAGCCAGCCACACATCCAGAGTACACCAGCTGGGAATTTGCATTTGTCGGCAGCAGTAGCATTCAGTGGGGCTTCATTCATACAGATCCACAACGTTTTATTTGTGTAAACAAAATATAAATTGGTCATTGTTAAACAATTTTTAGACTTATGTAATTTGATATCTTCCAGGTACTGTCAGCACTCTGTCTGGAATGTACAGTATATATATACACGCAATTGAACTGTGTGTTTGTGTATGTATATATATATATATATATATATATATATATATATATATACATACATATATATATATACACAACTTCCTAACTACTTGCCTGATCTGGTTGTGGCCTGTTGTCGGTTTACATTTTCATTGTGATCCATGATAGCAAGTTGGGTACGTGCTGTCATCGAGGAGTAGTGGAAATGCAGGTTCTTTCTACAGTATTTCAGTAAAACTGAATGGTAAACCTCAAGACCGCCTAAAAAAAATAATCCTTAAATATAGCTGCAAGCAGCAATACAGGGGCCAAGCCCGGAAGCAGCAGCAACTCCGACAATTGAAAAAAAAAAAAAAAAAACTGTTGGGTCAGTAGTACAAGTGAAAATAACCTCAAAATTAAGATTTTTTTAAAAATATAAATTTGCTGCATATTATATTTTTTGAATTCCTTTCTCAGACAGACACCATGTCTAGAACTGAAACAACTTTTCCACCACTTAAGGCCACAGTACCTCTTGCGGTCTGGGCATGTGCCACACAGGATTCAAACCCACGACCGCAATGGTTGGGGATTCGTGACACGTGGTTTAGCAGCTTGCGCCACACAGAGGACGCAAATAATTGAGCTGCAGAGGAGAGCCTTCAGTATAAGAATAAGCACACAAAATCATGTTAACGCAATTAGCATGCTAAGCTAGCTCAATGCTAACGTAGCTAATGGTTATCCTGATAGCTGAAGAGCCGCATTCAAAAGAATGGCACCTGGTTAGCATGCTAAACAATTATTATGCTAAGCTAACTAACATAAGGCAACAAACACAGGCCAGGTCAACTTTGGAGACAAATGTCTCTCAAACGGTAGCAAATATCAAAAATCTATTCAGTAATTTCTGTGCGGCTCGGTCCAAAGATTATCTGACCAAATTTTAAACAAATTTGAGCAAGATTTGAAGGAGGAGTAGCGAAAAAATGTTTTTTCATTTGCTCCAATATGGCGGATAGTCACATTGTTGGAAAATGAAAAATGAGACATCGGTGGAATCGTTATAAGCCAAGGAACATATCTTCAATAATGCTTTTGCTTGCTTTTGCTTCAGCATTTTGCGAACATTGATTTGATAATGTTCCTCCTTTGTTATTATGGAACATTGTATAATCTTTTATCTCAACAATTTTCACAAAACATCCTCAAAATATTACAGTTAAAATGTTATATTTTAGTTTACATTTAACCTTATAGAAACCTTTTTTGAAATGAGAAAACATCCTTTAAACATTCTTTAAACATTACATTCAATGTTTTTTTTTTAAAACATTAACCAACCCTCTAGGGAATTTTAGCCAAAGTTCTGAGAACGTTCCCTGTTAGCTGGGAAGACATGATTTTTTTGAACTGTTTGCTAGGCCTCCAAAAACTTTTTTGTCTGAGTTTTTGCCTCCTCCATATTGCCTCCAAAGTCCAGAAGTGTAAACAAGAAATGAGGACTGTTTGAGGGTGTCATTCTGCAATTTATATTTGTATTGTTAATTTGCTTTGTATTGTGAGGTCTTATGGTACTAGATGTTGTCATACTGTGCTGGGTAATGAAATTGTTGACCTTTTTCTATATGTTATAATCTGATATTCTGGAGTAGACTGTTTTGAGAATTATAATATAATTGTAGATGATGTTTCTGAAGTAATGTCTGAGGTAATTTCTTGTTCAAAGTATGACAGAATGGTTATGGATTGAGTGTTGAGACATTTATTTCAAGTTTGGTGCACTATTTAAAAGTACTTATTTTTTAAATAAATTTTTCCATAGTTATTGTGAATGCATCTTATATTAATTTAACATAAATTGCTGTTAAACCAGTTGTCAAATTATGTTCTTTTTGATTTAATTTGATATTAATGTGACTCTTTAATTTGATAAAGAGTGTAGGGTGTTACTCGTTTGTTCAAACAGTAATACAATTGAATCGTTAAGCCATGAATGGGTTGAAATTGTGAATAGCTAATTAGGCTTGTTTGTAGATTGAAATGGTTTTGGAAAGTTTATATTAATTGTGGTTAATGTTAGGCATATGGTGTTGGTGGTAGTTTTGTACTGAACTGGTTATGCATTCAGGTAAATTGAGATGAGATTTGAGAGGTAGTCTAGAGTTATTCTGAGGAAATGTGTAATTTCAAATATGAAAGAATGTGGTGATTGAGGTGGACTTTGAGTTTTAGCAGTGGTTTAAAGTATTTAAATCTTCTTAGTTTAAAGTGCTTAGGTATGTTTTGTTAATGTGATTGCTGTTCTATGATTTCGTTTTTTTTATATTTGATTATTTGGTAAGGTATTAATGAATAATGAGGTATTACATTTGCATTGTCCTTGTTTTGTAGGGTAGGGTAGCCAAATAATTTTTTATGTGTCAAAATAATATTACAATTACAAAACGATATTGTCTGTGGATAAATTGTCTAACATTAAGTAAAGTAGCTTTTAACAATGATCAATATTTTATTTGGGGTTTGTTTATCGTTGTGAATTTTAACTAGATAGACTTGTCTGTAAGCTGTTTGTTGAAGATTTCATGTTCTGGAAAGCATTTGTTTTGAGTAAACATCTTATAAATTGTTTTAAGATGTCAGTTTACATTCAGTTTAATGAACCCAAACATTGGGTTAACCCCAAACATTTTAAACATATTTTTGCAATATATATTTGACATCTGTTTGGAAATTATTTAAAATGTTTTACATATGAGCAAAGACTACAAAAAAATATGTGTTGCAGATGTAAATGCAGACATCAAGTACATGTCACTGTGATAGATATGTGGTTTGATGGGACTTTATTAGTAGTGAAATAACATGTTAATGTTAAAATTTTTCAAAACTAAGATTGTTATCATTTTAAAAACTATATATATTTATTTATCTTATATTAAGTTTGTAATTTGATTGTAAATGATGATGGTGAATTATGAAGGTAAATGAAGTTATTGAGGTATATTAGACTAGTTTAAGTATTTAAGTACTTATTGATGCAATGTATTAATTGTTTAATTAATGTTTGTAAGTGTGTCAATGGATGTAACGGTGACCAGCTGGAGTGCCCTATTTATCCACCAGAGGGCACTCCAGATAAGACTAGGTTTCACACAAACTCCATTTCCCATAAGCCCCGTACCTAGCACTGATTACCGGCACAGGTGTTCCTCATTTCAACGCTCCTTATAAACAGCCCTCAGACTCTCTATCAGTGCGAAGTCTTGTTTTGCCCTGGCAACATTTCTGAGCGTTTCTACACTGATATTCTGGATTGCCCGTGTATTGACCTGTGACTGTTTTAGGACTCTGATTCTCTGTTTGCTGCCTGCCCCGACCCTTGCCTGTCTCTTCTGGATTACGATTGTTGCCGCCTGTCCTGACCTCTGCCTGGTATTGTTTATGCTCTGGATTGCCTGCTCTATATTGAATGCTGATCGTTGACTTCTGCCTGTCTGACTATTCTTAATAAATATATACTGCACATGGATCTGCACGTCTCTGACCCTTCGTGACAGAAGACTTCGCCAACACAAGATCCAGCAGCCATCATCGTCATGAATCCAGCAGTCAAGCTTATGCGTCTCCGTCAAGGAGATCATTCCATTGAGAATTATGTTGCTGACTTTTTAGAGCTGGCTCACCTGACCTGCCTAGATGAGGTATGCTTAATGACCTTTTTTCGTGGAGGACTATCTGAACCGCTCAGTTCGTTCATGCCCTTGCATGATCCTCACGGGACGTTAGAGCAATACATTGACCTGGCTCTTCTGTTGAGCGGATCATCATTTACTATGGGCTTTGAGGAGAAGGCCGAGGGGGCGTTCCCAGAGAGCGTCCAGCCAGAGAGCGTCCAGCCAGAGAGCGTCCAGCCAGAGACCGTCCAGCCAGGGACCGTCCAGCCCGAGACCGTCAGCCCTGCCGAGCCTGCACTTCACTCAAGCCTCGCGAGTGATGAATCTCCAGTTCAAGTGAGTGATTATGAGTATCCAGTTCAAGTGAGTCATGATAAGTCTTCAGTTCATGTGATTGAGTCTTCAGTTCAAGTGAAACGCCGCCGCAGGAGGAGAAGGAGGGCTCGTTCAGTTCGCCAGGCTTCGGTGAGCATACCAGGACTCCTCGCCCTGCCGGGCCCGCCTCTGCGCCTCGCCCTGCCGGCCCCGCCTCTGCGCCTCGCCCTGCCGGCCTAACCCTTTTTAGAAGCACCAACTCACTAGGAAAATGTTATCGTGCTGAATTCTAATTTCTAATCTATGAAATATTTTCCAAGAAATACATTTTGTGTGATGGATATGGCTTTCCACTTTTATCTTTCATAACTAAGTACATTAGTAATATATATGTCACAGCTTGGCAGATGAAACAGACAGATGAAGGTCATAAGGAGATAAGTTTTAATGTTTTCGTTTGTGCATGTCATTGTGGACATGCTGTTAAAGTGTGTTAACCTGCTTGTTGCATTAACCTACAAGAGCCCAAACTGAGTTGGAGGAAGATAAACTAATTAAAGGGACTAACAAGAACAGGTGCCGACTTGACAGAACATAATTGTGACAATATACACAGTTAATATTTAAAAGCAAATATAAATTACAAGAGAAAAAAAATCAAAAATGTTCAAAAGTTACTATTGAGAATTAACAGTGGTTTAGCTTTGTTTATGTTTATCTGAGTTGAGATTGAATTCACCATTATGTTGTTTAGTATTTATTTTAAATTGGCCTCTTGTCTCTTGAGGTTGTTTTTTTATTGTTTTTTTTTATTATTTTATTGTTGTTTTTGTTTTTTTTAATAATGCGTTTGTCCAACATGTTATGTTGGCTAAATAAGTAAATGCATTTTTTATTTTATGAAAAGGTTTGGGTTTTCTTATTGGTTTCCTCAGTGTACAGATTTGTATACCTTAAGAACACATCACATAAGTGTGTTAGTGAAATCCAACAGCTTGTGAATGAAGCAACTTCATTTCAAACTGTTTCAACATTTCATTAGTTTTAAAAAATAATGTAAAAAATAATGTCCAAAGAAAAACTCCAAAGTTCAAAATGAAATTGTCCATCTAAAGTAAACATTAGACATTATTAAACGGATGAACTATGTAAATATTTTTTCTTATGGGAATCTAATATGCCTTCCTTCATTCAGGTCATGAATGCTTATATGCACATTTTAGTCAAGAAATACAACAAGCATTCAACAAACAAGGCTGTGTGCATTGATTCATATATGAAATGAGTGACATCTGGAAGCACAAAAAACCAAAGGTCAAGGTTAGTACACAATTTATTGAACACTGCAATATAAATGTGATTAACATGTAACTGATCTTCACTCAGTCATCAGTTGTGTATTATATCATACAACTGACAATACAACTGACACATACTCTTGTATACTCTCATACTCCACATACTCCAGGATTTCTGCGAGCCTGGGTCGCGCTCCAGATTCCACCGCCACGAGACATCACTCGCCTCTCGCTTCACCTCAGCTTTTCAGCACGGCGCTCCCCGTCGCAGCGCCATTCACAGCTGGGCCCGCCGGCTCACATTCCGCTTCCCAGTTTTTTCCTCCTGCTGTTTCTAACCCCTTTCCTCTGCAGTGGCCTCCGGCTCCCGTAGCAAACGCTAGCGTGAGGTTGCCTCCGCTAGCGGCAGAGGCTCAAACTTTCCACCAGTTTCCTGTGACTAACCCCTCCCCTTTTCAGTGGCCTGCAGCCCAAGCAAGCGCAAGACCACCTCCGCTTGCAACACAGGCTCAGGCATCTCATCCATTTTCTCCTTTTCCCTCTGGTGCTTATTTCAATCTTCCTTCTCAAGCCCCACAGGCCGACCTAAGCGTGAGGCTGCCTCCGCCGACAGTCGCAGCCCAGGCTTCTCTCCCTTACAGCTCTCTTCTAAATGCCAAATCACAATATTCTCTTTTCACAGCTTCCCCGATGCCAGTTCCACCAAACGCCGTCGCTCTGGAGCCTCCCCCGGTGACTCAAAACATCCGAGCACAGATTATGGCAGGTGCGGATGTAGATCTCTCGCATTTACTTTCTCTTTTTCCCGTATCCGATTCCAACCGTCAGTTAGACTGCGGGGACATTCGTCACGTTTACTTTCTTTTCCAGAGTTTTCAATTGCTTTCAGCCACTACACAGACATCATTTGCTCAGCCTTCCCCCATAGGCAACACGAACTGAACGCCAATTTAGCACTGATAGCCGAGCTCGCGTTGTCCTACGGGGGAGGGCACTTTTACACTTACCACAAACTCTTTTCAGCAAAATGCGCCATTAGGGTTTCTCAGTGGAACCAATGCCCTTACTGGGGAGCACTAGACACTGACTTACACAGTAGAGTCTTCCTCGGCTGCAGGAATATTTCCTGCGCGGTCTGTAGGTCAGTGTCGCATCCCACGACATCGTGTCCCCAAGTTAACCCCTTCGTTTCTCCACGCCCTGAAACAGCTCCAGTCAAATCCACTAGCTACACACCAAGACCGGCGACTAGCAACCTTCACGAGGCTAAATTCAGCTCCAGAGCACTCACAGACAACAAACAGCCTTGCAACAATTTTAACATTGGCAAATGCACCAGGCAGCGTTGTCGGTACTTGCACATATGCAGCTTTTGCGGCGGTGCTCATGCCCGTCCCGTATGCCCTGTATATAAAGATGTCAATAAAAAATCTAGAAATTATTTATCGACTCCTGTGAATATTTCTCGCCTTTCCATCGAACTAGCTCACCACCCGGACTCCGAATTCACCGAATATCTGCTGTCTGGCCTACTACACGGCTTTAAACCTGGAGTGGTTTGTCCGCTCTCCCAAAACATCATCTGCGATAATCTCCAATCGGCTCTCGCCGAGCCCGACGTGGTAGACAACCTGATTAAAAAAGAAGTCGAGTCAGGCTTTATGATCGGCCCTTTTGACGAGCCTCCTTTCGAAAATTTTCGCATTAGCCCCATTGGAGTGGCTACGAGAAAGTTTTCAGGTAAGAAACGCCTCATAGTCGATCTGTCAGCTCCACATAAGTCCATGTTCCCAAGCATTAACAGCCTGATCCCACTCAACGAATTTTCTCTCAAATACCACGACGTAGATCACGCAATCGACCTGATTAAAATCGTGGGTCGGGGTGCCTGGCTCGCTAAAATTGACATCACTTCAGCTTTTAAAGTGATGCCCATCCACCCGGATTCATGGCACTTATTCGGCGTGCGCTGGCATGAGAAATTTTATTTCGCCGTACGCTTAACTTTTGGATGCAAAAGCAGCCCCAAAATTTTCGACATGCTATCTGAAGCCGTTTGCTGGATCTTGTCAAACAATTACGCAATTCCTCACCTCATTCACCTGCTGGACGATTTTCTAATAATTTCGCCTCCTGGCGCCATTCCAGCAGCCCAGATCCTCACAGTTCAAAAAGTCTTTTCCGAGCTCGGAATCCCCATCGCCCAGGAAAAAACCATGGGTCCCGCTACATCCATCGAGTTCCTTGGCATTAATCTAGATTCAGTTCGATTCCAGGCCTCCCTGCCCAAGGAGAAAATTGATAGGATAATCCTCATCTCATCTACCCTCGCGGACAGTCCAGAGTGTTCCAAACGCGAACTCCTATCCATGCTCGGCCACTTAAACTTCGCCATGCGCATTATTCCACAAGGCCGCCCTTTATTTCTCATCTCCTCTTTCTCGCGTCTTCAGTCCACGCACTAGAGGATCTAATTTCCATAACTCCGGCATGCCGCGACGAACTCGGGCTATGGATAACTTTCCTTAAACAGTGGAACGGCCTATCCTTTTTCTATAAGGATCTAATTTCCTCCCCCCTCGACATCCAGCTGTTCACAGATGCAGCCCCCTCTGTTGGCTTTGGAGGGTTCTACCAAGGTCGCTGGTTCGCGTCTACGTGGCCCCCCCAAATACAGGACACGCTTCAGTCCTCTGCATTTTTCGAGCTCTACCCTCTCGTAGTAGCAGCCTTCCTGTGGGGGAAAGAATGGACTGCTAGCAGCATTGTAGTGCATTGTGACAACGAAGCTACAGTCCAGTGCATTAATAAAGGCCGTTCCCATGCACCCGCTCTAATGCCACTTTTAAGACGTCTAACCTGGATTTCCGCATGTGACCAATTTATCTTAATCGCAAAACACATCCTCGGGTCAAAAAACCAAATTGCTGACTCTCTGTCTCGCTTTATGTTTCAGAAATTCAGGATGCTGGCTCCAGAGGCGGACGAGCTCCCAACTCCAGTACCTCATTATTCGGAATTAATATTCCCATAACTCACCCGCAAAAATCCCTCCTCAACAGATCGCTCGACACCATTCTCCAAGCTGTTTCCCCCAGAACTCTCCAATCCTATGTGACCGCATGGAGATGTTTTAAAGCCTTCCACCTTTCTTATAACACGCCATTCCCTGATTTTTCCCTCCTTACAATAACCTCCTTTATCTCTTACCTTGACAGCGTCAAAAACCTCCAAGTCGGGTCCATCAAAAGTTATTTAAGTGGCATCCAATTTTTTCACAAATTGATCCACGGCGCCCCCTCTCCGGAAATAAATAATTCACAAACCTCCCTCTTGATTAAAGGCATCCAACGATCCCAGCCCACCCGCCCGGATACCAGACAACCCATAACTTTAGATATTCTCACTAAATGCATTCAGACCCTCCGCACAGGCTACCGATCCCTCAATACCTCCCGCACACTCGACGCCATGTTCATTCTAGCCTTTTTTGGTTTCCTAAGATGCTCTGAACTGGCTATCACTTCCAGATTTGACCCAAAAATCCACCCAAACATCTCAGATCTCTCAGTGCTTGACAACGAAACAATCTCGTTTCTGATTAAACAGAGCAAAACAGACCAAACCAAAAAAGGCCACTTCATATATATTTTCAACCTCTCGTCACCAATTCAACCGTTCCAAACTATATTAGCCTACCTCCAACTGAGAAACTCTCATGCAAAATCCCCTCTCGAACCCTTGTTCATCGACGATTCTAACAAACCCGTGACGCGCTTTTGGTTCCAAAAACACCTAAAATCTGTTCTCCAACTTTCAGGCATCCCAGCAGAGAATTTCTCCAGTCATTCCTTCCGCATTGGAGCAGCAACCTCAGCAGCCCAAAAAGGCCTCTCTCAGCAACAGATCCAAGTGCTCGGAAGATGGTCCTCAGACGCGTTCCAAACTTATATCAGAACTAATCGTTTCCATGTCAAAAAAGCCCACCAAATCCTCATTGGTTAAAAAAAAAAAAAAAAAAAACCTTTTTCGAGTATCCATTCCATGCCTTCTCGTTCTTCATCCGGCAAATATTGATCTCCCAGCGGACATAGCGAGAGCCTTCCTGGTCGAGCTTCTATGTCTTCTCTGTCTCCGTCCAGCAAGTATTGATCTCCCAGCGGACCCAGAGACAGCCTTCCCAGTCGAGTAATTATATCTCCTCTTTCTCCGTCCAGCGAGTATTGATCTAGCGGACACAGCAAGAGCTTTCCTGGTCGATTATTTATGTCTATTATTTCTCCGTCCAGCGAGTATTGATCTCCCAGCGGACCCAGTGATGGCCTTCCCGTTCGAGTATTTATACCTCCTCTTTCTCCGTCCAGCGAGTATTGATCTCCCAGCGGACACAGCGAGAGCTTTCCCGGTCAATTATTTATATCTATTCTTTCTCCGTCCAGCGAGTATTGATCTCCCAGTGGACCCAGAGACAGCCTTCCCGATCGAGTACGTGTATCTCCTCTTTCTCCATCCAGCGAGTATTGATCTCCCAGCGGACCCAGAGATAGCCTTCCTGGTCAGGTATGCATATCTCCCCTTTCTCCGTCCAGTGAGTATTGATCTCCCAGCGGACTCAGCGAGAGCTCCCTTGGTCGAGCATCTTCATCTCCTCCTCCATCCAGCGAGTATTGATCTCCCAGCGGACTCAGCGAGAGCTCCCTTGGTCGAGCATCTCCTCCTCCATCCAGCGAGTATTGATCTCCCAGCGGACTCAGCAAGAGCTCCCTTGGTCGAGCATCTTCATCTCCTCCTCCATCCAGCGAGTATTGACCTCCCAGTGGACATAGCCTAACCCTCCCAGTAAAGCATCTATGTTTTTCTTTCAGGACTGGTGAGGCTTACCGATGCCGGGACCTTTGCCACAAGAACCCTCCCGTTCGGACACCGTGAGCTCTCCCAGCCAAAACTACCAGGCTCTCCTTGAAATGCCAGCCCGCCAATCTCTGCGCTCTTTTCGGGGGGTCTTTAAGCAGGCGGCTGTCCTTTACTTACTTTGCTTTTTGGGGAGTACTCTGGGTTCGGGCCCAATTTCCGAGCTCGGAGCCCTCCCCCCCGGACAGCACGCCAAATACGCATAACTATTTTTATTCTCTGATCATTAGTGAGTGTGAACTCGTGAATCGATGTTTTATTAACAAGTTTCGGGAGGATCACGTTCTAATGATCAAACAATCAAGTCAGCCAGCTGTCAGCAATCAGTAATCAACTGGTTCACTCAATCAGCACAAGTAAAGCCTATAAAAACACACAGTTGACTCACCCTTATTCCTCGACTGTTCTCAGCATCCCTCCACCACCCCATCTCCTCACACTTGCCTAATTATCTTCCTAAACAGAGATACGGGGGGAGTACTCTGGGTTCGGGCCCAATTTCCGAGCTCGGAGCCCTCCCCCCGGACAGCACGCCAAATACGCATAACTATTTTTATTCTCTGATCATTAGTGAGTGTGAACTCGTGAAATGTATCATATGAATTGAAGGTGATATAATAATGTTCATGTAAGTATTGTTTGATATGGATTACAGAAATACCTATGCTTGACTTCAAAATGTGTTTGTCAACATGTTTAGATTGGCTGTGATATGTGCCCACGCTGGTTTCACTGCAGATGTGTTCAACGTACAAGAAAAAACAAAACATACATCTGCCCAGTTTGTCAACCTTAATGTAAGGTTTGAGGTGGTAATTTTCTTTTTTCTGAAATCTTCATTGTACATTTCTTACAATTTATTTGCCAGGTGATATGAACTACTTATGCTTCTCTTTCTTTGTTTCTCTGTTAGTGTGTCTTGGTTTTTGTACGCATCACCATTTTCCCCTTGCCTGAAAGTCTTTTTTTTTTTGGTTGCTTCTAAACCTTTAAAGCCCTTTCTGATTTTTTTTTGTTTATGTTTTTTTGCCTATTTCCTATCTCGACTCAGCTTGATCACCCGGTTTTTGACCCCCTGCTCTCGTCCTGGAATATTGCCTTTGCTTCATCCTTCATACTGTTGGTCCGCTACTGATTTTGACCCCAGCCTGTTCTTTGGATTTTGCCTCTGTCTCGCCCTCTTACTTGATGGCTCGGCTATCAATAATTTTATGTTCTTTTTTATTGTTTTCATTCAACGTTTTGACAATAAATCCTGTTCTAAATTGATCTGCTCTTGGGTCCTGTTGTCTGAACCTCCCTAACAACTTTAGCTGGGTCAGAGACTCAAGACACTCATTCTGGAGACTCATCTCATCCTGTAGACTACCTGCAGAAAAGCACAAGTGTGTAGTTTCAATAGTAAGTATTTTACATAGGGGGGTATAATTTTGGCAGCCCTGCCGAATTCACACCCCCAACTCTGAGATCACTTTAGCTGGGACAGAGACACAAGACACTCATTCTGGAGACTCATCTCATCCTGTAGACTACCTGTAAAAAAACTGTATTAATTTAAATTCAATAGTAAGTATTTAACATAGGGGGGTATGATTTTGGCAGCCCTGCCGAATTCACACCCCCCCACCCTGGGATCACTTTAGCTGGGTCAGAGACACAAGACACTCATTCTGGAGACTCATCTCATCCTGTAGACTACCTGGCAGAAAAAGTGTGCAGGTTGAATAATAAGTATTTGGTAACACTTTACAATAAGGTTCATTAGTTAACTACATTAGTTAACATGTACTAAGAATGAACAATACTTCTTCACCATTTATTAATCTTAGTTAATATTAATTCCAACATTTACTAATACGTTATTAAAATCAAAGGTTGTATTAGTTACCATTAGTTAATGCACTGTGAACTAACATGAACGCACAATGAACAGCTGTATTTATATTAACTAACATTAACAAAGATTAATAAACACTGTAACTAATGCATTGCTCATCATTAGTTCATGTTAGTTTAGTTAATGCACTTACTAATGTTAACTAATGAACCTTATTTTAAAGTGTTACCAAGTATTTTAAAAGCACAAGTGAGGAGGTTTAATAATTATTATTTTACATAGGGAAGTATGTTTTTGCAGCACTGTAGTTTTTATAGCTATAGAAAATGTGCAGGCAGCAAAGTCAAATGACATATTTGTCAGCATTCCATTTAGTAATGATGTTCATGTTTTGGTGTAGGCTACCCTTACGAAACTAATTGTTTTACGACAAAAAACACTGTAGTGCTTAAAAAAAACAAAAAAAACAACACTGTTTTACAATACTGTAGTAAAAACACTTTACAAGCGAAAAATCTGACAGATCATACGAGTTTGGTCAAATATATGATCAAAGAGGAAAAAAAAAAGAATAAATACATGATCAAAAATCAACAAACAAATTTCTATCATGTAATTTCTTACGTCGTCTGATTACTGTCTGTTTTCGCAAGTGGCGGCGGCACAAATTGACGTCATGCGCGTGCTCGCGAGGGGAGTCAGATTCTGGCAGGGAGTCGGAATTCGGCACAGCACCTGTTTCGCGTGACTCACATCAGTTTCGGTAGCGCACTGCCGCCTAGTGGAGAACTTCGGAACAGCAGCTCATCAAATACCGAATTTAACAAAATGATGATATTGTACCGTTTGAAATGTATTATATACCAGTATTTTTGCAATACCGGTATACCGCACATCCCTATGAGGGAGTTAAAAAGACGCATCACTAAATTCTGCGACTGTGCAAAAGAGTCTTGAAGTTCAGAAGTTGAGATGAAATAAACTCCAGTAGGACTTGTGCCGTGATTCAGACTTGGGAGCATGATTCTGATTTCTTCTCTTTTTTTTGTTTTTCTTTTTATATCTGAAGCATGGCAATTGAACCATCATACTGGACTTGGAAACATAAATCCAGGGCAAGAGTAAAAGAGCAATTGGATTCCATTCAGTCTGAATTTAATGTTCTGGATGGAGATAATGTTATTGATGAAGATGGAGTCATTTATGAAGATGGAGTCGTTGAGGATTTTCCATGTGATGTCGAAGAGATAGATTTAGAGGCATATTGTCTGATGAGTATTTGATCTTTGATTCCGATTCTGAGAGTAAAACAAATATAAATCATTTAGAAGATAAATTGACAACATGGGCACTCAAAGAAAATGTTACACACAGTGCTTTGAACAAATTATTATGAATTCTTAAGTGCCATCACCCATCTCTGCCATTAGATGCTCATGCTCTTTTGAAGACCACACAATCTGAAGTATGACTCTCCAAGAAAAGGCTGGCGGGACATATCACTACTTTGGGATCCTGCCGTCGATGAGGTCGACCCTAGAGGCATATCGCAGTAACTTGACCAGCGGAATGTGCCTTAAACTTCAGATCAATGTCGATCGCTTGCTATTGTTTAGAAGTTCATCAACTCAATTTTGGCCAATACTTGGGTTTGTCTAAAATCTCCCCAACCATAAGCCATTTGTGATTGCCCTTTTTGCTGGAAATGGGAAACCTGAACTTTATAAGTACATGGAAGATTTTGTTAAATTGTACGGGACATGTGAATGTCTTTTATTTATTCCACAAGTTTTTAAGTCTTCTTGCCTTGTAACATTACTCACACTCGAAATCCATATAGTTAGTTTATCACTGTTTATTCTTCCAAATCAACAAAGAGTCACGTTTCTTACATACAGCATAATCCTCTTCAGCGATGTCTTCTCAACTACTTGTTTGTAGAGAAACTACACTTATATGACCATTTATGCTATAATAAACGGTCAAAAGCTTTGTGTTTACTGCACATCCACAGAGAGAACAAATATAAAGTAAAGAAGTATATTCAACAGGAAATTAATAATTAACATAAGATTGTATTATATCAGCTTTGACCAACGCGGCTCAACCAATCAGAATCAAGGACTGGAACTATAAAATAGTTTTCTAACATTTATTTGAATAATTTAAATAAATTCCTTTGGTTTAAAGAACAACTATAATGTTTGAGTCTGTATGTAAAGAAATCAAGTGTGCTCCCATCAAACAAGTCCATAATTACGAGTGTGATACCGCTAACAATTGTCTTGCTGCACACATGCAGCTTACACTAACTTTACACCAAAAACACTATGCAGCCAGATGGCTGTAACACGTAGTTTTCACTCTTGCGATCACACACAATAACACCATGAAGCAGGAGGGGGAACACAAGCTTCCACACAGCTTATATCCATCCGACGAGTCCATCAGCCCCGCCCTCCAAAACAGCTGCACCTGTAACACTTAATTAAGGGAAAGGAGAGAGAGCATACACGCTAAAGGAACAAGAACCCACACACTCACTTATTCAACACTTTAACATTTACGTTCTGACACGTAACAGTTCACAGCTTTTTTAAAGCAAAAACAATTTGTCAGTGGCTTTATAACATGTTAACACCGAATTAATTTACTCATGGACAATAACTAATAGAGAACTTGTATCTAATGAAGTTAAGTCAACCATACCTACCATTAGTGGGGCGGCTAAGCGCAGATTTTCATCAGAATCGATCACTTTGCGATAAAAGCATGAAATTTGGTACGAAGGCTCACAAAGGGGGTCTGATCAGATTTAGGACCGTAGGCGCTCAAAATTTGGCCCCTGGGGGCCATGTCGGGCATTTTTCAAAATGGCCGCCAAATATGGATTTCTTAATGCGAAAATGAATTTAAAGCTGCCAGAAACCTAAAATGCAATTACACAATTCACCATAAATACATGTAAATATGACCACACTTTCACATAGAAGGTCTTTATACTTTCAAATATAAGATATGTTTAAAAAAAATTGAAAATGGCCGCCAAATATGGATTTCATAATGTCATAATGGATAGACGACAGAAATTAACAATTAAAAAAGTTGCACATTTGATTATTAAACAATCTAGTTTTAGTAATAGTTCTAGTAATTTTTAAACAAAAGGAAAAGAGGTTATGATATCTATCAGAAATTATGTACTTTTTAAATGTACATTTAAATATTTAATATTAAATTGTGAGCATATACTATCATTTTTACTGGGTAGTTTGTCAGGGACTCCTTTTTATTCAGTCAGTAGGTTTCATCTTGTGGTGGCCACAGTTAAATATTATTCTCTTTAAAATCTAGGGAACTAGTGAGATGTTTTACTCTTGACTACAAGTGAGATAAAGGCAAAGTCAGTTTGTGTTTCTCACTGTTACTCAGTAAAAATAGTGTAGGCTAATACTGCAAGTAAGCAAACATAACTCAGACAGGCAAATATAACATGGAATAGATTTTAGTCTGCATGAATTTAGAGTTGGGATTCTGTGAAATAAAGTAGGTGTACATTTCCACAGAATTTCATTTAGGCTGGTTGTCTAAACTAGCTGCAATTCATCCCATTTATTTCATTGTAACTCTGTGCTCTTGTACGACTTCTTTGCTCTCCAAATGCTCTAAACTTGACTATAAATATTAATTGTAAGAACTGTTGAGTCCTGCTGGATTATTTGCAAGTGGTTTAGTAGGTAGGCCTACAAATCACATTGTAGACCGAGTTTTCCTCACAAGAAAAACATAAATTAGCACGATTAGCATGATTACGACAATTAGACCACTACACAAGAACTACTTTGATCCAATGCAATGACTAAAACCTTCAAATTATTTAATCCTGGATATACTGATCCCCCAACACAAATAACTGACTGGGAACTGTGTTTCATTTGTCAGAATAATACTCAAGAGCCACTCAGATGCCCATCAAATTGCCAATGGCAGGTCAATGGGCTCTATGCACGGCGTTATTTCCGGTGAAGGATTAAGGATGCTCGATAACTTCCGCCGATCATAGAGTCCAATGCAATACCGAGAATTTATATTGAATTTTATACTCCATGGTTATACTAATGAAACGTTAGTCACAAAAACAGATAAAACAGACACCCCTCGTTGTGTTTATGCTTCTTTTTAAAATTATATTAAATAAACATAACTATATATAAAATTACATCTAAACGTATGTACGTTTCGTTTCAAAGACGAGAGGACAGTAAATATTGAAGACTCTGCCATAATCCCGTTTTCTCCGGTTTTCCTCCGCTTTAATCTACACAACCGGAAATGGACGAGCATCCTTACGTCAAATGCGGAACTCATGCGTGCATATAGCCCATACTGAATGTTACAAAAATCTGGCAGAGAATCTATTAAAATTTGATTAACTTAAACAACGATATCTTTACAGATTGCACAGTTAGATAAAGGGCAAGGTATAGAGGCCACATTTATTAGGAACAATGCAAAATATCACAAATTATACATGTCGCCTTAGATTCAACAATCAAATGCTACAAAGAGCTGAGAAGAGAGCTTCTACAACTGATGAGCATGACACTAGAAAATGAATAAAATTAGTTTTAAAAACCTCATTCAGTGATGACATCGATAAGACTTAATGTGGAGAGAACCTGCAGGTAGTGAGAGACTTCATAAGGCTGCTACATTTCAAATTGATGAAAAAGTTTGAAAGTGTGCCGTTGTCCTCAATGACATCAATCTTCTGGCACAGCTCAGTGGAGGTGACATGTTGGCTTTAGAGGCCAAGTATCATTCCAAATGTTTGGCCTCTTTGTAAAATAGAGCTAGATCCCAAATGACACCTCACCAGGTGAAGAGCAGTTAGGACCAGATGTGACTAGTCCTTTGCATAACTTAATTAATAATACTAATTCATTACATTTATATAGCGCTTTTTTCAGCACTCAAAGCGCTTTAAATAGAGAGGGGAATCTCTATCATGGCCTCCTAATCATCTCCATATATATATATATATATATGGAGATGATTAGGAGGCCATGATGGACAAAGGCCACTGGGCAAATTTGATTTGGCCAGGATGCCGGGGTTACACCCCTACTCTTTCGAAAGACATCCTGGGATTTTTAATGACCACAGAGAGTCAGGGCCTCGGTTTAACATCTCATCACGACAGTATAGTGTCCTCATCACTTTACTGGGGTGTTAGGACCCACACAGACCACAGGGTGAGTGCCCCTTGCTGGCCTCACGAACACCTCTTCCAGCAGCAACCTGGCTTTCTCAGAAGGTCTCCCATCTGGGTACTAACCAAGCTCAGCCCTGCTTAGCTTCAGTGGGCAACCAGTCTTGGGCTACAGGGTGATGTGGCTGCTGGCTATATCATGTTGTAGTCTTTACAGAGATGAAAACTGTCCACATGTGGTCTGTCCTGTCATGTGGTAATCTATTCACAACTGCAGCTATTGATAATGTTGATCATGATCCATCTTCAACAACAGCTAAGTATTCTTTTCACGGAACCTCCATCTCCCTCTTTCAACATCCGTCTTCAGAGAGGAAAGGAGAGCGTCGAAAAATTGTTTCATCTCATAAGCCACGATGCTTCAAAAACAATCTACCTTTTGCCTCAAAACTATACAGATGTCTTCCCTGTCAACTACAACATTAAGACCTCATCTGTACCATCATCCCATGTTCAGTCCTTGAGCAGGCACAATGCTGGGTATATTAAGCAGGAGTTTGAATGGACAGAATATGTCAGATCAACAAGTGACAAAGCTGGAGATCTCAGTGATTTGTCACGGGCTGCATACCATGCAACTCAGCAGTCACTGGACATTGATGCCACCTGCATTACATCATGCACACAGTTGCAATGATCAGGCACTCAATGGATGTCATCAGAAATGCAATTAGTCATTTGCATCCAGAGCAAACCCCTGTGAACCCCTTTGACCAGCCACTATTTGCCTTGGCCAAGCAAATACAGTGGAAGTGGCCAAATAGATATGGTGAAATTGTGATTCTTTTTGGGGGTCTCCACATTGAGATGGCATTCTTGAGGACCAAGGAAGTGGTTGGGTAGAGGCTCTTGTTCAAGCAGACATTACAGGCACAGCTGACTCTTTCTTAAAAGTGGCCCATGTTGCTCATACGAAGAGAAGTAACAGAGGCTGCATAGTACATTTTGCAACGTGCTGCATATGACAATTACATGAATATGCATTCCTCCAGTGATGTGCTGAGCTTTGATGAATGGTGCAAGAGGCAAAAAGATAAAAGATCAGCTCTTAATCACTTGTCACTATGATGTCTAATTTTGATCACATAACATGAATTTACAGATGATTCATGAACCCATGTATAGTAATATTTAGTATTACAGGAGCAAATTTTCAAACATATCTTATATTTTAAAGTTTAAAGATCTTCTATGTGAAAGTGTGCTCATATTTACATGTATTTATGGTGAAATGTGTTATTTTATTTTATGTTTCTGGCAGCTTTTAATCCATTTTCCCATTACGAAATCCATATTTGGCGGCCATTTTGAAAAATGCCCACCATGACCCCCAGGGGTCAAATTTCAAGCGCCTACGGTCCTAAATCTGATCAGACCCCCTTTGTGAGCCTTCCTACCAAATTTGATGCTTTTATCGCAAAGTGATCGATTTTTGCGCTTAACTGCCCCACTACATTTTGATTTGTGGTGATATCTCTGTGTCACATACACCATCCCTTTTGATGTTCCCAGTTAGAGCAGTCACGATAACAACTTTTTGTTGTGCGATATATTGCACCAAAATTAATTGCGATAAACGATATTATTGTCATTTTCAGACAATTTTATGCCACTGATTACCTATGACAATATAATAGCATTATAATGCAAGTACACTGTTTCAAAGAACATTTATTCTCATTCTATTCAATATTTAGACATTGTGAAATGTAAAAAAAAAAATAAATCCCAAATAAATAAGACAAGTAAATAAATACACATTCTTAACAAAAAAGTGTCAGGTATCAAAAACAAGATCAAAAGAAAAAGAAATATGTCAACTTAAACTTTTAAAGTGTCTCAGACAAAGGCACAGATGCATCAACAGGACATGTATTTAAATGCTGGTTTTTCGACCGTGCATAATGGCTGCATCTCTTTGGCTAAATAGTAGTGTAGTGCCTGAACGCGTTCATATTTGAGTGAACTGAAGAATGTACTGTTTTACTGCCTGATGAACGTTACTGTGAACGCGTTCATTCTGGTGTCTGCGAATGCACGCTCTATCAGTTTAAACTCTTACCTTCGTACAATAGGGTGCCGATTTGTATAGAGCCTTCCAGGCGAAAACCCGGCTAAAACACACGTAAACAGGCCTTAAACACACAACCTGGCAACACTAACCGCGCCGCGGCCACCGTCGACAAAGCAGCGAGTGAGGAGATGTATGATCATTTAAACGGATTTTATGAGGTCAGTGCGGATGGGAAAAAAAATCTAATATCAGCCTAATAAAAAAATAACAATAACAGCCTAATAAAAAAAACAGCCTAATAAAAAAAAAAGCTCACAACATGGAAAAAAGAACTATAAATTAACTAGTTTTTTTGAAGTATGAGCTATGAACTGAACTAATTCATTTTAAAATGTGTGAACTGAACTTTGAACTAGTTCGTGTAGAAAGTGAAATTTACCAACACTGAGAGTTACGCTATCCGTGAGTGTGCGCCATTTCGCGCTGTCACGTTTATTGCTATATTTGCACTGTCGGGACGGGAAAATGCATCTGCAACATAACTGTCTGGAAGAAGGCCCCTCTCCAACTCCAGCTGCTGTTGTTGTTCCCAGGTTGAAAAACTGGGTGGGATGGTTATGTGTTTAGGTGCGATTTTAAGTTTGTTGTGTTGCCTCATCGCGTTGCTGTTTTAAAACACAGTCGACATACCCGCTCGTTCACGTTTATCTCTTCTCTCTCGTTTGGCTTAAGGCAAAATGTTCCCACACCGGAGCTGAAGATTGTGGCTTTGAAATCAATTCCATGTTGGACTCGTTCTTCCTAACTGTCTGGCTCGCTGTAGATGTCACGAGAACACTTTAAAATGCAGTTTTGGTTCACGCCTTCTCTTAACCTGCCGGTGTCCGCTCTCTCCCTGTGTGTGTGTGTGTGTGGTGGACGCGTGCAGACAAGATGACAGAGGCAGCGCGATCAACTAAAGTGCTCATGACATTCATTTTATTGTAAAAATGAATCTAATTTTTATTCTTAATAGTAAAACAAATGATCTGTTGCAATATATCGCGGCACCAAAAATGATCGCACTGGTTTCCATATATCGTGCGATAAGTCGATATATTGACTATCGCGACAGCTCTCCCAGTAACAATTCGTAACACCATTCTTGCATAAACCGGGTGGCGGTCCTCCTTAGGCAATGCTCACAGCGAATATTTCGTCTGCAACACTGAAGATACTGTTTTATATATGGACAACAGTTATTGGCTATATTTATATATACCATCGTGGTATTCAAAACTTTTCTTTTATCTGCAATGATTTAGAAGGAATTGTGCAAATATAAAGTAAACCCAAAATCCAATGGCAAACACTTGAACAGCTCATTATCCAAATCAGTGACTACGTTTACATGCAACCAATTTTTGGGTTTTTGTCGGGTTAAGGTCACTATTCAGGTTTCTGAAACATTAGGAATAACCCATTTACATGCGTGAGCAGGGACAGTTTCTCCTGTATACATGGAATTGCAATATCCTGATGTAAACAGCGACGCGCGGTTAGCGTCTGGACGTACAAACAACCTTAAGACGCAATATGCGTCATTTCCGATTCTTCTTCCTGTATCCAAAGACAACAGCAGCACGCGGATAATGAATAGTTCGAGGCAGATCGCCTTTGTTTGCGCTTTGATGCTGGTAACGTTACTGACCTCGCTCCAAAAGTATGCTGTGTGTCGCCTGGTCTCGCTATGTATACTGCATGCGGATTTTTGTATGCGCCAAGAAGTTTCTCTACTCAAAAGACCAAGATACCTTGCAAATATGCCGATACGCGTTTACATGACCAAACATTCGGGTTAGAAAAGGGGTACCCCAGGTATAATATCCCTGTTTTTAAAATCTGGGATATGAGCATTTTCGGGTTTTTGCTGGTGTTTACATGGCCGTTCGCGATCGGGTTATTGCTAATATCCCGGTTTTGAATGGGTTATTGGCTGCATGTAAACGTAGTCATTGAGGGAGTACTTCAGTGTTCCCTTTCGAAGGGAACTCAACAATACGTCGAATGACGCTATGGGGAACGCCTCAGGCGTGACAGGTGTCTGAAATCAAATATCAACTCACAGTAATCAGGTTGACCGGCGACAGCCCGTGCATCATCAGCTTGAATGATGAGCGCGTCAATCTGGATGTATAAGAAGGGCGCCTTGAAACCGTGACATCTTTTCGTCTTCAGGGACTGTTTGTCTGTGTGATAGTATCAACGATTAAGCGCGCAGAGACGTGGAGAAACACTTTGCGCGAGTGTGCCGACTTGTGTCCAGATATTTGACACCGGAGGATTCACACGATCTGTGCGTGTTCTGCCTGAAAGAAGAGCATGTGCGGGAAGCTCTCGAGGGAGTTTTTTTGCGCGAACTGAGAGTTTTCCTTTCAGAACTCTCTGCTCTCGTCTGACCCACTTCTCGAGGGAAGTGGGCGCGGCATCTGAACCCCGCGGTTCCGGTTCCCGCTCGGGCTGAGGCTCAGTGGCGGTTGAGCTCGTGGAGCTTTCAGATGGAGCTGGCAGATTATCGGGAGAGGGGCGTTAACCTCGCGGATGATCTACCAGCTGACGAGGGTGAGTTACAGATTAATGTTGAACATCTAAGAAGAGAGAAAATGAGCGCTCTCTCTCTTTGGTGAATCTGTAACTGTTCTCTTTGGGCAGGGCAGGAGTTGGCTGTAATATATATATATATATATATATATATGTATATATATAGAAAAGGATGTCAGTTTGGTTGAGACCGAATCATTTCAGCCCTCCTGCCCAGTGTACGCTGAGCTGGTTGACATTATGGGGCGTGCCTCAGACAGATTGCTGTTGCAGTGGAGGCGCGCCTGGGAGGAACCCGCTCATGGTATTTTGGATGGCTGGTTCCTCCCCACCCATAAGCCACCAGCCCGGATGAGCCTTCCATTCGTTTACGATCTCCACGCTGGGATCGAGAGGGTATGGAAGAATCCGTTCTCCTCACGTCTCTATCTGCATCAGCGGGCTAGTTTCGCTGCTGTGGAGGGAGCCGTGGAGAACAGATAAATGTCGAGGCCGCCAGTGGACGAGACGTTGGCTAACTATCTCATCTCTGGTTGGTCCTCTTCACTAAGAGCTCTGACCCTGTCATCCAAGCTGCTCAAGACATCTTCATGCTTGAATGACAGAGCGTACACGGCAGCAGGTCAGGCAGGTGCGGTTCTGCATGCCCTTGTGGTCCTCAGGCCTACCAGACCGATCTGTTGCGGGACTCCGGGCCACCAAGCAAGCTGCTGTTCTGTCGGTGCTATGGTGGCCACGGAGAGACATCTGTGGGAGCTCCCACATACTGTGGTTGCCAGGTTACAGGCCTCACCAGGCCTTCCTGGTTATGAGCTCCCACTGATTGTGGTCACCGGGTTACAGGCCTCACCAGGCCTTCCTGGTTATGAGCTCCCACATGCTGTGGTCGCTGGGTTACAGGCTTCACCAGGCCTTCCTGGTTATGAGCTCTCACATACTGTGGTCGCCAGGTTAAAGGCCTCACCAGGCCTTCCTGGTTATGAGCTCCCACACATTGTGGTCGCCAGGTTACAGGCCTCACCAGGCCTTCCTGGTTATGAGCTCCCACGGTCGCCAGGTTACAGGCCTCACCAGGCCTTCCTGGTTATGAGCTCCCACTGATTGTGGTCACCGGGTTACAGGCCTCACCAGGCCTTCCTGGTTATGAGCTCCCACATGCTGTGGTCGCTGGGTTACAGGCTTCACCAGGCCTTCCTGGTTATGAGCTCTCACATACTGTGGTCGCCAGGTTAAAGGCCTCACCAGGCCTTCCTGGTTATGAGCTCCCACACATTGTGGTCGCCAGGTTACAGGCCTCACCAGGCCTTCCTGGTTATGAGCTCCCACGGTCGCCAGGTTACAGGCCTCACCAGGCCTTCCTGGTTATGAGCTCCCACGGTCGCCAGGTTACAGGCCTCACCAGGCCTTCCTGGTTATGAGCTCCCACATACTGTGGTCGCCAGGTTACAGGCCTCACCAGGCCTTCCTGGTTATGAGCTCCCACATACTGTGGTCACCAGGATACGAGCTCTCACGTACTGTGGTCGCCAGGTTAAAGGCCTCACCAGGCCTTCCTGGTTATGAGCTCCCGCACATTGTGGTCGCCAGGTTACAGGCCTCACCAGGCCTTCCTGGTTATGAGCTCCCACACATTGTGGTTGCTAGGTTACAGGCCTCAAAGGGGCCTTCCTGGTTATGAGTTCCCACTTTCTGTGGTGGTCAGGTTATAGGCCTCACCAGGCCTTCCTGGTGATGAGCTCCCACACATTGTGGTTGCTAGGTTACAGGCCTCAAAGGGGCCTTCCTGGTTATGAGTTCCCACATACTGTGGTAGTCAGTTTACAGGCCTCACCCAGCCTTCCTGAATGTGGGCTCCCACATGATGCGGTAGCCAGACTACAGCCTCACCACCTTCCCTGAGCACTTTGCTCCCACTCTGTGGTCACCAGGCTTCAGGCTTCATTGGCCTTCCTGGTTGTGAGTTGTCACATGTCAGGTTGCAGGCTTCACCAGGCCTTCCTGAATGTGAAACCCCCACTTTTCGTGGTCGCTAAGTTGTAGTGGTGAGTCTTCACATGTCAGGCTGCAGGCCTCAGCGGCCTTCCTGAATGTGAGCTCCCCATGCATTGGGACTATCGGGTGTTAGGCCTTGTCAGGCCTTCCTGATTATGGGTTCCCACTTGTTGTGGCTGCCAGGTTACAGGCCTCAAGTTCGGCCTTTCTGAATTCAGAGTGAAGTACACTAACCCCTACTTCACCTATTATTGTGGTAAATCACATGACGGGATGTCTTGTGTACTTTCTAAAATCCATTTTGTATGGTAAGGGTCACGCGTGGTATGCTTCGGTCCCTTCTTATGTGGCTCAGACCCCGGTCTTCCCTTGGGTCCCACTTTAAGTGGCGTCCTGTCACTGGCTACAGGGACGCCCTTCTCTGGCTAACTTCTGGAAGAAGTAGCTTCCACTTCGTGGAGTAAGCTCCCACAGGTTGTGGTCACCAGGCTGGGTCTCACTGACCTTCCTGAGTACGAGCTCCCACCCAATGTGGTCGCCAGGTTACAGGCCTTACTAGGCCTTCCTGGTCATGAGCTCCCACACACTGTGGTCGCCAGGTTACAGGCTTCAACAGGCCTTCCTGGTTATGAGCTCCCACATATTGTGGTTGCTGGGTTACAGGCCTCACCAGGCCTTCCTGAATTCAGAGTGAAGTACACAAACCCATACTTCACCTATTATTGTGGTAAGTCACCCGACGAGATGTCTTGTGCACTTTTTAAAATCCATTTCTTATGGTGAGGGTCACGCGCAGTATGCTTCGGTCCCTTCTTATGTGGCTCAGACCCCGGTCTTTCCTCGGGTCCCACTTTAAGAGTTCTTAAGAGCTAACTTCTGGAAGTAGCTCCCACTTGGTGTGGTTTTTCAGGTACACCAGGCTGGGTCTCACTGACCTTCCTGAGTACGAGCTCCCACCGGATGTGGTCGCCAGGTTACAGGCCTCACTAGGCCTTCCTGGTTATGAGCTCCCACATACTGTGGTCGCCAGGTTACGAGCTCCCGCATACTGTGGTCGCCAGGTTACAGGCCTTACCAGGCCTTCCTGGCCATGAGCTCCCACACACTGTGGACGCCAGGTTACAGGCCTCAACAGGCCTTCCTGAATTCAGAGTGAAGTACACAAACCCATACTTCACCTATTATTGTGGTAAGTCACCTGACGAGATGTCTTGTGCAGTTTTTAAAATCCATTTCATATGGTGAGGGTCACGCGCGGTATGCTTCGGTCCCTTCTTATGTGGTTCAGACTCCGGTTCTTCACTTTGGGTCCCACTGTAGATGTGTCTTTGTCGCAATACATTACGACAGGCACTTCCCTTGTTCAAGCTATCTCCCACAACTGTGGTTTTAGGTCTGATTAGACCTTTTTCGAGGTAGCCCAACATTGTGGGTCTGTCAGGTTTCTAGCCTCTGGCTTTCCTGAAGGATGAGCTTCCACATGCTGTGGTCGTTGGGTTTCAGGCCGCACATCGTACGGCCTTCCTGACATGAGCCCTCATGTATCGGAGCTCCCCACACATGGGGTCATCAGGTCTTAGGTCTCTTTGACCTTCCTGATTTTTGATCCCTCTCTTACTTCCTCAGTGCTCAAAAGCGAGCACTGGGTGGAAACTCGTGGATTGAGTGTACGATTCCCATTGGTTCGAGGTTGAGTCACACTCTCCGGAGGATCCCGTCTCTGTGATCCGAAACTCGATGGTTTCCGCCAGCTTCGCGGGCCTTCAGTTTTTGGATGCCTTTTCTAGGCAATTTCCAGAGGCTCTGTCTTGGACGGACAGGCTATGGCCAGACTGTGTGTCTTAGTACAGATCACCAGGCCAGCCTGGGGGCATTTCAGGAGGAGTGTTCTCCTGAATAGTGACTGGCTGGGGGTCTCTTTGGCCCCCTAGCCACACTCCCTAGAAGGGACCCCTTCTATTTTGAAGTTGTGGTCCTAAAGCCTTTGAGCTGGCCCTGATTTACTCACGTTATTACGTTCTGGTTTTTCTTGGTTCATTAGCTTGGGCTATGACCGGTAGGGAGTGCTGTCACTGACAGCCCGATGTAACATAGGGTGAGTGGTTTCAGTGTTCCTTGGAATTACTGGTTCTGACAGTTGTCACTGCCTTTCGGCATGCACTCCCCTCAGCATGGCGGAGTGGGTATTTCGTTCCCTATAGCGTCATTCGACGTATTGTTGAGTTCCCTTCGAAAGGGAACGTTTCAGGTTACGACTGTAACCTATGTTCCCTGAGAACAGGGAACGAGACAATACGTCTCGTTGCCATGCCTCGGGGCCTGCCTGCAACAGTCCCTTCAGACGATAGGATGTTGTCACGGTTTCAAGGCGCCCTTCTTATACATCCAGATTGACGCGCTCATCATTCAAGCTGATGATGCACGGGCTGTCGCCGGTCAACCTGATTACTGTGAGTTGATATTTGATTTCAGACACCTGTCACGCCTGAGGCGTTCCCCATAGCGTCATTCGACGTATTGTCTCGTTCCCTGTTCTCAGGGAACATAGGTTACAGTCGTAACCTGAGACGTTTTTCCTTTCTTCGCATCACCTTCAAAGAGATGTTTTTCAATCCCAGCAACCATAGCTAAATACAGGGGAAAAAAAATGAAATATCATTAGGCTAGAGAGAGGGGCATTAAAAAACAGCACAGCAGTGATATTTCAGATACAGACCATGTATTTTTTAGAATAATGAAATCTAGGAATATATAAAAAATTAACATGTCAACTAAACTACAACTAAACTACAACTACATGTCATCTGTGCTGCTATATACATATATATATATATATACATACATACATATATGCTTTTTGAACAGAAGTAATGAACAGTCAGGTAGGTTACCATGAGTTATGATCCAAATCAGAGCGGATCCAAATCATTTTTTCTGGCACTCTATCTGGACTGTTTTTTGCTTGAAAGCTAAAATATAATAACCCTCCTGTTACCCTCAAATCTGATAACATTTTTCACCTACTGGGGTCAAATTGACTGGGGTCAATTTGTCAATTTGACCCCAGTAATTTGAACCTCCACAATATGATGTTTGTTTGTTTTTTAGGGGTTCAAGCACGAAGTGCTGAAACCCTATTGTTATTGTTAATTTACCCATAATGCAACATTCTCCATGTAAAACTGATCGTGCAGGACGAACCGTAAGTCCTAGAGACCTGAAACTTTGTGGGCTGGTAGTACTCATATCCGCCGACAGCGTCACAAAGGCGCGCCCCGATCGGCCTGACGGGGGCGCTACAGCGGGCAAAAGTACGAAATGGCTCATAACTCCTCAACCGTCGGGCGTAGGCTCAAGTGTCTTACATCGTTGGAATCCTTGGCTCCAGCCGGACAAGATGCATGCCTCGGATTGGCTCGTCACCCTGGGTACATTTTCGGGTATTTTGCGTTTTTCGTAAAACCTACTTTTGCGAACTAGTCCTAGGTTTTTGGCCCGGCCGGAACCAAACCAATGCGGCGAGATTCTATGGAGTCCGAATGTCAATAATTATCAAAAAAAAGTTGAAATTTGGGTTCACGGTCCCTGAGGGCCGCCAAAACGTCCCAAGTGGGAGGAGCCCCTTTGACTAAATGGCCTATAACTCGTCAACGGAACGAGATATTTGCACCAAACTCAACGCACCTGTGTGAGAGCTCATTCTGTGGTTGCGTTAAAAAGGACGGGGCGACTGGCCACTTGGTGGCGCTATAACTGTTAAAAAGGTGCCAAAATGATGTATTTCTATGGCAAATCCCATGAAATGGATGAAAGCGGCCCTCTACCTGCCTGATTTGCATGAAACCTCACAAAACCGGGCGTGCGCATGCGTCAACTGACCCAATAGAGGCCTGGAAACTTTTATGGATGTCGGTCCACCGGTGGCCCTTTAACTGTTATAAAGGGAGAAAATGCTCCATAAAATCATATGCAGAATGACATTTAAGTGACTGAAAAATGGTCTGCTCTGCTCAAAACTTCACCAAATTAGCTGAGCATGTGCGCCATATTATTCTAAGGAAGCGTGCAAAGTTTTATGGAGATCGGGCCATCGGTGAAGGTGGCGCGGTTTAAAAGGTGAAAAAATAAAACACCACATTTCCATGAAAAATGAGGTAAAAAGGCAAAAAAGCGACCCTCTCCACTCCACATGTTAAAAAGTGTGATAAAGTTTTTGGAACGCAGCAGTGCAAGCGCCAAGTGCGTAGACCCAACGGTTTTATTTTTATAGGCCTTTTTAGTCCCTTTTTAGCCCCTATTATTAGGGGTTCAAGCACGAAGTGCTGAAACCCTATTGTTATTGTTAATTTACCCATAATGCAACATTCTCCATGTAAAACTGATCGTGCAGGACGAACCGTAAGTCCTAGAGACCTGAAACTTTGTGGGCTGGTAGTACTCATATCCGCCGACAGCGTCACAAAGGCGCGCCCCGATCGGCCTGACGGGGGCGCTACAGCGGGCAAAAGTACGAAATGGCTCATAACTCCTCAACCGTCGGGCGTAGGCTCAAGTGTCTTACATCGTTGGAATCCTTGGCTCCAGCCGGACAAGATGCATGCCTCGGATTGGCTCGCCTTTCAGTCGACAATTTGGAGTAAATTGCATTTTTTTGAAAAACAAACTTTTGAGAACTATTTCTAGGTTTTTGGCCCAATCTGAACCAAACCACTGCACAAATGTTCTCTGGAGTCTCACTGTCTATAATCATTAAAACATTTCACAATTTCAATTATCGGTTGCTAAGGGGAACCAAAATGTTTGATGGCACGAGAGCCACTTTTACTAAAATGGTTATAACTTGTGACTGGAATGAGATATTTTTGCTAAACTTGGGATACCTTTTCCTGAGCTCATTCTGAGGTCACATGAAAAAAATCGCGATGATTGGCCACTTGGTGGCGCTATAACAGGGAAAAAAGTCATGAAAATGGCCATTACCGCAACCAACCACTAGTCAAATAAAAATTGCCATGCAGTCTGTTTGTCCAGGGTACCTTTATAGTCTATGAGAACATTGGTGTATCTCATAAAACTCAGTATAGGTCATCGGCACAATGCCCTGAAGGAGCCCGAGAATTTTCAACCCTGCGTTTTTTTTTCATGGGAGTGCCCTCTTCACACTCCTGAATCCTTGACGAGTCCAATGATACCAAACATGCCAGGTTTGGCCTTATAGTTTTTGTAACGGTGACATTTAGAGCTTTGAAAAAAATAAATGAATAAATGTTGTTATCTTCAAAGGTGTTAGTTTGATCAAGACAAAAAAATATAGGCAATTTGAAAACAGGCTTTAGTAATTGACATAATGCCCAAATGTAAATAAGTTTCTAAACTTCATAACGAAGTGAGATATTTACAACACATTTTACATATATATGGGCACACTTTGAGGACTACTAAAAAAAGTAGTGTAGATCAGGCAAGACAAGATTCTGTTACTGTCAAAAAAAGGCAAAAATATATTTTCCTAAGTAAATTGTTGGTATTGGCTGTAGATGTTCTTTCCTATGTTCTGATTTTATTTGTTTATTTGGATCCTCATTAGCCTTCTCTTCCTGGGGTCCCAACAATCAAATACAAATACTATGTTTAATCAAAACCAATAAAAAGTTAGGTCAATGAACCTAACATTTATTCCAAATATCAAAAACAACAATTTACCATATATAGTGTTATTAAAGGTGCCATCTGTAAAAATTGAAATTAAAATATCGCAAAAATGAGCTACACGCATCAAAAGAATGAGAAGAAATAAGGTTGATGATGTCATTAAAAAAATAACAAGTTATAGTGCTGCTGAGATATTAACCTTGAATTTATTTCAGCATGCTAAATTACTAGCCGCAGCCCGGCAGGTGTCATAATACCAGTTTCAGCCATGGGAGGCAGTATGCGGGTGGGCAACATAACCATCAGTCAAACTGCAATACACTAATAACTCGCCTGGCTTGTGGGTCTACATCTACGTGAACCTGATGTCAATCATGTGGAAACAGCCCACTATTTCAGTTCTGGGAAGAGTTCAAAAAATTATTGGTCGATATTATGCATAAGGAATACATTCTGGTAAGTTGTAACATACTGTTTCTTTCAACAGTTTTCGAGTTCTTTTACCATTAGCTAGTAGAGATGATCGTTTCACGTGCACCGATCTGTCGTGTAACATTTACAAGCACCAAAAGTGTATTTATTGTTTGAATTGCATAATAAAATTAACAAAATCTGAGAGCTGAGATTTTTTAAATATCATAACTAACCTGCTCCATCTTGTCTGTCATTCTCTGTGTCCTTTTCTGTGCATGACCAAATTGATGTGTGGCCTGAGAGCGTGTGAAAACTTTTCACTGAAAAGTGTCAATTGCGTGTCTCGCGCAGAATTCATGAGAGTTGGGAGCTCTAAATGGCGCTAGCTTGGTCAACCTCAGTGAATGCTCTCTGTCAAATTAATTCAAACTAACAATAGAAATGTAATATGAAAAAAAAATACCATTAAACTACAAATAATAGTCTGGGCTTTTTATTTTCCCATATCGTCGGAATGCACCGGCTTGTATTTGATACAGGCGTCTATGAGACGGACTTTATAATTTAGTGCTGAGATGTTGTTTATTGAGTCTCTAATCTCTAAAAATCTCCAAATGCTACACGTGAAACTGCGGCCTTCCAACCTTTTACTATCGTGTCAAATGATTTGATTAATATGCACTAGGTAGAGGGAGCAAAACAGCGCTCACCTGTGTTGTTTGAAGACGTGAGAGTGCACATGAGCGCGGCCGCTACACAACTCACTTTCTGGAGGTATACTGCGCCCATCTGGTATGGAATATGGAGTATGATTTGATTTTTTTTTTGACAGATGTCACCTTTAAAATAGTTTCACCTTTAAAGTAATTTTCCTAATTAGAAAATGTGTAATATCAATGGTAAATCCTTCCATAGTTTCATTCTTCTATACATTACAGTCCAATGTTTTGTAGTGGATTTTGAAACAGGAAACATCTCTTTTATGCATGCCTGGTGTTAAAACATGAGTAGCACTACTATACAAAATTTGAGAGTACAGGAAATTTGGAATTCTTGACACAGAAATATTTCTTATAAAACAAAGCAGACACAATCTTTCATCAGTAGGCTACATTCTTATTCTTATATTTTTTGTCTTTATGCACTCATTCAAAAGCCTATAAATAATAAATAAAAACTCAGAACTTCACAAAAATTGATGAGCGTATGTGACATAACATGCTGAAGAAGCATGCACAGTTTCATGGAGATCGAACCATAGGTGGCGCTATAACTGTTAAAAATCTTTAAAACCATGCATTTCCAATGGTAAATTGCCTGTATTGGCTGTGAATGGTGTTTTCCATTTCCAATATTTTCCATCTACTACTGAAAGTCAAGGTGGATTATTGGGAGGAATTGTGAAGCATTGTGTTTTGAGTCAAATCCAATATCAGATTCCATTTGTATTGGATTCAGAATCAGAATCCATTTGTATTCCAGTATTGGGTTTGAAAGTTTTTATTTTTCTTCACAAATTGCGGAAATTGAATCATTGTTGAATCATTCATCCCAAAAGAAACGGTAGGGTGCAACAGTCCACAAAATTGACAGTTCAGTGTATACAATTTTGTGTGCGATACATTGGTGTCATGGTTCAGTTCGTTTTAGATACAACAAAAAGAAAGAAATGCCAAAGAAATTTCCTTTTAATTTTTTTTCTTTTTAAATTAAAACTAGCATCATAAAGTATGATCATTTTTTTTTTACTTTGAACAAAGATGGAGATATACTTGACTCTAAATATGGTATATCATGGTAAATCATGCTTTCTACATAAAACTTAATGTCTTTTGATGCTTTTGTGCTTAAAGGCCTAAACTGCTTGAACCCCGCTAAATGCTGCTTGCAGCTTTAATTAGGGGTTCAAGCACGAAGTGCTGAAACCCTATTGTTTTTGTATTGATTTTTATTATTATTATTAGGGGTTCAAGCACGAAGTGCTGAAACCCTATTGTTTTTGTACTGATTTTTATTATTAGGGGTTCAAGCACGAAGTGCTGAAACCCTATTGTTTTTGTACTGATTTTTAGGTGTTCAAGCACGAAGTGCTGAAAACCTATTGTAATTGTGCTGGTTTTTATTATTATTTTTCTTCTGCCGTAAAACGCATCGTGCAGACCAAACCGTAAGGGCTGGAGCTATGAAACTTTGTCAGATGGTAGTACAAAAATCGAGGAGAGGTTATCAAATTATGAGCCCGATTGGCCCATAGGTGGCGCTATAACAACCAATTGCGCGAAACTGCTCATAACTCCTAGACCGTAAGTCGTACACTCAAGTGTCTTATATCATTGGAAAGCTGGTCACCTGACGAAAAAAACGTATATCTCCGATTTCATTTCCGGTATGGAAATTTTTCCGCCATTTTGAATTTTGTCGAAAAACTACTTTTGCGAACTAGTCCCTGGTTTTTTGCCCGATCGGAACCAAACCAGTGCAGAAATGTTCTCTGGAGTCTGAAGATCAATAATTATCAAAAAAAATGTTGAAATTTCTATATCCGGTCGCTAGGGGAAGCAAAATAAACGTTGTGGGAGGAGCCTATTTTACTAAATTGGCTATAACTCAAGAAGTAAATGAGATATCTTCACCAAACTCGGTACACATGTGTACGAGTTCAATTTGAGGTCACAGTAAAAAAATAGCGACGATTGAACACTAGGTGGCGCTATAACATGAAAAAAACATAAAAAGGGCTATGACCACATGACCGTTAGTCCGATTGACTTGAAAATTGGTATGCAGTGTCTTGGACCAAGGCCCCATGTATATCTATGAGGACATTGGCGTATGTAAAAAAACATGGCCGCCATCGGCCAATGAAGTTTGAGCACCTGTGAGACAAGGTTAACGGAGGCCCATCGGAACGAAACTCGATGGGCATGTTCGACTCATGGCCCTAGAGGTCTGTAAGAATTTTGAAAAAAATCGGCCACTAGTTGGCGCTAACGAGTTTTATGGCTCTGTAATCACGTGGTGTTGCGCATATCCCCACAAAATGCATATCTTTTGATAGATCTCCTCATGATGAACAACTTTGCCTCAAGAACCATTGCTGTCAATCAAATCGTTCATTAAATATTCACAAATATGTTAAAAACCTACTTTTGCAAACTAGTCCCTGGTTTTTTGCTCGATAGGAACCAGACCAGTCTAGGACAATTCTCTGGACTCTCTAGATCAATAATTATCAAAAAAAAGTTGAACTTTGACATTTGTTTTGCTATAACAGGGTCATTTACAAAAGGGGGCGTGACAAAATGCACCCAAAAGCCTATAAATCCTAAAGGAAAACTCAGAACATCCCAAAAATTGATGAGCATATGTGTCATCACATCATTAACAAGCATGCAAAGTTTCATGGAGATCGGACTATAGGTGGCGCTATAACTGTTAAAAATGTTAAAAACAATGTAATCCCTATGGTAAATTGCCATTATTGACTGTAAATGGTGTTTTCCATCTCTGATCATATCATAATGTTAAAACCAGTGCAGTACAATTCTTTGGACTCTCTAGATCAATAATTATAAGAAAAAGTTAAACTACGTCATGTGGATGACTATAATAGGATGGCTTCAACATTTAGTGTGTTGAAGCCATCTATTACTACACTTTCAGTGTCCCTGAAAGCATTGATCTCTTCAATAAACAAGTCAGAACATGTGACATTAAATAATCATGAACATTTACAGACAGATCTGACAAAATATGCCTAAATAACAGTTAAAAAAGTGAAATGATATCAAAATGATGGTCTATTAAGCCAATAAGTGGTGTTTTACTGCCCTCTGCTGTTCAAAATAGTAATTGTCTCACCACTCAACTATAATTAATTTTATGACTTTATTAATTATCTATTTTAACATTTGCAATCACATTTGGTCAAATATTGAACACAATCATTTTTTTTGTCAAAGTTTATCACTTCAGTTGTTCTGAATCTTCACATAATTGCTATTAACGTGGTAAATAGCTATACTGTATTCCTAGAATCACATTAAAAATCCAATCATCCAAGCCCCAATCACTGTAAATAATGATAAATCATGCTAGAACGTGGTAAATTAATGTACACTATGGTCAGAGGTGTAGTGGTAAAAAAAGAGGTGGGTAAACTATAAATTCTGGTGTATTATTTCGAATAATAAGACACTATGGGCTGTTACTCTAGGGGCTGATCAAATTAAATCATTTACACTGAAAAAACACAATTGCATAAAATAATGTTATGACATTTATTTAAATTTACATAAGAAACTGGGAAAGAATGATACTACTTTTAAACATTTAACACTAAACCGCCAGTAGGTGGTGGCAGGCGACCGTCTTAATGAGTGAGTCATTCAATTCATTCATTCAAACGATTCGTTCAAACGGCTGATCATTCAAGAATGAGACCGATGTTTTTGAATGTGTCTTTGAATCTTTGACTCAATCGATTCGTTCAAAATGCTGAATGATTCAGTAATGAAAACACGTCGAGTGTTCCTGTGACATGTGCCGTGGTTCTGCTGTGATTATTGTTTGGAACTATTTTCGCTGCTGAAACACAACAAAAACAGCCAATATAGCATCTAAAATGTAAGTGATTTAATTTTTTACTGTTTATTGAACTGTTGTAGGAAATCAATGTCACATTTTCAATCGTGATGGTGTTCAGGAAAAATAAGAGACCCCATTTACACCTGGTATTAAAATGCGATCTGTATCCAGACAAGTTATCCGGATAATAAGTACCGATTCCATTTACACCTGGCCACATACATGTGTTTTTGCAAAACGGATCCGATCTTAAACTCCCGCGTATGCAGATTTAATGGATTGAACGACACCAAAAGCAACAGATATGAGCTGCATTTCGTTGATCATCAGCTAATTTCCAAATCAAAGACATCAATAAAAGAGTGGCAACACCGCTGGTAAGATAATTTCGTTTCTTTACTTGAAGATGATTGTGTGTTAAGCGTCTGTGACTTACTTTCACTTTTATTTGCGATGTTTGCACGTTGGCTCGATGAATAGACGCTCATGAGCGGTGATGGGTGATCCGTGTCGCAGTAGCGCCGTCATATCTGACTATAACATGACTTATAGCCTATATAACAAGCTTACTCGTTTATTTTTTTGCCTTTTTGGGAGGAGTAAAATATACATATGTGGTTTCAACAACCAGATTGCGTTTACACCTAGTAAAGATCCGGACACAATGCGAGCCAGACTACCTGCAGATGTGGTCAGGCAGATCCAATCGCGATCACAACGCATTTACACCTTGCATTAACATGCGTTTTTTTATTATCCGGATAACTTATCTGGATACAGATCGCATTTTAATACCAGGTGTAAATGGGGTCTGAGTGTGTTCTGCGCTCATTTGTGTAGATTTCTGCTCGAGAGGCTGCGCGAGGGTCAACGGTACAACCTTACCGTCAGTAATAGTCAACAACACAGTAATGCAGCGCAATATAAGAGTTCGTCTTAGGTGCCTGTTGACTTTGGATCAATGCATTGTTTGTGTGTTGTTGCATAAGGAGATAAAGAAATAATACAATTGGTGACAGTGATCAATCAACACAAAAGGAACAATGATATAAATGAACAAAGATATGAGTACTAATCACAATAAAACAGGCTGTAAAAAAATCATTGAAACAAACAATCTTTCAACATGGCTCAGGGCACATGTCTGGCAAACAAATTAATCAATTAGCAGCGCACAGGCTGACAGTGACATTAAATCATAAAAAGGCATAAACAATGTAAACACAATCAAATTAATAGATGGACTCACGTAATTCATGAAGACACACACAGTTATGCATCAACATGCCAGGAAAGAGTGCAAAGAATGAGCCAAAGGGTTCACAATCAATTTATAGGCAACGGGTGAGTCGTGCATGGTGAAGTGGCAGAGTCTCATTGAAAAAGCGAAATGGAGTTGAAAGAGATTAGAAAGGAAATCTTTTCAATTACTATTATGAATTATTTAATTATATCCATTATGCAATATTGGTTGGTGTTTTTCTATAAATCCAGCAATGAACATGTAACAAGAAAAGTCATTGAGAAGAAAATAACAGTCAGCCATTACCTCATGAACCATGGTTAAACCAACAACTAATAAAATACAATTGTGAACATTATGAACCCCAACACCACGGTGAAGGACGCTTAACAGACAGAATAAGTTAGGGATTACGCAAAGCCTGCGGGTTTATATTTGCTATAACAACCGCCTCGCTCTACATTACCCTGCTTATTACATTGCTACCTACCAAGTAAATCAATAATTTGACTCAAAATATAGATATAAACAGGAGTTTATTGATTTAAAAAACGATTGCCGATAAAAAAGAAAAATAGTCCGTTCTGTCTCTACGTTTAGAATCCATGGCAACGCTCTGTTTTTCATGGCAACGGTGTGTTATACTTATAAGCAGCGGCCTGTTATAATAACAGACCGCACTCTACATTAGAATTCAACCAAGCCATATAAGAAACAAATAATTACCGTTACCAAGCTAACAGAGCTACGTAAACAGAGCGAACAGGAGAGCACTCGTCTGCAGACGTCAATAATGGAATATACTCCCGATCAAACTCCGCTTCCCGAAAGTTATAAACTGCCTCTGGAACCTAGTTAAGGTACAAACATCTATTCAACAAAAATAGTGATGCAGTTAAGTGTTTTTTCGCTCAGCCGAGCCCTCTCTGTTGCTGTGTGGAGCAGCCTGTGTCAGTCACCTCTTCCTGAACGTCGCTCACTCAACTCGCGCACTGCGGTCTCGTGAGGAACGCAGCTTTTTGACATACAGTATTTCTTGTTCCCGAACACAAATATTTTTTAAGTATTTGTTCGGAATAAGTATTCGTAAAAAACACATTATTTGTGCCTTTCCGAATACCGTATTCGGCTCCACCCCTAGTACACACTATATTTTGCATAGTTAATTTATTTAACAAATTTCTTTTTGTTAATGTTTTGCAGTCAAACTATACATATACTGTACACACTATAAATGTGTGTGTGTTTGTGTGTGTGTGTGTGCGTGTGCGTGCGTTTGTGTGTAAGCATGCTTTATGAAGTTAACATGAAAAAAATGGTTTGCTTTAGTGCAGAATAGTGGAGAAACAAAGCATTTCAAAATGGAAGTGTGCCAATAAGTGGTCTTCTACTGCCCTCTGCTGGCCACTTTTCTTATTAATAGTCTTTTCACTTGCTATATTGTGGTAAACCATCCTATAACATGGTATATCAAGGTAAACTATGGAAAATCATGTTAGATTCATGGTAAATCATACTAGAACATGGTAAATCATGAAAAATAACATTGAAATATGGTTTATCATGGTAAATAATGCTTGCTACATAAAACTTAATGTCTTTTGATGCTTTTGTGCTTAAAGGCCTTAAAGGCCTAAACTGCTTGAACCCCGCAAAATGCTGCTTGCAGCTTTAATTATTATTAGGGGTTCAAGCACGAAGTGCTGAAACCCTATTGTTTTTGTACTGATTTTTATTATTATTATTAGGGGTTCAAGCACGAAGTGCTGAAACCCTATTGTTTTTGTACTGATTTTTATTATTAGGTGTTCAAGCACGAAGTGCTGAAAACCTATTGTAATTGTACTGATTTTTATTATTATTATTATTATTATTATTCCGCCGTAAAACGCATCGTGCAGCCCAAACCGTAAGAGCTGGATCTTTGAAACTTTGACAGCTGGTAGTACAAAAATCGAGGAGAGGTTATCAAATTATGAGCCATATTGGCCCATAGGTGGCGCTATAATAATCAATTGCGCGAAACTGCTTATATCTCCTAGAATGTAAGTTGTAGACTCAAGTGTCTTATATCACTGGAAAGCTGGATGCCTGAAGGACAAAACGTATATCTCGGATTTTTAATTTTATATGCAAATTTGTCCGCCATTTTGAATTTATCTAAAACCTACTTTTGCGAACTAGTCCCTGGATTTTTGCCCGATCGGAACCAAACCAGTGCAGAAATGTTCTCTGGAGTCTGAATACCAATAATTTTCGAAAAAAAGTTGTATTTTCGATTCAAGGTCGATAGGGGTGCAAAATGAACATTTTGAAATTAGGCAATTTTACTAAAATGGCTATAACTCAAGAAGTAAATAAGATATCTTCACCAACTCAATAAACATGTGTATGAGGACAGTTTGCGGTCACTGTAAAAATACTGCATCGATTGGTCACATGGTGGCGCTATAACATTAAATAAACATATAATTGGCTAAAAACCATCTGACCATTTGTCCAATTGACTTGAAATTTTGGTATGCAGTTCTTGGTGCAAGTTACCATGTATGTCTAAAAGGATATTGGCATATCTCAAAAAACATGGCCGCCATCAACCAATGAAGTTTGAGCACCTATTAGACGAGGTTAACGGAGGGCTGGATCGGAACGAAACTCGAGGGGCATATTTCGACTTGTGGCACTAGAGGTCTGTAAGAATTTTCATAGAAATCGGCCACTAGTTGGCGCTAAAGAGTTTTATGGCTCTGTAATCACGTGGTGTTGCACACATCCACACAAAAATGAATATCATTTGATAGATCTCCTCATGATGAACAACTTTGCCTCTAGAACCATTGCTGTCAATTGAATCGTTCATTAAATATTCACAAATATGTTTGAAAAGCTACTTTTGCGAACTAGTCCCTGGTTTTTTGTCTGATCAAAACCAAACCAGTCTAGGACAAATCTCTGGAGTCTCTAGATAAATAATTATTGAAAAAAAAGTTGAACTTTT
>NW_024121304.1:72536-107003 GCF_016745375.1 Pimephales promelas | reverse complement strand
TATCATCAGGTTTCCCAATGCTCAGCTTGCCAGGCCCAGTTGTGCATCGATTAATAAACAGCCAACACAATACACTCCCATAAAGGTTAGTTCATCCAGGTTACTGATAAAAGGTTCCAGTGTAAAAGCTATGACTTAAATTAAAGTGTGTGCTTGATTAAAAACATTAAAAGAAAAGATGCTAAGTGCATTCATATGTTAGATATGTTAATCTCAAACATCAAATCCAGGCCTGGATGCTGGATCCCGTCAAAAGATATCCATTTGTCTGGTTTGTGCAACAGAAAGTCTTTGTCTTTGTCTCAAGATTCTATTAAATAGCCTTCTATCGGTCTTAGAGTTTGACTGAGAAAGCCAGAGAAGAGCAGAAGCAGGAGACAAAGTGATGTTAATAAAAGAGCAGAGTTTATTTATTAATCTTAGTTGTGTATGTTTCAAAATTCTTCATCTAGTCTAGATGTTATGTAAATCAATGCTCAGACTTCATCTGAGTACAAATACAAGTACAAATCCAACAAGTGTTGTTATGCCAAGGGTAAACTATGGAAAATGACTGCTTCACAACATTGTGCTGTGAAGATGAAAACCTTGAAATGGGGACATTCTCTTGTCTCCTACATGTGAAGACAAACGTCACTTTAGACAACACAATCATAAGAATTAACAGCAAGAACAAGGATTTAAGTAAAAATATAAAATATAAAAACATTAATGAATAATAATAAAATGATTAAATCATAAATTATGTAAATTATATAAGTCAAATAACAATTATATGAATAAATTATAAATCAACTATATAAATGACTAATTATTATAAATTATTATGGAGTTAAATATAAAAACAAAGATAATATTCTTTAAAATAATAAAGAAAATAAAACCAATGTTGTTCTCTTGAAGTAAAACTGGTTGCTATTGAAAAACCTTTGTTGTGGCAAAAATTCTCATCAAACATAACTGCGTAAGAGACACTCGGAGTCAAAATAATAAAAGAAAGAAATATTTATTCTTGCAAGAATAGGTTCAGTTTAGTACACAGGTGTTACGCTGTGCGAGAGAGTGACACAAAGCAGGAAGAGATGGGACAGCCTTTTATACTCTTTTCAAGGTTCTTCCTTATATGTTTACACCAGATAAGGTAATCACTGCTGTTCAGTCCTTCTTTAAGGACACAAACTGGCACAGAAATAAACTGGCCAAAACTGACCGTCCTCTCAGGTCAGAGGTCTTATACCATGTGTTCCTAAAGCGTCACATGCTCCAACACGTACACATGTAAAATTTTACTCATTGAATGGGTTCCCCAGAAGCACATGTCTCAGATAACCTAGTAATTCACTGATCAATGTATGATTGAAATTTCCACAACATCTTAGGTCCTTCACCAAGCAATATGAGTTAAGTGTCTGGATGAAAACTAATTTAATGATAATATATTTTGCTACAAGGTTTCTCAGCCATTTGAGTTGGTGGGGATGGACCTAATTGGGAAATTGACAGAAACCAAGCATGGACATCAATACATATGTGTGATGATCGACTACTTTACGAAATGGCCCCAGGCCTACCCTTTGACATCAAAGGCAGCCAAGGAAGTATCAAAATGCATAATCAAATTTGTCCATCAGTTTGAATCCCCGAAAAGGATTCTGACTGACCAGGGAAAAGAATTTGTCAATGCTGTAAGTACTTCATCTAGTCCAATGCACAAAATCACTATTGTTGATCTTTTATAAATATATATATATATATATATATATATATATATATATATATATTAGGGCTGTGCAAAAATTAATTGCGATTAATCGCATCCAAAATAAAAGTCTGTGTTTACATAATATATTTGTGTGTGCTGTATATAATTATTTTGTGTATATAAATACCACACATGCATGTATATATTTAAGAAAATGTGTTATTCATATATAAAATATCTCTCTCTCTCTCTATATATATATATATACAGAATTTAAGCGCAAATAATTCTCAAATATATACATGCATGTGTGTGTATTTATATACACAAAATAATTATATACAGCACACACAAATATATTATGTAAACACAGACTTTTATTTTGGATGCGATTAATCGCAATTAATTTTTGCACAGCCCTAATATATATATATATATATATATATATATATATATATATATATTTAAAACAATGTTCCTGTCACGTTGTGGGTTTTGTTTTGCTTTGTGTATCACGTGTTTCCTTGTTTGTCATGTGATCCTGCCATGTGTCTTGTCTTTTGTTATGATTTTGCTCAGTGTCCACAGGTGTTTCTTATTTACCACACCCCCTTGTTAGCTTGATTAGCTTGTTTGTCTGTGTATTTATACCCCTGTGTTTCAGTTGTTGGGTGTCGGTTGTTGTTTAATGTCACTCGGTTCCTGCCTGTTCATCTGTCCTGTTCTGAGGTCCCTGGATTATCTGTTAGTGTGATTAATAAATGCTTGCGATTGGATTCGCTTTCTGTCTCGTTCCTGACCCGATGTGACAGAACAACCGACCTCCAAATGAATCCAGCAGCACAGATTATGCGTCTCCGTCAAGGAGATCAGTCCTTAGGGGAGTATATTATGGACTTTATTAAGCTGGCACCTGTCTCATCTTTTGATGAGGTATGCCTGATGGTATTCTTCAGAGGAGGGCTATCCGAGCCACTCTACTCCTTTATGCCACTCCATCACCCTAGCTGTAGTCTGAAGGACTATATCATCCAGGCTGTTTTGCTGAACGATTCTCTGTCCGCCAAGACCGACCTGCCGGAGCTCAGCCCTGCCGAGCCTGCGCTCACCGTCAGCCCTGCCGAGCCTGCGCTCACCGTCAGCCCTGACGAGCCTGCGCTCACCGTCAGCCCTGACGAGCCTGCACTTCACTCAAGCCTCACGGGTGATGAATCTCCTGTTCAAGTGAGTGATTATGAGTATCCGGTTCAAGTGAGTCACGATGAGTCTTCAGTTCATGTGATTAAGTCTTCAGTTCAAGTGAAACGCCGCCGCAGGAGGAAAAGGAGGGCTCGTTCGGTTCGCCAGGCTTCGGTGAGCATACCAGGATGCCTCACCCTGCCGGCCCCGCCTCTGCGCCTCGCCCTGCCGGCCCCGCCTCTGCGCCTCGCCCTGCCGGCCCCGCCTCTGCGCCTCGCCCTGCCGGCCCCGCCTCTGCGCCTCGCCCTGCCGGCCCCGCCTCTGCGCCTCGCCCTGCCGGCCCCGCCTCCGCGCCTCGCCCTGCCGGTGTCCTTCAAGCTCTGTTCAAGCGGTGCCCTTCAACTCCCTGTGGACTTCTCCAAGTATTTTTTGGGGGGGGCAGTAGGTACCTTGTGAGGGCCATGGAGGCGATACAGAAATGGCCTTTATCTCATCCTGCTCCGCCGTGGCCGCCCGAGGGGTCTTCACCGCCGTGGCGCCCGAGGGGTCTTCACCGCCGTGGCCGCCCGAGGGGTCTTCACCGCCGTGGCCGCCCGAGGGTCTTCACCGCCGTGGCCGCCCGAGGGGTCTTCACCGCCGTGGCCGCCCGAGGGGTCTTCACCGCCGTGGTCTCCCGAGGGGGCTTCACCGCCGTGGCCGTCTGAGGGACCTTCACTGTTGTGGACGCCCGAGGGTCCCACAGTTTCGCCTGGTCCTGCTCCGCCCTGGCCTTTGCCTGGTCCTGCTCCGCCCTGGCCTTCGCCTGGTCCTGCTCCGCCCTGGCCTTCGCCTGGTCCTGCTCCGCCCTGGCCTTCGCCTGGTCCGGCTCCGCCCTGGCCTTCGCCTGGTCCGGCTCCGCCCTGGCCTTCGCCTGGTCCGGCTCCGCCCTGGCCTTCGCCTGGTCCTGCTCCGCCCTGGCCTTCGCCTGGTCCTGCTCCGCCCTGGCCTTCGCCTGGTCCTGCTCCGCCCTGGCCTTCGCCTGGTCCTGCTCCGCCCTGGCCTTCGCCTGGTCCTGCTCCGCCCTGGCCTTCGCCTGGTCCTGCTCCGCCCTGGCCTTCGCCTGGTCCGGCTCCGCCCTGGCCTTCGCCTGGTCCGGCTTCGCCCTGGCCTTCGCCTGGTCCTGCTCCGCCCTGGCCGTCGCCTGGTCCTGCTCCGCCCTGGCCTTCGCCTGGTCCTGCTCCGCCCTGGCCTTCGCCTGGTCCTGCTCCGCCCTGGCCTTCGCCTGGTCCTGCTCCGCCCTGGCCTTCGCCTGGTCGTCTGCTCCAAGTCTGGTCCTGTTCCCTGCACAGACTTGGCCCTCCTTCCCTCCCCCAGGACCACCTCCGCGTCACCACCCTCCTGAACTTGTGTTTTGGGTTTTGTTTTGGGTGTTACACTAGGGGCGTCGGGAGCCGCCCATAGGGGGGAGGCTATGTCACGTTGTGGGTTTTGTTTTGCTTTGTGTATCACGTGTTTCCTTGTTTGTCATGTGATCCTGCCATGTGTCTTGTCTTTTGTTATGATTTTGCTCAGTGTCCACAGGTGTTTCTTATTTACCACACCCCCTTGTTAGCTTGATTAGCTTGTTTGTCTGTGTATTTATACCCCTGTGTTTCAGTTGTTGGGTGTCGGTTGTTGTTTAATGTCACTCGGTTCCTGCCTGTTCATCTGTCCTGTTCTGAGGTCCCTGGATTATCTGTTAGTGTGATTAATAAATGCTTGCGATTGGATTCGCTTTCTGTCTCATTCCTGACCCGATGTGACAGTTCCCTTATGTTTGCAGATTAACAAAAGTGTGTGCGAAATTCTGAACATTAAAAGAAGCTTATGCTTGCCATACCATCCACAGACAAACGGATTAGTTGAGAGAATGAATGGCACAATTCAGAGGTGGGTTCTTTTTTGTATTCCTTAATAGACCACAGTAACATGTAACATACAACATTTGATACTTATGTGTCATTAAATGCGTATGTGTATACTTATTTTATGTGTGCATGTCCACTGAAACTGTAAAAATAACCCTTAAGTTTTAAATTTCAAATCAAATGCTGCCAAACTGTCCATTTCCATAATTTTCAATGAGATGTTTACTTCATAAATTGTATGAAAAAACATTATGAAAATATATGATCCAGATCACTCAAACCATTTCAAACCAACCAATTTGAAAATGGAGGTGCCCTTATATCGTCAGAAGTTGAGCTTGGATGTCATCTAGTAAAAAAGTATGGTTCTGAACCCACCCAAACAAAATCTTACTGAAAGCCCTTTTTTAAGATATCAACCTATAAATAAATAAACTGTCCGCACACTTAAATCCTTTCAGCCAATTTTAATAACCAAGCTTTCGTTCAAAAGACCAGGATGGTCTTTTGACCGAAAGCTTGGTTTTTAAAATTTAGTGTTGTTTGTCTGGCACCTTTATGATCGTGAGTGTGGTGTAACTCCTTCATAAAGATATCAACCTAACATTTGGAACACAACCTTTTTGTTAGTGATATATGGTAGTGATATAATTATATATATATAATATTTTTTTAATTCCCTTTATTTTTACAGAGCCCTCAGTAAATTGGTCGGTAACCACCCCGAAACATGGGATGATTACCTGGATGCTGTTATGTTTGGTCTTCGAACAAAAAAACAGATAACTACAAAGCACTCACCCTACTATTTAATGTTCGGCAGAGAGGCTCGTTATCCGTCGGAAGTCCCGGAACAATACATGGTTGGTTTTATCATCTATGTATCTATCTGTATATTATTTTGTTCACTAAATAAGGTACAGAGACGTGTAAAACTGACTATCATGTAAATCAGTGGTTCTCAAACTAGGGGACATATTGCCATGGCAGAGGGCCTGTTGAGCAGACCAAGCAATGCTATGTATTTTGCTAAACCTAAAAGAATAACTTTGAGAACCACTGAAGTAAGTGGTTAATTCTAACTGCAAATAATGTCTTTTCAAAGCTTGACAACATTGTGGAGGACATAGTGGGACAGGAAGATTTGGCACAAGACATTCAGCGACAACAGAAGCTGATGGAACTTGTCAAAGACAATCTTGCCAAGGGGCAAGAAAAAACAATGGGCAAAGTAAAGGTAACTACTAAAACATCAGACTTCAAAGTCGGGGATAAAGTTTGGAGACAAAACATAAGAAGCCAACAGAGAAAGGGGGGGAAACTGGAAGCCAATTTTTTAGGTCCATACTCCATTAAGGCAATTCAGGGTAAAAGTGCTGATCTCCAAGATGACAATGGGACAATATTCCACAAAATTAACATCGACCAACTGAAGTTCAGCATTGATGACACACCCAGAGTGCCACACTGGAATTTTAAAAAGAAAGCGAAGACTTCCCCATCACAACCACTTTCCCCACCTGCTACAGCTGTTGCATCCTCAGGAACACCCCAACCAACAGCCCCATCAGCTACAGCCCCCCCATCCTCAGCCCTGCCAAAAACAGCCCAACCAATACCACCTGCCACACCACAACCAGCAACCTGTAAAGCCACAGGCCCATCAGCAAAAGTCCAACCAATACCACCTGCAACAACACAACCAGCAACCGGTCAAGCCACAGGCCCATCAGCAAAAGTCCAACCAATACCACCTGCAACACCACAACCAGCAACCTGTCAAGCCACAGGCCCATCAGCAAAGGTCCAACCAATACCACCTGCCACACCACAACCAGCAACCTGTCAAGCCACAGGCCCATCAGCAAAAGTCCAACCAATACCACCTGCCACACCACAACCAGCAACCTGTCAAGCCAAAGGCCCATCAGCAAAAGTCCAACCAATACCACCTGCCACACCACAACCAGCAACCTGTCAAGCCACAGGCCCATCGGCAAAAGTCCAACCAATACCACCTGCCACACCACAACCAGCAACCTGTCAAGCCACAGGCCCATCAGCAAAAGTCCAACCAATACCACCTGCCACACCACAACCAGCAACCTGTCAAGCCACAGGCCCATCGGCAAAAGTCCAACCAATACCACCTGCCACACCACAACCAGCAACCTGTCAAGCCACAGGCCCATCGGCAAAAGTCCAACCAATACCACCTGCCACACCACAACCAGCAACCTGTCAAGCCACAGGCCCATCAGCAAAAGTCCAACCAATACCACCTGCCACACCACAACCAGCAACCTGTCAAGCCACAGGCCCATCGGCAAAAGTCCAACCAATACCACCTGCCACACCACAACCAGCAACCTGTCAAGCCACAGGGCCACCAACCACAGTCCTGCCTCCGACTCATGGACGACATACTCTAGCTGTTGCTGAGAAATGTAAGATTTCTTTTTAATTTTAATGGAAAAGATGTTAATACACAAGCACACTAGTCTCATAATTATTTCTCCATTACCCTTAATGATTTACACGAGACTGTGACTGCTGTATTACATTTATGGACAGTGTGGTTACAGTAATGTATGAAGTGATACATTAGGAGCTTTGATCGTATTTGTATTGCCACTTACCTTTTCCACATCGATTTACTAGATATTTTTATTATTGTTTTACTTCTTTATTCATTATTTTTGGCAGATGTACAGGATGCCTGGGCAGGCAAGAATGTCCATGTCCTCCTCTCGAGAGTTGGGGCATACAAATTATTTTACTGGGACATTCACCAGCTTGGTCCAAACATGGAGCTGGAAAGTGAGGTATACAGTTTTAACTGTTTTGTAAATCAACTGTAGCCCTCAATGTATTTTTTTATTATTCTATACTAATCTCTTGTTTAAAATTTCTCAACAGTCAATTAATGCATATCTAGCAATCTTGGTGCGTAAGTACAATGACCAGAATCCAACAAGATCAGCATTCATTGATTCATTTGCAATGACATCAATGTGGAAAAGGAGGACTCTAAGACTCAAGGTCTGTACTGGTATAAAGGATCTCATTGGATCTCACAACAGTGTAATATAGCAAAATAATATAAAAAACATTTTATGATTTAAATAATTTAAATAAATTTAAAGGGATAGTTCCCACAAAAAAAAATGAAAATTCTGTCATCATTTAGTCACCCTAAAATTGTTCCAAACCTGTGTACACTTCTTTTGTTCTGTTGAACACAAAAGGAAAATAGTATGAAGAATGTGTGTAACCAAGATCTCGTCCCCTATTGACTACCATTGTACTTTTTTTTTTTTTTTTACTACGGTGGTCAATGGGGGAGATTTGCTTGGTTACAAACATTCTTCCAATATATAAAAAAACTATACAGGTTTGGAACAATCTGAGGGTGAGTCAATGATGACAGAACTATCCCTTTAAATATTTAATTTTTTGAGAGACTGCCTTGAACTACCTTTTATTTGGACTTTAATCTGTGATTTTCTTTACACATTTAAGTTCATATTTTATGGACAATTTAATAATCACAATGACTTTTGTTCAATTTTAGATTAAACCCATGGAGTACAAAATAATTGTGGGAATTATAAATGAGCATCACCACTGGAAATTAGCGGTAACATTTACTTTACACTTATTATAAAAGTAAATTACGGCACAGAAGAAAAACGCAGTGCCATAATATTATGTTTCATGAAACACTTGATTGAGAAAAGAACTAATGTGTAATTTGTTTTTATGAAAAAAAGGTGATGTACCCACAACAAAGGAAGTCCCTGTTCCTGGATCCACTGGGAGAGTCTAAGCAAGACATCAAAACATGCCTTGAAACAACAAGGTAAGGATAGCTGTAAAAATTAAACTTTAGCATTATTAACATTTCAACATTTAATTTAGTATTGTCACGATCCACACACTGGAAACAGGGGTAAATCCAACAGCAGTATTTTATTTTTAAAGGGCAATCCATTTCCGAGTCAGCCAGGCAAGGGTTAATAATCAAGGCAGTCCAAAACAAGAAACAAACAAGCAGGAACTAGGAATTTAACATAGACATGAAGTAGTGTGACACCAAATACAAGGACTGTGTAAAACACACTGAAACAGACAGGGTTATATACACAGGGAAAGTCAATGATAATGGGGAAATGGCTGAGTGCAATGATCAGTGATGAGGAACCGCTGAGTGCAATGATAAGACAAGGATCGTGGGAAATGTAGTTCATAAGTGAAGGACACCGTTGGAAAGGAGGACATCTAGTGGACACCTGGGGAACACAAACCCAACACTGTGACATAACCCTCTCCCTACGGAGCGGCTACCAGACGCTCCATCAGACCTGAGCGGGACAGGAAGGAAACATCAGGGCAGGACGGGAGGGAAAAATAGTCCTTTGGGCGGCCAGGGCGAAACAGAGAGTCCATCGGGCGGCCAGGGTGGAGCAGACCCCTCGGGCAGCCAGGGCAGTGAAGACCCCTCAGGTGGCCAGGGCGGTGAAGACCCTACGGGAGGCCAGGGCGGTGAAGACCCCTCGGGCGGCCAGGGCGGTGAAGACCCTACGGGAGGCCAGGGCGGTGAAGACCCCTCGGGCGGCCAGGGCGGTGAAGACCCTACGGGAGGCCAGGGCGGTGAAGACCCCACGGGAGGCCGGGGCGGTGAAGACCCCTCGGGCGGCCTGGGTGGAGCAGACCCCTCGGGTGGCCAGGGCGGTGATGCACTCTCGGGACCAGACACCTTCTCGGGAACAGACACCGGATCAGGAACAGACACCGGCTCGGGAACGGACACCAGAACAGTAACAGCCACAAGAACAGACACAAACACAAGAACAAACACTGGCGCTGGAACAAACACTTGCTCTGGAACAGACATTGGCTCTGCCTCTGGCTCTGGAACAGCAGCCACCAGCTCATGAACTGCCGACACCGGCTCAGGAACAGCCACTAAAACAGAAATGGTCACAAGGACAGACACAAACACAGAAACAAACACGGGGTCTGGGACAGGCACTGGCTCTGCCTCCGGCAGTGGCGGAGCCAGAGGGGGGTCCGGGGTGGCACTGGACACCCCTGACATGCGATTGGCCACCCCGGGTGCCACCCCAAAATTTTATTGGCAGTTGCTGATGCTGATTTAAAAAAAAAAAAAAAAACGTTCGTCAGCACGCGCGCATTTTTAAAACAGACGAGCAGCAGAGGACGAGAGATGGTTGCAAGTCAGGATACGTCTTCATCTTCACAGAAGAAACATCATATTTGAAGTAAGTTTTAGCATCAGGGTTGTTTACTCCGAATACATTAATATACGCATACAGTAGGCTACCATGCCGTGATGCGTTCTGAGTGCGTTTCCCGAAAGCATCGTTGGCCAACTATGGTCGCAAGTCGGTCGTTAACGGCATAGTTCAATGACAACGATATTTTTGTTAGCAAACTAAAAGTGTTTGTAGAATTTGTAGAATTGTTCTTTTTACCTGGGTGCAAAAAGGCAGCTGGAAAATGAATTAAACGTGTAGTGCTAGAATACTTTCCAAGCCATTACTTGTACCTGAGTATTATAAATTCAGACGTTTGTGATACATAAAAAGAAAAAATTAGATTAACTTATCTTTTAAAATCGGACACGGAGCAGTTTTTTATATAAAAAAATAAAACAAGATTATCTTTTAAAATCGTCAATTTTTCCTGTGCGTGAGCCTGGAAAACCCGTAGTGGATGGAGGCGGAGTGATAACAGAACGCTTAGAGTGCAGAGAGGAACGGGCTTTGGCTCCAGTCCTGGCTTTGCGTCCGCGCCGTTAGGAGCTCAACATCTGTCTCGTATGCACGTTCGCTCTAGATTAGAGGATATTTTAACTAATTTGCGGTAAAACTAGTCGATCACGAGTGGCTCAACGGGTGGAACTATAGATAAACTCATCTTTTCAGGTATTTTAGTGACCGGCTTGACACTTTAGCATGAGAAATCGGGGGTGTAGCGTGAGAATTGTCTCACACTCAATGCGTGAGAGTTCGCAGCCCTGCACACTGCCCTACAAAGGCAAAGTGCAGTAACTAAAATCACATATGATATTTGTTCAAAAATGAGTTAAGACTTGTAATGGGCTTTATGACATGTCTGTCTTGTGAAAAAATATCTGGGTTAAATTATGTCCTGTTTCGGAGATGCATTACCACATAATCTACACATAACATGTTTGACTGGCTGGTATAAAAAAACTTTAAAGGCATTTTTCTCCGTTTCTTCATCAGAACCGCAGAATTATGTTGTTTTAATTGATGGGCACTAAAATTTGTTTAAATTTTGAAGTAGATGTCTGCTTGATGACTGCTGTATCTAATTAAAAAAATGTTTGTAAATGTGATTTTTTTTTTTTGTAAATAAACATAGCAGTTAAAAACAGACACATGCTACTGTATCTTATCTCCTTGGTGCTTCAGCTTTGTTTTCTGCTAATATTTTGGATGTTCAACACTTATTACAAACAGAGTGACCCAATTACTTCCACTGTGTGTGTGTGTGTGTGTGTGTGTGTGTGTGTGTGTGTGTGTGTGTGTGTGTGTGTGTGTTTGATGGGTGGCACCAACACTGATATTGCAAACCCCTCAGTAGTGTTGTCAAAAAACTCGGTACTTCGGTACCAAGTCGGTACTAAAAAAAAAAAAATGTTACGGTACCAGCTTTTCTAGGTACCGAATACCAGGTTAATCCAGTTCTAGACGCGCTGTCTGAAAGGTGCACAGTTGCGTCCTCTTCATAACGCTGATATGGCTCTCTCTCTGAAAGAGCCACATATGGAAATATTTTGGATTAGGCTAATGTCACGTTGCCATAAGAGGCCGATTACATGCAAATTCGCAATTTCAAATATAGGCGCGAGGCAAGCGCGCTCATAATAAAAACTCGTTGCATAGCAACGACAGACGCCGCGTGAGAACAAGCGCTTTGGAAAGAATAAGCACGCGCAAAAATATAATAAAAAAAACACGCGCGATATGTGAACGGCCTCTAAAGTGCTTTCGGGGTAGTTTTACGAGTACATGAGCACAGTAGTATCCAACCGACACCAGAGTACTGGTATTAGTATCGATGCATCCCTATTTATGTCATTTAATGTCAGTGCCAGTTCTAGGCGTATTCTTGCCTTTATAACTCAGCAGTTTTAAAAAGCCTTTTCAAAATTAAATATGAATGCAGTTTTAGATTAAATAAAAGTACAGTCAAATCAAATAAAACATGTTTTTTCTCCTATAGCCTATAGTTTGGTAATGCTACAATAAGATACCATTTATCAACATTAGCTACTTCACATCAACACATTGAGTGAACAATATATTTTTACAACATTAATTAATGTTTGTAAATGTTATTTAATAGAAACACTTGATTGTTCATGTTTGTTCACTTCATTCATTGTGCATTAAATAAATGTTAACGGATTAGAACTTTACAAACAACTTTAAAAATGTGTTTGTGACGCTGTGCGGAGAAACAGAGCTGAGGCTGGGTCCAAACGCAGTGTAGCTTTATTAAACAAACTTAAAACAAGACACTAGAAGCAAGACTCGAGAGACGTGAAAGCACCAACGTAACACACATAAATTCATTCAATAACAAACCAAGACAGGGCAGAAACACAGGGCTTAAAACAGGTGAACTAAACAAGATGATAAAACACAGGTGCATGAAATAAACCATAATCAGTCCAGGGTAAAACAAGAATGAAACAATAAACTAGGAAGGAGTGCCCCCCAGAGGCTCAAGCGGGCACTCCAGCCACAGATCATCACATAACCCCCCCTCTAAGGAGCGGCTTCCAGACGCTCCTAGAACAATCCAGGCGGGGGGCAGAGTGAAGGTGACCCCGGGGGAGGGACGGAGGGCAGGGCCCGTGCAGGGGAACGGGACCCGGACACAGGCAAGGCGGGCCTGGGCCGTGGAGCGTGGGTGACCAGGTTGGAGCAGGACGTGATGGCGGCCAGGGCGGAGCAGGGCGTGATGGCGGCCAGGGCGGAGCAGGGCGTGATGGCGGCCAGGGCGGAGCAGACTCAGGTGCGGTCCATGTCAGTGCCGCCTCCATGGCCCCCACAGAGTACCTACTGCCCCCCCCCCCCCCCCCCCCAAAAAAAATACTTGGGGAAATTCCCGGGAGGAACCTCTGGGTGGTGAACGGGTACAGGAAAGGCCTCCCGGAGCTTGAAGGGTGCAGGCAGAGCGAGGCGCAGAGGCGGGGCCGGCAGGGCGAGGCGGGGCCGGCAGGGCGAGGCGCAGAGGCGGGGCCGGCAGAGCGAGGCGCAGAGGCGGGGCCGGCAGAGCGAGGCGCAGAGGCGGGGCCGGCAGAGCGAGGAGTCTGGGCACGCTCACCGGGGCCTGGCGAACCAAACGAGTCCTCCTTCTCCTCCTCCTGCGGCGGCGCGTCACAGGGCTAGACACACTCGCTGGGCTGGACAACTCACTCACTTGAACTGGAGATGCAGCGCTCACTTGAAGAGGAGATGCAGCGCTCACTTGAAGAGGAGATTCAGCGCTCACTTGAAGAGGAGATGCAGCGCTCACTTGAAGAGGAGATGCAGCGCTCACTTGAAGAGGAGATTCAGCGCTCACTTGAAGAGGAGATGCAGCGCTCACTTGAAGAGGAGATGCAGCGCTCACTTGAAGAGGAGATGCAGCGCTCACTTGAAGAGGAGATTCAGCGCTCACTTGAAGAGGAGATTCAGCACTCACTTGAAGAGGAGATTCAGCGCTCACTTGAAGAGGAGATTCAGCGCTCACTTGAAGAGGAGATTCAGCGCTCACTTGAAGAGGAGATTCATCCATTTGAACAGGAGATTCATCCACTTGAACAGGATCACTCACTTGAACTGAAGATTCACTCACTTGAACCAGAGACTCATCCACTTGAACTGGAGATTCATCCACTTGAACTGGAGATTCATCCACTTGAACTGGAGATTCATCCACTTGAACAGGAGATTCATCCACTTGAACAGGATCACTCACTTGAACTGAAGATTCACTCACTTGAACCGGAGACTCATCCACTTGAACTGGAGATTCATCCACTTGAACTGGAGATTCATCCATTTGAACAGGAGATTCCCTCGCGGGGCTCACGTGAAGCGCGGGCTCGGCTGGGCTGACGTGAGTCGCGGGCTCGTCAATGCGCACGTGAAGCGCGGGCTCGTCGTGACTGACGTGAACCAGCGGTGAAGACGACGAGGGCTTCGCGGGTAAAGTACACTCGGCAGGTGTCGAGTAGAATAAGCGCGCAGTAGTGAAGAGGTCCTGCAAGGAACAAGCCCGAGCGACATACCCGTCAAGAGTCCAGTTGGCAAGGTCCCGCGGCATCCATCGAGCGATCTCATAATCCAGCCCATTCAGAAACAGGCCCCTGAGCTGGATATCATCTAGCGCTCCCAGACTGCTAATGGACAGGAACTCCTTCGCGTACCTTTGGACAGACCGGCCCTCTTGCAAGACTGACGACAGGTATTCTGTCATAGCCCGGTTGCTGACGACTGCTGGACCCATATTGAGGTTGGTTATTCTGTGACGCTGTGCGGAGAAACAGAGCTGAGGCTGGGTCCAAACGCAGTGTAGCTTTATTAAACAAACTTAAAACAAGACACTAGAAGCAAGACTCGAGAGACGTGAAAGCACCAACGTAACACACATAAATTCATTCAATAACCAACCAAGACAGGGCAGAAACACAGGGCTTAAAACAGGTGAACTAAACAAGATGATAAAACACAGGTGCATGAAATAAACCATAATCAGTCCAGGGTAAAACAAGAATGAAACAATAAACTAGGAAGGAGTGCCCCCCAGAGGCTCAAGCGGGCACTCCAGCCACAGATCATCACAGTGTTAGTGCATACTATTGTTTATTTTAGGTCATTTTATCTAATTTTTTTCTAAAGTGTTTATAATACAAATGTACAGTTTCCATACTTGTAACCGTGATAAACACTTAAATATATGTAAATTTAAACTAAGCTTTGGTACCGAAATTGGTACCGAGAACCGTGAATTTTTACTGGTATTGGTACCGAATACTGAAATTTTGGTACCGTGACAACACTACCCCTCAGCAAATGTGCAGCTGTGCCCATGACACACACACACAAACACACACACACACACGCACACTCATACATATACTTCTCTCTCTCTCTCTCTCTCTCTCTCTCTCTCACACACACACACACATGAATATGAAATATATATTTCATATTGACAGCATTATGTTATTTATAGTTTAAGTGTTGTGTTTATCTCTGGATATAGACTTAATGTGTGTCATTGTTCTCTACAGGTTGAGTGAGTGTGGAGTCACAGATGAAGGTTGTGTTGCTCTGGCTTCAGCTCTGAGATCAAACCCCTCACACCTGAGAGATCTGATTCTGTCTGATAATAAACTAGGAGACTCAGGAGTGAAGCAGCTGAAGGATCTGAGGGATGATCCACATTATAAACTGGAGACACTACAGTAAGAATAGTTCTTAACGATTTTCATCATTATATTTTCATTTAAAGTTCAAATGGCTGTTTTACTTGTTTTACTTGCTAGAAATAATAATAAAGGTTCAAGTTCAGTAACAAACTAGTGTGTGTGTGAGTGTGTGAGTGTGTGTGTGCGTGTGTTTGTATGTATGGAGATATTGAGTCTTAAATTCAGCTTCAGTTTCTGTCGGTCTCTGAACTTTAAACTGTTTAATATGAGTGTAATTCTGCTCATACTGTTGTGACTGATTGTGAGAATAATATGAATGTTATTTTCCTCTTTTCCCCTTGAACTGTCTCTATAGGCATCTTTACACAGCCGAGTTAAGGCTGCTCTAAAGCGGCTCTGTGTCTGCTCAAAGTTCTGTGTAAAGACACAATGCCACATAAAAGCAAACTGAGAATATGCTGGCCGGACCCGCCTCAGCCGCTAGTGTCAAAGATGACTCTGATATTGTTTTGGTTCAGTGTAAATGAGCACCAACTTGTGCCGCTCTAAACTACGCCATTGTCATGACAACCAAACGCGCGGCGCGAGAGTCAAGAAGCGGAAGACAACACATATAGGCCGAGCTCCATATTGTTTTAGCCAAATTAAAACATGTCAGCCAACAAGAGACAATAAAGTAAAAGTGTCCTGGGTAACACTTTATTTGAAGGGGTGTGCATAAGACTGTCATGACACTGTCATAAACATGACATAACATCTGTCATGAACATGAAGGAGTCTTTATGAATGTTTATGACTGTTGTCATTAAGTGTCATTCGGTAAATTATGACACTTTAAATGCAAAGTTGACATTGTTTAAAATGTCTTTGTTATGACAACTTGACATTAACCAAGAAATCATAACCTGTTAACCTGTAATGTGTTATCATTACATTACCCTGTCATATGTTATGGTTGGTTTTAACTTTGGTTGTCATGACACCATTATAACTGTGACATGAATATTTGACTTGTCCTCAAGTAAAGTGGAACACATTGTACCAGTTATAAAGATGTCATTAAGGGTCATTAGACTGTCAAATGCTTTAACAACAGTGTCATTAATATTTCCCTTTACCTCAAGTAAAGTGGAACACGTTGGACTAGTTATGATTCCTTGGTTATGTCAAGTTGTCATAACAAAGACATTTTAAACAATGTCAACTTTGCATTTAAAGTGTCATAATTTACCGAATGCATTTATGCCGCGTCAGAGAAGCAATAAACATTCTGTGTAAATGCACATTTAGTGATTTTATAGCGCTTCAGATTTGGTTTCTGTGCCGCTTTTTCTGTGTAAAGACGCCTTATGTGTGTGATAATCTGAGATTTGGGTTGTTATGAACTGATATTAAATCTGTAGTGAGTGTAATGATGATTTCTGCTGGTTCTGGATCAGCTGTCCGTTGTGTGAAAGTGACCTTTCATGTGCTTTTGATTTTGTAAAGTGACTTTGAGCATCAGATAGAAGCTATATTATCATGTTGGAGAAAGAATTATTATAGATTATCTAGTTAGTTTTCTTATGTAAAGATGTGACGGATGTAATATCTCATACTGCATATGTGACTGTGTGTGTGTTTTATTTTAGTTATAGATGACAGTCTGATGTTCTGCTGATCATCTGATGGTGAATAAGGATCCACTACAGAGACTCACAGTCAACAGAATCAACAGAGACTGAAGATACAGTGACTTCACTGTTAGAAATTAAGACTTCATTTAGATTTTAACCATCCTCTGACAGACCTGATGAGGCCGCAGTGAAACACCTTTTATTTCACAGCAAATTACACTTTCTCATTCATAGATTAACCTTTTTATTTGTATAAACACACAGTATAAACTCAAAAATGTAAATATAGATCCTGAATGTGTTTGTGTTGTACCAGCAGAGGGAGACAAACACTAATGAAAGATTCATTTTCATAATTATGAGAAGAAAAAACAGTTCAAGCTCATTTTTGGAAAACAATGGAAGCTTGAGTGTATAATCATGTTTTTAATAATAGCGGCATTACACGTGTATTACACGGCCCGACCTGTATCAGGGCCCTTGTACAGCCGTACTCAGTTGAAAGGTCACTGAGATCCTCAAATGAAATGTTCTTCTTGCATGTATGAGATCTGCAAACTTCCAAAGCTCAAATTCTCTCAAAGTCGGGGATGAAAAGCTGGAATAATGGAGGGATCTTGAGTGCTTTTGTCCTGTGAAGTATTTAGTCTTTTAAAACACACACTGCATCTCCACATAGTTGTGTGTTTGGTGGCCGCGTGTGTTGGAGAATTCTGCTTGTCCTATGTACATGTGAAAGAAGCATGCTGTGCATGTGAAAGAAGCGTGCATGTGATGTAATGCCAAGCAGAAAAAACTAGGGTCTTGTCTGTATAAATATTGATAGGATGCGTAACAAAAAAGAGTAACATAATTTATTCAGCTGTCAGATTCACACTGACTTCCACTGTTCATTTTTAAGTTTACAGTTGTTCATTTGAGCAAATGACAAGTAACTCCTTGAATGTATAATTATGACATTTTCAGTAGCGCATTCAGTCGAGCCGCTATTGTTTGCCATGCCCTTTCTCGCTCCTTTATAATATCGGCAGTGTTTCCTTTTCTGAGAATGATGTGCTTCAATTCCTTGTAAGTCTCCATTAAAAGATGTTGCTCATTTGGTGTGAAGTATGTCGCACGCAACTTATCCATTGTAGCATCAATGAATCTGTGATGGACTGTGTGGTCTCTTGAAGAAAGCTGTTGACACCCACTTATCTGAATTACTTACACCTGGCTTGACATAGCCGCTCCTCCTGAGCCTGGTTTGGCCTTTGTGAAACTGATAAAGCCAGGATGCACTGATCACACTAGGTCAAGCCCAGCTTTATCTCTTATCCTGGATTTCTAAATTCTGCTTTTGTGAAACAGCTCTCAGATATTGGAAACGTTTTGAGGTTTGTAGCCTAATAGTGCAGTGCCTCTTTAAGAGATGAGTGTGCTGTGGAACATGTGACCGGAGTTCACTATGTTTAAAGGAAGTGCGATTTATTGAATCTATATTGACTTCAACCCGGTGTGCAGCCACTTGGTAAGCTCTCTTAATTTTAATGTTTCTTGTCTGCTTTATGATGTATGCTTCATGTTGTTTGCTTTCACCCATGCATCTATATTGTAGTGATGGCCAAATTAAGCTTTTGTGAAGCACTGAACCACTTGAGCCAATTGGTTCAAAAGTGGGTTCATTACTCGAAGCTTCAGTTGCAGCGACCTCTCCTGGCGAAAAGCAAGGCTGCAATTAATCAGTCAAATTAATCAGTGAGCAGTATTGGAGAAACTACTTTAGTTCTGAAGCATCTTTGCTAAGATCACCCTTGGATTTTTAACTATATTTCCTTTGAAAACTCTTTGGTGCACACGCTAATGCTAAGAATAATGTTCTATTTACAAATAAAAATTGATAAATGTATGTTTTGTGTTATTTAGGAGAGAGTGCTGGAAAAATATGGCATAGGTTGGGTGTGCTTGTGTAAATGGCAGGGTGTGATTTTTGGGATGGGGAACACTCAAAGATTTTTATTGAGGTACATTATTTTTTCAACAGTTTTTGGACTGAGTCGGTTTCTTTTTTTGCTCACAACCTCTCCAGACTTGGAAAACACTCGCTCACAAGGAACAGATGATGCTGGCGAGACGCGCCGTTCCAGTGAATCACCTGATTGGACCGCAAACCAGTCAAATGATTCATTCAGGCAATGAAGCACTTGCTGCTTCGGACGTCATATGTCACATGATTTTTTTCGCACCAAAGCAAGCTTTGAAGCAGTGGTTCTCTAGGTTTGTAGTTCAGGGTTTCGAAGCACGTATCGAAGCTTCAGCGTCACACTGCCATCACTACTATATTGTACTGTGTTTGTGTCCGTTTCATGAGAAAGATAATGCTATGCTCTGATAGCGTTAGATCTAAACAAGCTTAGTTAACTAAGTTGACGAGGTACCTGTGAGACAAAGTTAACATTTTAGACTTACTTAAAACATCGCTATAGAAGATGTGTCCATTTGTGTTTACTTTATCTGACTTTAAACATGTTTGAATTTGAAGTATAAATCGCAGGCTGGTATTTAATGTGAGTAATGTTATTCTTCCCGGTTTGCCGTGGGGCATTCTGGGAAATGTAGTTCCAGCTGTAGTTTACTGCTTGTATGGGTTTGGTAGGACTTGATTATGGTGCATAGTGTATGAAGTGTGAGGCATGTACATAAAAATTATGTGTTGATGATTACTGTTATTATTATGGTGTATTTATAGTGATTATTATTATTATAAATGTTTTGTATTTTGATTAATGTTATTTATTTTTTGCATATTGTTATTTGAATTATGTATTAACTAGTATACACATGAAAGTTTAAATGTTGTATTTTCTTATCTTCTCAGGTTTATTACCTGGTTGTTTATTTGTGAAATAAAACAAATAAAGTGAAATCCTGAGTAATATCCATCCTTTGTGCACTGGGTTGCCCTTTCCGTGGGGAGAACACGGAACAGTATGGAGGAGTGGTCCAGCTCTCAAATTTAATCAAAAATATCTTCATTTGTGTTCCAAAGATGAACGAAGGTCTTACAGGGTTGGTACAGCCTGGGGGTGAGTAATTAATGACTTAATTTTCATTTTTGGGTGAACTAACCCTGTTAGCAGCCCCTAAATTAATAGTGAATAAATCAAAATTAACTTTAGCTTGACAATAACTTTATTCTAGAGTTGCTGTATAGCCAAAAAAAATCTATGTTACTTTAATTTCCCATTATCATTGTAAAGCTGCTTTGAAACAATCTATATATTGTTAAAAACGCTGTATAAATGAAGCTGACTTGACTTTAGCATATTTCTTAAGTGTAACAAAGCTTATTTATTACCAAAGTATTTCTAGTATACTTTTTTAAATATATTGAAGTAGGCTTGTTTTTAGAATATTTCTTAAGTGTAAATAAGCATATATCCGATTGTATTTCTAATACACTTTTTAGAAATATATTAAAATACAATTCAATATATTTTTAATGCATTTAAAATAAGCATGTTCTAAATACAAATGTACTACATAAACATAATATTTAAATTTCAAGTATTTTTTAAGAATGTCTTTTTCACCTGAAAAGTTTATTGAAATCATTAAATTAAAGATGCTATGGCCATCCTAAATCAAATGCTTGAAAAAATAAACAAAAAGGTCAATATAATTTTGAAATTGATTTATTGAAACTTTGCTTGAACAAAAAGTAATCTTAAGTGCACAATACATATGTTAAATAAAATCTTTGAAGCAAAACCCAACCTTATATACTATATTGTGCTTTTACACAAACATAAATTCACTATTTTTCACATCAAAAAACATCTGTTTATATATAAACAATTGGATATATTATCAAAAACATAAAAAAGTCCCTTCAAAATGTACATCATCTATGAGAAAGATCTATATCAGTATTACTAAAATAAACTGAAGTTTACCCCATGTTACATAGCCAAAAAAAAAAAAAAAAAATGAATAGTCTAAATTATACTTCCTCAAACTCCATATTCACATTTTCAAAAATGTTATGAAACTCTACAACCTCCTCATCGTGAACACTATTTACAGTATCAGTACTGCAACTGCCATCTTTGTTATCATGCACATCTAACTGCACAACTATTGTGCTGGCAGCTGTTGTGCTGGTTGTGTTGGCAGATGTTGTGCTCAGACATGCTGTGCTACAACTTGCTGTGATGCAATCTTCAGACCTGTTTTCTTCATTGTCTGCAAATCATTCCTTGACACATTTCAACCCTTAGCCTTTCCTGACTCAAAATCTTTGACGCCAACTCATCAGACTCATATCTAACACCTGTCTGCAAACTAAGCAACTTGCAAAACACATCATGTTCTAGATGCATTTTCTGGTTTCCTGAACCTGCATCTATTGTAATGTGTCCTCGAAACACTGATATTACTTTTGAAGTTTTACAGTATGCCATACACAGCACACACCGTGTCATCAGAGTTTCATGGTTCACACACTGCAAAGTGTGATTCTGTGGACACAGAAACTCCACCCTTACGTCACAGTCAATAATCTCCCCAACAATAATTTCCCTGTCTTCCATTGCCCCCTGTGCACAAACACCACAGTCATCAATAAGTGAAACTACACTCTGCATTGTTGTGCTCAGACAAGGTCTCTGATTAAACAACCTCACAGAGACATTCTGAAACTTGTACCACTTCCCAATTTCCACATCTTTTTCACCCCAAACAGTCAAAACCATTGTCCTGGTTTTATCAGCCACCATGTAACTTCTTTGCCTCATTCTGCATCGGCTCCTGGTCATGGTTTCCTCCTGGAAAATCATATCCAGGATCTTCACAGACACAGAAACCTTCAAATTAATAGATAAAATTGAGTCAATAAAGGTTTAATGCAGTTACAATAAGAACACAAGCTATACATTATTCAAATTCATTAATAAATATACAAACACAACCTTAGCATATATGAAATATTCAGAAAGTACAAAGTTCTCTAAGAGTGCAATTTTATAGAGTGCACAACAGTAACCACTCACATTAATTTAAGTCGTTGTTCTTTAGAACTCCTTATAACAATAAAACATGTCATTCCTAATTTTATAAAGGTGATAAAAATATTCAAACAAAATATTTATATTTAATAAAAAACACTTACCCTTCACAGTTAATTTCATAAAAATATTATTGTTGCCTTCTGTTTTTACCTTGACCAAGTTATTATATATATATATATATTATTATTATATATAACCTCAAACACTAATATGCGACCTCTCTTAAAAGTTATCAACTACTACTCAACTACAAATTTCTTTAACATCTTTTAGAAACCTACATTGCACAAAAATTAATAAAATAACTTTAACAAAATTATTACACTTACCCTCTGATATTCCCTGACATCCTGATGAATTTCATCTAAAGATTTGATGACATCCTGCTCAAGCAGTTTGTCATCAAAAGCAAAAGCAAGTTTTTGGACAATAGACAATTTGGACCGTGTATTGAACAACACATCATATTTGTCCTTTGCCTGGCGTGATTTTGAAAAAGACACTCCACTCATCTTAACTGGACTTCTACAAAAGCCAAAAAGAAACATTAGTTATACTAAGACATACAATACATGTATATAATACATAATTCACAAAAAACCCTCACAAAATGTATAAACATATACAGTACATGCTTTAAAATAATAAAATCAACATGATTAGAATACAACACAAGCCCAGTTTCACAAGCAAAGTTTACCTAAAGCCATGCAGTACAAAGCCTTAATTAAAATAGGATATTTAAGAACCTTTTATAAAAATGTCTTTGAACATGCACACAAGTAATGTTTTCTTTTGACAAAATAATTGCACTAGCATAAGATATGTCAGTGCAAGTTGCTCAAACATGTGTTTTAGTAGGTATAACAAAATGCTTAAATTTTATGAACCATTTTATTTATAAATTCAGAAATATTTCATAAATATTTCAGTTGAAAATTACACACTAAAAAGTAACATCAGAATTTTATCAGCCTACTAGTCTTTACATTAACATATGGCAGAACCTCAGGAGAGTTCCATGTACTGTATAACTATAGTATGTTTTATATTTTACAAAAAAAAAAATGGGAGCTATACTCTCACCAAGGGTCAACCATAAACACTCTACAATCCACCATTTGACAATTTCTGGTAGCTGATACAGTGTACCTTTCCATTCAATAGATCATTAGCCCTATATAGACATGATTAAAAAACTAAAAAAAACAAATACTACATTCATACTTTTGCTCTATGACAGACTGTACATATTTTTCATATCACATCCACATCCACCTTTTGCAAATACCTAATCACATTTCAAATCACAATTCAGTTTCAATTAATCATTTAGCCCTTATTTTTTATAACATTTCACATACCCATAACATTAAAAACCAAATACTAAATTGAGACTAAAATGTCTCATTTTACAATTAAACATAAAATATGAGTCACTTAGTCACTTACTTGTCCTTCTCTGCACATTGGAACTCATTGTGTCTTAGTACATCAAAGACTACCACTTTGGAATTTCTTGTAGCTTCCTGCACCATTGCTGTAAAATATTTTGCACCACTTGAACCAGCCTGAATATGTGGGGATACATTATGTAAAAAAACCCTCAACTTCAGAACAGGTTCTTTTGGGCTCTTCCATTGCCACACCTACAAACGTTAATTAAACAATTAATACATTGCATCAATAACTACTTAAATACTTAAACTAGTCTAATATACCTCAATAACTTCAATTACCTTCATAATTCATCACCATCATCATTTACAATCAAATTACAAACTTAATATAAGATATATATCTAAATAAATATATATAGTTTTTAAAATGATAACAATCATAGTTTTGAAAAATTTTAACATTAACATGTTATTTCACTACTAATAAAGTCCCATCAAACCACATATCTATCACAGTGACATGTACTTGATGTCTGCATTTACATCTGCAACACATATTTTTTGTAGTCTTTGCTCATATGTAAAACATTTTAAATAATTTCCAAACAGATGTCAAATATATATTGCAAAAATATGTTTAAAATGTTTGGGATTTAAACTGAATGTAAACTGACATCTTAAAACAATTTATAAGATGTTTACTCAAAACAAATGCTTTCCAGAACATGAAATCTTCAACAAACAGCTTACAGACAAGTCTACTATCTAGTTAAAATTCACAACGATAAACAAACCCCAAATAAAATATTGATCATTGTTAAAAGCTACTTTACTTAATGTTAGACAATTTATCCACAGACAATATCCTTTTGTAATTGTAATATTATTTTGACACATAAAAAATTATTTGGCTACCCTACCCTACAAAAGTCAAGTCAAGTCAAGTCACATTTATTTATATAGCGCTTTTCACAATACAGATTGTATCAAAGCAGCTTCACAGTGATAACATGAAAGTAGCACAACACAGATCAACAACATTGCTAAACACTAAATAACCCCAACTGAGCAAGCTCAAAGCAAGCCAAAAGCAAGGCGACAGTGGCAAGGAACCAAACTCCATCAGATTGGATGGAGAAAAAACCTTGGGAGAACCCAGGCTCAGTCGGGGGCCAGTTCTCCTCTGGCTTACATTCATATTGTTTAAATATAAATATTAAATATAAATATTGTTTATGAATCAAACGGCGCCAAGGACAATGCCAAAACAAGGACAATGCAAATGTAATACCTCATTATTCATTAATACCTTACCAAATAATCAAATATAAAAAAAACGAAATCATAGAACTGCAATCACATTAACAAAACATACCTAAGCACTTTAACTAAGAAGATTTAAATACTTTAAACCACTGCTAAAACTCAAAGTCCACCTCAATCACCACATTCTTTCATATTTGAAATTACACATTTCCTCAGAATAACTCTAGACTACCTCTCAAATCTCATCTCAATTTACCTGAATGCATAACCAGTTCAGTACAAAACTACCACCAACACCATATGCCTAACATTAACCACAATTAATATAAACTTTCCAGAACCATTTCAATCTACAAACAAGCCTAATTAGCTATTCACAATTTCAACCCATTCATGGCTTAACGATTCAATTGTATTACTGTTTGTCAGTAACACCCTACACTCTTTATCAAATTAAAGAGTCACATTAATATCAAATTAAATCAAAAAGAACATAATTTGACAACTGGTTTAACAGCAATTTATGTTAAATTAATATAAGATGCATTCACAATAACTATGGAAAAATTTATTTAAAAAATAAGTACTTTTAAATAGTGCACCAAACTTGAAATAAATGTCTCAACACTCAATTCATAACCATTCTGTCATACTTTGAACAAGAAATTACCTCAGACATTACTTCAGAAACATCATCTACAATTATATTATAATTCTCAAAACAGTCTACTCCAGAATATCAGATTATAACATATAGAAAAAGGTCAACAATTTCATTACCCAGCACAGTATGACAACATCTAGTACCATAAGACCTCACAATACAAAGCAAATTAACAATACAAATATAAATTACAGAATGACACCCTTTAAACAGTCCTCTTTTTTTGTTTACACTTCTGGACTTTGGAGGCAATATGGAGGAGGCAAAAACTCAGACAAAAAAGTTTTTGGAGGCCTAGCAAACAGTTCAAAAAATTCATGTCTTCCCAGCTAACAGGGAACGTTCTCAGAACTTTGGCTAAAATTCCCTAGAGGTTTGGTTAATGTTTTAAAAAAAAACATTGAATGTAATGTTTAAAGAATGTTTAAAGGATGTTTTCTCATTTCAAAAAAGGTTTCTATAAGGTTAAATGTAAACTAAAATATAACATTTTAACTGTAATATTTTGAGGATGTTTTGTGAAAATTGTTGAGATAAAAGATTATACAATGTTCCATAATAACAAAAGGAGGAACATTATCAAATCAATGTTCGCAAAATGCTGAAGCAAAAGCAAGCAAAAGCATTATTGAAGATATGTTCCTTGGCTTATAACGATTCCACCGATGTCTCATTTTTCATTTTCCAACAATGTGACTATCCGCCATATTGGAGCAAATGAAAAACCATTTTTTCGCTACTCCTTCAAATCTTGCTCAAATTTGTTTAAAATTTGGTCAGATAATCTTTGGACCGAGCCGCACAGAAATGACTGAACAGATTTTTGATATTTGCTACCGTTTGAGAGACATTTGTCTCCAAAGTTGACCTGGCCTGTGTATGTTGCCTTATGTTAGTTAGCTTAGCATAATAATTGTTTAGCATGCTAACCAGGTGCCATTCTTTTGAATGCGGCTCTTCAGCTATCAGGATAACCATTAGCTACGTTAGCATTGAGCTAGCTTAGCATGCTAATTGCGTTAACATGAGGCTCTCCTCTGCAGCTCAATTATTTGCATCCTCTGTGTGGCGCAAGCTGCTAAACCACGTGTCACGAATCCCCAACCATTGCGGTCGTGGGTTTGAATCCTGTGTGGCACATGCCCAGACAGCAAGAGGTACTGTGGCCTTAAGTGGTGGAAAAGTTGTTTCAGTTCTAGACATGGTGTCTGTCTGAGAAAGGAATTCAAAAAATATAATATGCAGCAAATTTATATTTTTAAAAAAATCTTAATTTTGAGGTTATTTTCACTTGTACTACTGACCCAACAGTTTTTTTTTTTTTTTTTTTTCAATTGTCGGAGTTGCTGCTGCTTCCGGGCTTGGCCCCTGTATTGCTGCTTGCAGCTATATTTAAGGATTATTTTTTTTAGGCGGTCTTGAGGTTTACCATTCAGTTTTACTGAAATACTGTAGAAAGAACCTGCATTTCCACTACTCCTCGATGACAGCACGTACCCAACTTGCTATCATGGATCACAATGAAAATGTAAACCGACAACAGGCCACAACCAGATCAGGCAAGTAGTTAGGAAGTTGTGTATATATATGTATGTATATATATATGTACATACACAAACACACAGTTCAATTGCGTGTATATATACTGTACATTCCAGACAGAGTGCTGACAGTACCTGGAAGATATCAAATTACATAAGTCTAAAAATTGTTTAACAATGACCAATTTATATTTTGTTTACACAAATAAAACCTTGTGGATCTGTATGAATGAAGCCCCACTGAATGCTACTGCTGCCGACAAATGCAAATTCCCAGCTGGTGTACTCTGGATGTGTGGCTGGCTGTTCCACTTTCTTTTTTGGAGGCAATGTGAACAGATCTATGGGATTTTGAAGCAATAAAATGTATATGAACAATATCCAATATGCCAATAATACAATAAATAAAATTATGTTTGATACAATTTGTCAATGGTACATTTATGATCACCTGTGTGATGGATACAAATGTCCCATTTACAAATTTCTCAACTGTGCCGGTATGGCAGCATGCTTGACACTTCCTAAACAGCTGTAGCAGATTCTCTTCATACACCATGTATTTCCGGGCTTTGTATGATGGTTGGCGCACCCTGGACAATCATAACTCAGCAAATCATATCATACTTTCTAACAAGGCATCTTGATTGATCATCTCAAACCTGACATACTGTATATACCATGACATTTTTTAACATGTATGATGTTTTAGTGATAACCACGTTTAGACTTACTTTTCAATGCTCTCTTGAGTGACATCAGGCTCATAGGTGACATCTGAACACTGATTTGAGGTGTATGTTGAGCTCTCATCAAACACAGTGTCTTCCATGCGTGGCCTTTTAATAGGTGTTGAAGTGAGACACGGAGCTCCAATACCTGTACCAACACTCACACCAACAGAGTGGCCTAAAGGCTTCACCTGAACAGCTAGAATTTTAAACACACACATATGACAATCAAACACATGAAACAACACAAGAAGACTATTACCAGTTAATAAAATTAAGATAAACATAGCTAGTAGTCTATAACTTTACCTTTACTCCGTCTTTTCTGTTTGTGGGGTTCTGTTTGAACGGACACATTTTTCAAAGATGGTGCATTACATTGACAGGCCACATCTCTTGTTACGGGCTGTGTAACAGGAATTACATTCTGTTATGATATGAGCAGTGTACAAGGGTAAAATATATTGTGCAGGACTGCCAACTTTTTATTTAAATTTGGAGTTAGAATTACGATTAATTCTGATCTTGATTCAACATCGATTCATTTGGATATACAATACAATTTTTAATGTTGTAAACTATACTGCCCTATAAAGCCAAAGCGCAGTAACTACACATTTGGTCAAAATTTAGTTAAGACTTGTAATGGGCTTTATGACATGTGTTCTGTCTTGTGAAAAAATATATATCTTTGTTCAATTATGTCCCATTTCGGAGATGCGTTAACACATAATCTACCCATAACTTGTTTGACTGACTGGTATACAAACCTTAAAGGCCATTTTCTCTATTTCTTTATTTGCTTCGTTACTGCATTTTGCCTTTGTAGGGCAGTAATTATACAGGGAAACCTGTCAGTTCGTATCAAAATTGACAACTTGTAAACAATTATATGTCGATTTTTAAAAAAAAATATATTGAGTAATTGCATGAGACATGATTCATTTCAATAAGTTATTCTATATTTTTTAACATAAGTTACCCTTTGTAAAGAGTAAGAGATGACAATTATGTCTTGATTCAGGTGATGTTGTTTTTTGGCGCGCACGCTCCAAATCACGCGCACTAAACATTTATTTACTTGATTAAGCATAAAATGACAAAGTTATGTTGGCAGCCCTGTATGATGTTCAACGTCTCAAGAGCTTGGTTGTAGCTAGTTCAACTTACCATCAAACTTTGTGAGGTACCAACGGTGTACACTGACGGGACCGCGTTATCTGTTAATGACAGATATCTCACAAACCCCAATTCATGTTCTGTCCAGTTTTTGAAGCATTCACGCGTGAAATGCTTCGAGCACATCCGTGACCTCTCTGTTATTCCTCCTTCCTCGAAATGTAAAAAATCGAGCCATCTGGATCGTAACGAGGGAATTTAGGGAATGGGAAAAGTGTAAGTGTTCCATGAGCGCAACCAAAAATACACCTCGCCATCTCTCCTTTCATACGCTGTCAATCAATGCTCGCTCGGCGCTCGCAAACACACAGCAGCTGTCAGTTGGAGGGGCGTGGTTATGGATGTTAAGGAGACGCCCAAACCGTAAAGCCTACGTCATCGGCCAAGGTCCTCCAATGCAGAGGGGAGGGGCATTTTCAAAATTTGATTAAAGATTACGAAGCCAAAACATTTTTTTGTGTGGATTGACTTGCATGTATGAATTGTTCACCACAAAACGATCAATTTAGGCAAACAAAGTAAGTATGGTCGATTTTGATTTCATGGGGACTTTAAAAAAATAAGGCAGTGGTCAATTTCAATATAGTGATAAAGCTTATGATCATACTTTTTTTTTTTTTTAGCTCCAATTCAACACACCGTGAGTATGTTAGAAGAGTTTCATCAATACGATTAATATTTATAGCAATAGCTTTAAACCACATTACGTATTTAAGAAAATAATTAAAACCCCAAAACATCAATAAACTTATGACAAACCTTGTGTTGTGGAAGGTGTCATCTCAAACACTCTCTTGGCTGCAATTTCTTCGGAGTGTTAGCCTTCTTCCACGCACATTCACGTCGGTGCGGGACACATTTTTTTCTGCCCAAATCAACAAACAAAGCTGCCATATGATGGCACTTGTCTCTGCCGATTGGGCACTCGCATGTGCTGTACATGACTGCCTGACCCTCAACGTGTATCGAATTAATTTTGAGCCAATAAAAATGAACGTAACTTTTCAAGAAACGAATGAAAATATAAATTGAAACTGAATAAAATATCTTTGAAACTGAAAAAGAATGAACCGCAAGCAATTTTTTTGACTTTGTTTTTAATACACTACATGTTTTGCTAACTATTCCTCATATTTCGTTTACTGATCTACACTTACAAATGCGCTTCCAGAGTTTTCATTTACGCTTCTGAAGTTTTTGTTTACACTCCCTGAGTTTGCGTTCGCTGTTCTGACACAAATCTCTCGTGGGGGCGGGGCTAGTAGCAGTGTATTCTCATTGGCTACTGAGCTTTTGATTGACAGCTTCTTGACCTGGAAGTGAAGACGTCAGTGAGTGTTGTGTTTACACGTTTGGATGTGAGCGTCTGTAAGCGTAGCTTTCTATTTCATTTAGGTGATATTAAGTTTATTTCTATATTTATTTACTGCTACACTATATTGTTGATATGATTTCTTATAGAAGGAATACAGACAAATGATATAATTTGTCATCGTCGATATCAGAATACTGGATAGCATAGGCTACTCGTGGTCTGATTGTTTTTATTTTTTTTTATTAATTAATACTAAACTAATACTAATTAGCCGATATGTACAGTATACCTCCCATGTCAGCACTCTTTCCTCTCCATCAGTCCTGGTTCATTTTTGACACAGCTCCACATGATAGAAACATGGGAGATGTTGGTCATCGATCTTCACCCTGCATTCCCCATGGGGATTAAAACCAGTTGTTTCATCTTCCACTGTTGACTCTGGGATTGGTTGCATGCTAGGCATAAATATTTTATTTGAAGCTTTTGCTTTATTTGTGCTCTGACTTGTTGAGCTATTCCTTAACATAATGTCAGGTGCACCGGGACACCAAACACAGGAAGTAAAATGAAATACTGGGAGCACACCTTGTCTGACAAATTTATCTAAATTACCATATCCAGCTGCATAGTTTTCTGATGTTCTTTGTTTCAGAAATGCATTCATCTTCTGTCATGTTTCCTTTTACTGGTACTTTTCTTTCTTTTTGAGAATGGGGGTAAAAAAAATAAATAAATAAATAAAAAAAAAAATAAAAAAAAATAAAAAGCCCTTCCTCTAAAAACAAATAGACGTTTCTTCCTAATTAAATCTTTTTAATAGTATATATTTATAATATAATATATATATAATTTGCATTTACAGTATTGTGTTTGTTTTTTTGCATCTGTAAATTACCCAAAAATTTCCAGATGTGGGATTACCGTTTAAGGCAGATTAATGTATTAACTGGTTTTTGACACAATGTTTAATTCTTATTAATGTACTTTTAAAGCTGTGTACTATATTCTTCTGCTGTATATTTCTTCTGATCTTGCCCCATATGTTTTCACTGCAAATAAAGAAAGTTAGAAATTACAAAAAAAAAAAAAAAAAAAAAAAAACTAATACTAATTATAATACAGTTCTTGCTTTTTCAGGTGGAGAGGCATATTAGAGCTCAGTGAGAGCCCATAAAATTATACAGCAGTGTTTTCTTGATTTAATTGGTAAGTTTTTAGCCCAATCATTACATGTCTTGTTTATCTAACGTTACATACGGTTACAGTCTTCGATTAGATCATATTTGCTTCAATTAGATCATATTTCCCCTCTGCCACCCCAAACAACATTGTGCTAGAGTACTGTACAGTATCTGTACTGTAGCCTACAGTACAAAATGTACTGTATCAGACAATGACCGATGCCATTGGACCAGAGCCCTGTCAATCACTGCCCGGTTCAACTTTGGCAATGTAAAGCCAATTGCTGATTAATTTGTGATGCAGAGTTTTTAAAAGAAGAGAGAGAGTACTTGACCATTTTCCACGTCTCCATTCATAATATGTAAACACTCATTTGTTTTGAAGTATAACCCTGGGCACAATATTTATTCTGCAAAGGCAACAAAATGCTTTTTCTGTATCCATATTTTAGTAATAATTATGTTAAAAAAACATTTTGGAGAAAAATGTTGAATTTTTAATAGTCTTTAATAATTTATATATATATATATATATATATATATATATCCAAATTCAAAACCTAATACATGCAAGTAATTATGACTGAAAAAATCCAGCAACTAGGGAGTAGACGCTACACAGCCATGGATAAATGTTTATTGGGCTATAGAGCCATCTACTGGTTATACAATAGTATTACAGATGATAAATGGTGTGTGAGTCAGGTAAACATTTGGTACTGTAAAATCCCTTAAAACATTTATATAATTTGTTTGAAATAATTATTTTAAGTCTGCAAATGGTTACTGCATGTGGGAGTTCAAAGCAGTTTGTATTGTTAGATTATAATATATTTCCTTTCTCATTTTCCAGGGATTTGAGCAACTTTTCCACAAACAAAATTCTGATGCTGACACAGAGGATGGAGTGATAATACCAGAGATCAGCTGTCTCCATCAGACAATAATGTTACTTTGTTCAGACATATCACCTTTGAATGACTGGGATCCTTATCTTCAGACACCTGTTGTATTTTATTTTAATATTATAAAATAGCAAATATTTTAATTTCTTTGGAGCTCTAGATTAAAACAAACACAGTACACAAGAGGTTGCAGTTTATTCTTATTAGTCTCTGCTGATCATGGATTAGCATATCAACAGCATATGAATGGGATAGTTCATCCAAAAATAAAATTCTCACTTATTTTACTCACCCTCATGCTGTCCCAGATGCATTTTACTTTCTTTCTACAGATAAATACGAATTAAGATTTTAAGGAAAGTAATCCATCTCTACAAGCCCTAAAGATGCTTTAAAAACCACACACAGTGACCGTGATGTCCATGTGACCTCAGTGGATGAATCAATACTGAAGTGAAACAATAGAATAAAAAATAAAAAAATACTAATAATGTAAACTGTTTTAACTATTAAAAATAATTTCCGACCAACTGCCATACATGGGTACAATCCACTTGTGTTATGTGGACTCACAGAGATGTATTATTTCATTAAAAATCTTTGTGATTATACATTTTATTATCTATATTATGAGAATACTGTGCATTACATGTATAGTATGCAGTTAATGTTTTGTGGATTCTGGTCTTTCCTGTCATAACTGCATCCAAGACTTTCACTTTGGTACTTGTGTATATGCTGTAGTGACAATAAAGAATGAATACATTTATTTAAATTTTTTATTTAAATTCATTTAACTGATTTTATAAGTCATAATTGAACCTGTTGATGATTGTTCAAATATATTTACCATTTTAAATGTTAGAAAATAATATTAACAAAAATGAAATAAATAAAATTATCAGCATGATTAAAAAAATACCAACAAAAATATTCTTTGTGTGAAATATGTAATGAAATGCCCTTTGAGGTCTGTATCATCTGACAGCAACCCACGATTGTAATTTTCATATAGTTTAAATTCCTCTTATTTAAGTGATCATACATGATCATTTGATGGTGTAAATGCATATGGTAACAATGAGAAATTTGATGGCCATGGTTGCCAACCTTGATTACCTGGTTGAAGTGAAACTTTCTTGACTGCTGAATATATCACACACGTATACTAGTAGGCTATTCTCTTGTAATAGCACAACCTATTCAGAGCCTAACATGCAAACGAATCATCAAGAATAAACAAATATTCCTCCTAAAACATTGGACAAAATATTTTAAGTAGTCATATACAGTGGGCCTACTTTGATGTACAATTACACCTGAATAGACTGATCTCTTGTGAACCTAAAAGCTTCTGTTGACAAAGTAATCGCAGCAGAAGGTAAATACAGATAAAATTAAAAAACAACCATAACTTAATATCACTAAAATTAAATAGAAAGCTGCGCTTACAGACGCTCACATCCACACGTGTAAACACAACTCTGACGTCTTCACTTCCAGGTCAAGAAGCTGTCAATCAAAAACTCAGTAGCCAATGAGAATAGACTGCTACTAGCCCCGCCCCCACGAGAGATTTGTGTCAGAACAGCGAACGCAAACTCAGGGAGTGTAAACGAAAAAAACTTCAGAAGCGTAAATGAAAACTCTGGAAGCGCATTTGTAAGTGTAGATCAGTAAACGAAATATGAAGAATAGTTAGCAAAACATGTAGTGTGTTAAAAACAAAGTCAAAAAAATTGCTTGCGGTTCATTCTTTTTCAGTTTCAAAGATATTTTATTCAGTTTCAATTTATATTTTCATTCGTTTCTTGAAAAGTTACGTTCATTTTTATTGGCTCAATATTAATTCCATAGTTAGACAAGCTTTTAGTGCATGTGCACGTCGGGTGTTCGCGCTCAGAACAGCGCATCAGCAGTGAATGACATGTTTAACCGGCAAGGCTTTAAAGCACGTGCAAATTAACTTTTGTGAACTCGCTGAACTGATGTAGCCGTTCCTCTGCGTTAATATTGCGAGTATTTGTGGCGTTGTACACTAATGCTGTTGAGACGGAGGTGTCAGATAACGATATAGCTGCTACATATTTCTACAAAAGCAGTCAGCAGCTTGCTTGGAGCAATGGATCATAGCGCAAATTTGAAATATATCTATATATCGCCCAGCCCTGATGACCTAACTGTCAACTGACAACGATACCAGCGCAAGAGCGACTGAGATACGAAATTGAGCAGGTGAACAAGCTGAACCAATTAGACATTCTCTGGCTGAACGCAAATACGTCCTTGTTGATACTTTGAAAGGAACTTTCTGTTCGCACGTCAGTCAGTTATGGGTTATGACCTCATATTCTCTCCTTTTCAGTCCGGC